>JAGIQG010000001.1:13696817-14135405 GCA_024679065.1 Sphyrna mokarran | reverse complement strand
CCTGTCAGGCAAGGGGGAAATGGATGAGTAAGGGAACCATGGTGTACTAAAAAAGTTAATTCGCTGGTTAAAAGGAAAAAGGAGGCTTATGTCAGGATGAGGCTTGAAGGCTCCGTTAGTGCACTGGATAGCTATAGATTAGCCAGGAGGGAGCTAAAGAGTGAGTTGAGAAGAGCTAAAAGAGGACACGAGAAGACTTTGGCTGATAGGATCAAGGAGAATCCTAAAACTTTCTTTAGATATGTTTAGAAGATTGGTTAGGGCAAGATTAGGGCCAGTTAGAGACAGCAGTGGGAAGTTGTGCGTGGAGAATGAAGAGATTGGAGAGGCACTGAATAAATATTTCTCTTCGGTATTCACGCAGGGGAGATGTAAATGTAGTTGTGGAGAAACAGAGGTACAGGATTGCAAACTGGAAAGTATTGAAGTAGATAAGGAGGATGTGCTAGATATTCTTGAGGGTTTGAAGTTAGATAAGCCCCCTGGGCCGGACGGGATTTACCCTAGGATTCTCTGGGAGGCGAGAGAGGAGATTGCAGAGCCTCTGCCTCTGATCTTCAGGTCGTCGTTGGTTATGGGTATAGTGCCGGAAGACTGGAGGATAGCGAATGTGGTCCCATTGTTCAAGAAGGGGAAGAGAGACTTTCCAGGGAATTATAGGCCAATGAGTCTTACTTCTGTTGTGGGTAAAGTATTGGAGAGAATTATTAGGGATAGGATTTATAGTTATTTAGAGAGAAATGAATTGATTGGGGATAGTCAGCATGGTTTTGTGAAGGGTAGATCGTGCCTTACTAACCTTATTGAGTTTTTTGAAAAAGTGACCAAAAAGGTGGATGGGGATAAGGCAGTTGATGTAATACATATGGACTTTAGTAAGGCGTTCGATAAGGTGTCCCATGGACGGCTTCTGCAGAAAATGCAGATGTATGGGATTGAGGGTGACTTAGCTAATTGGATTAGGAATTGGCTAGCAGATGGTTAAGGTGAGAGTGTCATTGCTTTTTCCTAATTGGTCGGCGCAACATCAAAGGCCGAAGGGCCTGTTCTGCACTGTAATAGCCAGTCTGCTATTCTGCTAGCCAGTCTTCTATCTGGCTAGCAGATAGAAGACAGAGGGTGGTGGTTGATGGGAGATATTCATCGTGGAGTTCAGTTACAAGTGGTGTACCTCAGGGGTTTGTTTTGGGGCCCCTGCTGTTTGTAATTTTTATAAATGATCTGGATGAGGGTATTGAAGGATGGATTAGTAAATTTGCAGATGACACTAAAGTCGGTGGAGTGGTAGATAGTGAAGAGGGGTGTTATAGTTTGCAGAGAGACTTGTACAAGTTGCAGAGCTGGGCCGAGAGGTGGCAAATGGAGTTTAATGTGGAAAAGTGTGAGGTAATGCACTATGACAGGTATAATAAATGTATAGAGTATAGGGCTAATGGTAGGATTCTTAGTAGTGTTGATGAACAGAGGGATCTTGGTGTGTATGTGCATAGATCCCTGAAAGTAGGCAGTCAGGTCGAGAAGGTTGTTAGGAAGGCATATGGAGTCTTGGCTTTTATTGGTAGGGGGATTGAATTTCGGAGCCGCAACGTCATGTTGCAACTGTACAAAACTCTAGTGCGGCCGCATTTGGAGTATTGTGTGCAGTTCTGGTCCCCACATTATAAGAAAGATGTGGAGGCATTGGAGGGGGTACAGAGGAGGTTTACCAGGATGTTGCCTGGTATGGAGGGCAGGTCTTATGAAGAGAGGCTGGGGGATTTGAGGTTGTTTTTGTTAGAAAGGAGGCGGCTAAGAGGGGACTAATCGAAACATATAAGATGATTAGAGGTTTAGATAGGGTGGACAGTGATAGCCTTTTTCCTAGGATGGAGAAAGCTAGCACGAGGGGACACAGTTTAAATTAAGGGGTGATAGTTATAGGATGGATATCAGAGGTAGGTTCTTTACCCAAAGGGTGGTTAGGGAGTGGAATGCCCTGCCTGCAGAGGTTGTAGATGCGCCAAGTTTGGTGGCGTTTAGAGGTTAGTTGATAAGTATATGGAAGAGAAGGGAATGGTTTAGTTTGGAGGGGCATTGCTTTTTATATTGGTCGGCGCAACATCGAGGGCCGAAGGGCCTGTTCTGTGCTGTAATGTTCTATGTTCTATGTTCTATGTAATGTTCTATGTTCTATGTTCTATTATTCCTGCCAAAATGGACCACTACACATTTATCTGCGTTGAAGTCCATCTGCCACTTCTCCGCCCAGTCTTGCATCCTGTCTATGTCCCGCTGCAACTTTTGGCATCCCTCCAGACCATCCACAACACCACCGATCTTTGTATCGTCGGCGAACTTGCTAACCCATCCCTCCACTTCCTCATCCAGGTCATTTATGAAAATGACAAACAGCAGGGGTCCCAGAACAGATCCCTGGGGCACTCCACTGGTTACTGACCTCCATGCAGAACAAGACCCATCCACAACCACTCTCTGCCTTCTGCCGGCAAGCCAGTTCTGGATCCATGAGGCCAAAGCCCCTTGGATCCCACGCCCTCTCACCTTCTCCAGAAGCCTTGCATGTTGGACCTTATCAAACGCCTTACTAAAGTCCATGTACACTACGTCCACCGCCCTTCCTTCGTCAATGTGTTCAGTCACGTTTTTGAAGAACCACCCAGGACTTATCCCCGTGACACTGTGCATTTTGCTTATTCATCACCTTCCACTGATGAAACTTAACACTTCCTGACCAGATCAGCTTCAGAATCTAATCTTAATTGGATCCAAATTCTGTCATTGGAGCGGCACAGTGGTTATCACTGCTGCCTCACAGCACCAGGGATCCAGGTTCAATTCCAGCCTCGAGCCACTGTCTGTGTGGAGTTTGCACATTCTCCACGTGTCTGCGTGGATTTCCTCTGGATACTCCGGTTTCCTCCCACAGTCCAAAGATACGCAGTTAGGTGGGTTGCCCATGGAAAATTGCCCCTCACTGCCAGGGGGACTAGCTGGATAAATGCATGATGTCACGGGGATAAGTCCTGGGTGGGATTGTTGTCGGTGCAGACTTGAAGGCCTTCCTTCATCAGGGGTTCTATGATTCTATGTAAGAGCGCCACTTCGATGGGGCTGATACAAAGATTAAGAGGGAAATGATACCTGCAGGAACACCAGAAGAGTTCTTAGATAAGGTTTCCGTCCTTAAATCAAGTGTTGTTGCAGCTGCAGTTTAACACTCTCTAACATACTGTGGAGAGGATAGTAATTGACGTTAACAGAAGTCTGACAGCATGGATAGAAAGTTGACAGAGTATCAATTGAAATTTGACATGAAGAAGTGTGATACGCTTTGGGACAATGACAGGATGATACATAGAGAAGAATCATAGACTAGATACAGGGCAGAAGGAGGCCATTTGGCCTATTGAACCTGTGCCTGCTCTTTGCAAGAGTAAATCAGTTTGTCCCGCTCTCCTATGCTTTCCTGGGCTAGGCCTTTGCTAGGGTTTATGTCCGTGGTAGGGAAATTATTGAGAAGGTTCTCACAGACAGGATTTCCTCACATTTGGAAAAAGATGGACATATTAGCAATAGGCTGCAGGGCTTCATACAGGGGAGGTCATGGCTCATAAACTTGATTCAGTTTCTTGATGAGATGACAAGGATGATTGATGAGGGTAGGGTAGTGGATGTTGCCTACATGGACTCTAACAAGGCCTTTGATGAGGTCCCTCATAGCAAACTGATACAGAAGGTGAAGTCACGTGGCATCCATGGTGAGTTGGTAGGATGGTTACTGAACTGACTTTGTCATAGAAGATTCAGAGTAATTGTGAAAGTGCATCTTCCTGACTGAAGGTCTGTGATAAGCGTTGTTCAACAAAAATCAGTGCTGGCATCCCTGTTTGCGTATATTATAAAGGGGTCTGTACTCTGCTGTATTGCTCTATGTTCTATCTTCTTTGTTCTAAGGTTCGCAGGAGAATGTAGGTGATCTGATTAGATAGTTTGTGAACGAAGATTGGGGAACCCACAGATAACGTGGAGAATTGCCAGAGACTTGGGCAAAGAAATGGCAGATGGAATTTAATCCGGACAAACACGAGATGATGCATTTTGGAAAGTCTAATGCAAGAGGGAAGTGTACGGTAAATGGCAGAATCTTTAGAAGCATTAACATACAGGGAGGACTGGGCATACAAGTTCACAGTTCACAAAAGTGACAACACAAATGTAGAAGGTGGTCAAGAAAGTGTTTGACATTTTTGTCTTCATTGACCAGAGCACAGAATATAAAAATTGACGAGTCATATTGCATTGTATAGAACTTTAGTGAAACCTCATTTGGAATATTCTGCTCACCACACTAACACAAGGATATGGAAGCTTTAGAGAGAGTACATACAATCAGGGAATCCCTACAATATAGAAGGAGGCCATACGGCCCATCGAGTCTGCACCAACCACAATCCCACTCAGGTCCTACTCCCGCAACCTCACACATTTACCTTGTCAATTCCTGACACTTAGCACGGCCAATCAATCTAACCCGTACATCTTTTGAATGTGGGAGGAAACCGGAGTACCCAGAGGAAACCCAAGCACATGGGGAGAAAATGCAAAGTCCACACAGTCAGTGACCCGAGGCCAGAATTGAACCTCGGACACTGGCACTGTAAGGCACTGTTAACCATTGTGGCCATATAAAAAAAGCTTTACCAGGATTATGCCTGATTTGGAGGGTATTAGCTTGAGGAGAGAATGGACAAGCTTGATTTTTTTTTCAATTGAACGCGGAGGTTGAGGGGGCGACAAGATATGAGTTTACAAAATTATGAGAGGCATGGATAGAATGGATAGTCGGAGTTCTTTTCCCAGGGTAGAAATTACTAGAGGACTATAGGTTTAAAGTAAAAAGTGGGAGGGGGGGTGGAGTTTAACAGAGATGTGAGAGGTAAGTATTTGCACAGAGGAGTAGTAAGTGCCAGAGAAGGTGGTAGAAGCAGATACCATAGCAACGTTTAAGAGGAATCTTGACAGATGTTGAATAGGCAAGATATAGAGGAATACAGACCACATAGAGGCAAAAGGTATTAAGTTTAGAAAAGTGTCATAAGTCTGTGCGGGCTTGACTAAGAGCCTGTCCTGTGCTACACTGTTCTGTGATCTACACTGTTTCGAACCATGGATTTACGAGTATATCTTTCAATATTAAATCTCTTCTCGAAAAGGTCAAAGAACATGAACATATCGTAAATAAACAAATAGGGTGAATATTGTATGAATTTAATTTGGAAGTAAACACCCAGGAGAATTTTCCGATTTAAGATTTTTATTAAAAGTGTTGCCTGGCAGCTGGGACTTGGGGTAAGTTACAAGTGAGCTGGCAAGTGAGGAAATTAGCACAGACAGTTATAAACCATTGGATTTACCTGGTATGCAGTGATGAAAAGTAGTGTCTCATGGTAGAAAATAGACATTGGTGGCAGGCTTAGATGGCAGGGCAATTGAAATGAGACTGAGATTGATAGATATTTGAAGATGTGAACATCTTCTGAGCATTTACACTTATCACAGAATTCAACAGTGCAGTAGGAAGCCATTCAGCCCATCGAGTCTGTACTGACCACAATCCCACCCAGGCTCTATAACCCCATGCATTTACCCTAGCCAGTTGCTGTGACATTAAGGGACAATTTAACATGGACAATCCATATCTTTGGAGTGTGGGAGGAAGCCGGAGTGTCCGGAGGAAACCCACGCAGATATTGGAGAACATATAAATTCCTCACAGCTAGTCACCCAAGCCAGGATTCAAACCCCAGGGCCCTGGCACTGTGGAGCAGCAGTGCTAACCACTAGTGCCACCAAACTGCCCTAAAAGTGCTAGAAGTCTCAGATATTAATTTGCAGGGACTCATTCTCAGTAAAAAGGCACAAATCTTGCGCGGGGTTTGAATTATCCGGGATCTTCATGAGCCCATTGCTCCCTGCTGCTTTCTCCATGGCAACACATCAGCCAATCAGAGTCAACTTGTCGCCCCATCGGCACTCTTTTCTATCAATTGTTGTGGTTGTTTGAAATTTAGCATTCTTGTGTTTGGATTGACGAGTACAAGATTAAAAACTTCAGCGATGTGGCTCCTTAGAGTGGCACGGTGGCACAGTAGTTGGCACAGACACCTCACAGCGCCAGGGACCCGGGTTCGATTTCTGGCTTGGGTCACTGTCTATGCAGCTTCTGTACATTCTCAGGATTCTATAATTCTATCAGGGTGATGTTTGAAGCCATGAACATTAGTCTGGTTCTCTGAGTCACCAGCTCAGTAATGTAACCACCATCTCCCCCGTTTTTTTTTAATTATCCAAATATTTATTTTGGAATGTGAAGAGCCACATTTATTGGCTATCTTCTCTTATTTTGTGGGTGCTGAGCAACCGGATAATGTGCGTCTGGTGTCACATCTAAGTCTGGTGCAGGAGGATTTTCAAATAAAAATCCAGTAGCTTTTCATGCTCATTTTCTAAGTCCATTCAGGGAATTCAGGTGAAACCTCTTAACCAGAGAGTGATAGGAAGATCAAACTTCCATGGCCTAATGGTATTATCACTAGACTATTAATCCAGAAATTCAGCTAATGTTCTGGGGACCTGAGTTCAAATCCCGCCATGGCAGATGGTGGAATTTGAATTCAATAACATATATCTAGAGTTAAAGGTCTACTGATGACTGTGAAACCATTTGTCAATTGTTGAAAAAACCCTTATGGTTCACTAATGTCCTTTTAGGGAAGGAAATCTGCCATCCTTACCTGATCTGGCCTACATGCAACTCCAGAGCCACATCAACGTGGTTGACTCTCAACTGCCCTCAGGCAACTAGGGTTGGGCAATAAATGTTGACCCAGCCAGCGACACTGATGTCCCGTGAATGAATAAAAAAAAAATTGCTGACATGATTATCAGACAATCAGCTGAAGTGCATTTAAAGAGAATCAAGAGATGAGGGAGAAAGGAAAGCTATGCTGGTGGGGTTAAATAAAGAGGCGCAGGAGGTGCTGGTTAGTGTGGAGTGCAGACACCTTCTGGAATTTTACCACCCTGTCCCCCCTATGGGAACTGGAGCAGGTGAGTGGCAGATCATGGAAAGGTCCCTTAATATTAGGTGGGATTTTACTATTTTGGGACAAGCGAGACCGTAAAATCCTGCCCATCTGTCTGTACCTCTGCTTGATGGCACAATGGCACAGTCCAAAGACATGCGGGTTGGGTTGATTTGCCATGTTAAATTGCTCCATAATGTCAAAGAGTTCAGCAGAGTGGATTGGTCACGGTAAATTGCCCCTTAATGTCAAGGGGACGGTAGGGGAAATGCGCACACTCTCCTTTATCAATCGGGATATAGATTACAAAAGCAGAGAGGTCATGTTGGAGTTGTATAAATCTTTGGTGAGGCCACAGCTAGAGTACTGTGTGTAATTCTGGTCATCGCATTATAGGAAGGATGTGATTGTGCTGGAAGGGGTGCAGAGGAGATTTACCGGGGTGTTGCCTGAGATGGAACATTTAAGTTATAAAGAGAGACTCAGATTGTTTTCTCTGGAGTAGAGAAGACTTTGGGGGTGACATGATGAGGGGCATGAACAGGCTGGATAGGGAGCAGCTGTTCCCCTTAGTCGAAGGGTCAGCTACGAGGGGACACAAGTTAAAAGTGAGGGGTGGGAGATTTAAGGGGGAATTTGAAGAAAAAACTTTTTCTTCCCCAGAGGGTGCTAACAGTCTGGAATGCACTGCCTGGGAGGGGGAGGTTGGATGCCTCATATTCTTTAAAAAGTATCTGGATGACTACTTGGCATGCCATAACATTCAAGGCTATAGGCCAAGTACTGGCAAGTGGAATTAGGTGGGCAGATCAGGGCCTTTCATAAGTTAGTGCAGACTTGATGAGCCGAAGGACCTCTACTGCACGAAGTACATAGAACATAGAACATAGAACCCTACAGCACAAACAGGCCCTTCGGCCCACAAGTTGCACCAATCATACCCATACCTACCAGGTCATAGAACTATCTGTAACCCCCAATCCCATTTAATCCTATGTACTCATCCAAAAGTCTTTTAAAAGACCCCAGCGAGTTTGCCTCCACTACCACTGATGGCATTCACTCAGCACCCTCTGAGTGAAAAACTTACCTCTAACATCTCCTCTGTATTTGCTGCCCAGCACCTTAAACCTGTGTCCTCTCGTAGCGACCGTTTCAGCCCTAGGAAATAGCCTCCGAGAATCCACCTATCTATTCCTCTCAACATTTTATAAACCTCTATCAGGTCGCCTCTCAACCTCGTCTCTCCAGGAAGAAGAGTCCCAGCTCCCTCAACCTATCTTCATAGGGCCTGCCTCCCAATCCAGGCAGCATCCTTGTAAATTTCCTTTGCACTCTCTCAATCGCTTCCACATCCTTCCTGTAGTGAGGCGACCAGAACACAGTAGTGTTCCGTGAAATATATGGTGTTTTGGGAATAGGGCTTGAGTGGGGTGTAGGCTCAACAGGCCTCTTTCTGCACTATAGGGGTTCTATGATTCTAATCCTACATAAGAGCTTTTCTCAATTGATAAAGATTGATGGAACGGCATTTCAAAGAACAAAGAACAAAGAACAAAGAACAAAACAGCACGGGAAACAGGCCCTTCGGCCCAACGAGCCTGCGCCGCCACCTCGATGTTCCCACTTCTACACGTGATCCCTGTCCATGTTTATAGATGTATGGATTAAAACCAAATTTGAGACAATTTAGGGAGAATTTGTTTTGCAAATTAGCCTAAGAGCACATCTTTGGAAAATGGGAGGAAACCGGAGCTCCCGGAGAAAACCCACGCAAGCACGGGGAGAATGCGCAAACTCCCACAGACACAGGTCCAAATCCATGTATCTGCACAGCACAGCGATAGTCACTGAGCTGTCGTGTTGCCCATCAGATGGTCTAGGTCAAGCGTACACTAACGATGTGAAGCAGTAGGATACTCTCGAAAAAAATCCAAGAGCAGTCCTCTCACAACCCATCACGTGTATGCCCCTTGTTAGACAACAAGGTGGACCAAAGCACCTGTAGGATAAAAACAATTTCACGATGGTTTATGAGCTCCAGATGACCAGGCAGGCTGAGGCTCAGTGATTGTAGTTTGGAAGACCTAACCTGTGGACAGAAAATGGAGATGGCCAGCAGAAGCTATCAGAGCTCAGCTCCAGCTCACTTCAAAGCTGGTACACTCCGGCTTCCATGTGTTAACTGAGCAATTAGACTCCAGCCACGCCGGGGAGCTTTAAAGTCACTCAGTATATTTAGTCAGAATACACAGCAGCCATTCAGCACCAAATTTAAAAATCAGTCGCTCTCACTGCTCGTGAGGGGGTGGAATTTTCTCGTCGCCGTGGTGACTGAATCTCTCAGTAAGCCGCACAGAGCTTCAGGACCGAGAAGCAGAAAACAAAACTGTATCTCATTAATTGCCCCTGACAGTGAATTAATCTGCGGAAGCTGCATTTGCACGGTACACTTTCATTCAAATTCAACCTCAGAGCTGTTATTAACCTTTGCTGAACTTCCCAGTCATTATCCATTCCAGTGGAGCTGCTGCACCAGTTTGCCTGCAAGGATTTTGTCCAGACTGTGAACAGAATGGGAAGAGTATCAGGGGGTGCTTCCGTGCTCCGACCCTCCAAGGGTGGCACAATGGTTAGCACTGCTGCCTCACGGCGCTTGGGACCCGGGTTCGATTCCTGGCTTGGGACATTATCTGTGTGGAGTCTGCACGTTACCCCTGCGGGTTTTCATCTGGTTTCCTCCCTCAGTTCAAAAGATGTGCTGGTTAGATGCATTGGCAGTGCTAAATTCTCCCTCAGTGTACTGAACAGGCACCGGGGATTTTCACAGTAACTTCACTGCAGTGTTAATCTAAACCTATTCATGATACACGAACAAAAACTTTAAAATGGAGTGCTAAGATTAAGCACATTGAAGATTGTGGTGTTTATAGGTACATAGAATCCCTACAGGGCAGAAGGAGGCCATTTGGCCCATCGAGCCTGCACTCTCAACAATCCCACCCAGGCCCAATCCCTGTAACCCCACGTATTTAGCCTGCTAATCCTCCCGGCACTAGGGATTAACTTAGTCTGACCAATTATGTCTTTGGAATGTGGGGAGGAAACCAGAGCAACCCCATGCAGACATGGGGAGCATGTGCAGGCTCCACACAGGCAGTGATCCAAGCTGGGAACTGAACCTGGGTCTCTGGCACGGTGAGGCTGTAGTGCTAACCATTGTGCCACCGTTCTGCCCGTGATGTTTTAACGTGTGGGAATAGAGAGATATGGTCTCCGGAAAGGTGGGGAGGGGTGTTTTAGTTCATTCGGACAGCGCGGTCAGTGCAGGTTTGGAGGACCGAAGGGTCTGTTCCTGTACTTCTTTAGTTATTGTTCTTTGTTTTGTGGTGGAGTGATCATGGGTTAGTGAAAGGTGAGGTATAGTTTAAACTGCTCAAACTTGTTTTTTTATCCCTTCATGGGGTCGCTGGCAATACCAGCATTTGTTGCCCATCCCTAATTGACCTTGAACTAATGCATGTCTTTCTGGGGGCAGTTAAGTGCGGCATAAGTAAGGATGACAGATTTCCTTCCCTAAAGCACATTAATGAATCAGATAAGTTTTTACAATGATGAATTATGTTTTTACTGTCATTGTTAGATCAGCTTTATATTCCAGATTTATTCACTGCATTTTAAATTCCACCAGCTGTCGTAACGGGATTCAACCCAAAATCCCCGGGGCAGATCCTGCCTTCTAAATGGCAGTAACATTACCCCTACACTCCCAGCTCCCTGTAATGCGGCCAAGTTCAGAGCAGAGGGCTGGAGATTCAGAATTGTCCTCAGTATTTCCTTCATCGGAAATGAAAATGAATCAGCCAGGCCTCCTCCCAATCTCTTGTCCTCTATGTTAGAAACTGAACCGGATTGACCATATAAAAACCGTGACTACAAGAGCAGTTCAGGTGCTAAGAATCTAGCAGTGAGTAACTCACCACCTGATCCCCTAAAGTCTATCCACAAGGCAGTGTGATGGAATATTCTCCACTTGCCTGGATGAGTGCAGCTCCAACAACACTCATCCAGGACATCATCATCCAGGACTAAGCAGCCCACTTGATTGCCACCCCATCCACAAACATTCACATCTTCCACTACATTGCACCATCTGCAAGATATAATGCTTTAACTGACCAAGCCTCCTCAGGCAACACCTTCCAAACCCAAAACCACTACCATCTATTAAGTTCATTTTATTACCCTGTCTGTAATGGTAACGCTATATCCTGCACCCTGTCCTTTCCTTCTTCTCTATGTGCTTTGTCTGTATAACGTGTGAGAAACAATACTTTTCACTGTATCCCAATGCATGTGTTAATAAATCAAATCAGATAGAAGGACAAGAACAGACAACACATTAGAACACCAGCTGGAAGTTTCCCTCCAAGTCATTTGCCATCCTGACTTGGAAACATATCACCATTCTTTTACATTACTGGGTCAGAATCCTGGAACTCTCTCCCCAACAACACTGTACCAACATCACTGGGTGGAGCAGTTCAAGAAGGCAGTTCACCACACTTTCTCAAGGGTTAATTAGGGATAGGTAATTATGCTGTACTACCTTGCTGCCCAATAATAATAATAAACCAAATCAAATCAAATCAACATTTATTACATGCCAGATATCTCAAATTACTTGTGCACACAATGTGATTTCACGTATTTTGCCATGCTGAAATGAATGCGTGGTCATTGGAATAATGCTATATAGCATAGATTAGCTCACTGACCGTCACTGTGTTGGTTAATAGACACACCAACATGTGCTTACACATGTCGGAGAGCTTTTCTGGTGTGAGGGGAAAATGCTGAGGAAGGTATGGAACAGATAGAGAATTTACCACTTTGATGGAGGGGGGAGGAGACTCCAGAAATGCCGACACGAATACGAGTTTCCAAAAGGAAGATGTTGGATGAATGAAGCAGGTAAGAGTTAGGAAAAAAAAAGAAACTCCTTCAGTGGTGGAACAGTCACCCAGCAGTAACTCCACTGCAGTGGAAAATTCTCCTCTTGTCACCAAACTGGCAGCAGTGATCCTTATTTCTAGCCAAGCGTACTAAGCAGTGACTTATCACCTCTTCGGGGGTGTCTTGGTGCATTCACAACCAGTTAATTGCTTGTAAAATGTAATCACTGTTATAATGAAGGCGAGGAAAGAAGGCAGCGCAGCTCAGCAAACAGCGACGACAAGCATTGTTTAAATATTAGATTTGGTTAAGGCCAGTATGTTGGCCTGTAGGAGAGTTCCCTGTTCTTCAGGAAGTGGCTGCAGACCCCTCAGTGATGGGGGGAAGGGGTTTGAGGGTTGGGGGAGCAGGGTTGTTGCATACAACAGGAAACCTTTTTGATACGGTGAGACCAGACCATCCTGCTGGCAGCCAATGGCCACCTTTGCTACTGCGAAACACGCCACATGGAGCTTGGAAAACCCCACCCAACATCCTGGAGTGACCCGCTGCTGATCAGGCCAAGCTGAACATAGTTACACTGCACTTACAGAGAAACTAGAAGCAGGAGTAGGCCATTCGGCCCTTTGAGCCTATTCCGCCACTCATTATAATCATGGCTGATCATCGAATTCAATGTCCTGATCCCTCTTCTCTCCCGTGTCCCTTTCATCGTTTAGCCCCAAAAGCTATATTGAATTTCTTCTTGAAATCAGACAATGTTTTGGCCTCAACTACTTTCTGTGGTAGTGAATTCCACACCACCCTCTGGGCGAAGAAATTTCTCTTCACCTCAGCTCTAAAAGGTTTATCCCTTATCCTCAAACTCTAGTTCTGGACCCCCTCACCATCAGGAACATTCTTTCTGAATCTACCCTGTCTAACCCTGTTAGAATTTTATAAGTGTCAACGAGATCTTCTCTCACTCTGCTGAACTCCAGTGGATATAATCCTAACCAACTTAGTGTCTCCTCAGATGATAGATCCCAGGAATCAGCCTGGTAAGCCTTCGCTGTGCTCCCTCTATAGCAAGGACATCCTTCCCTCAGATAAGGATACCAAAACTGCATTCAATACTCCATGTGTGGTCTTACTAACGCCCTGTACAATTGCAGCAAAACATCCCCTACCCCTGTACTCAGGTCCTCTCGCTATGAAGGTGAACATACCATTTGCCTTCTCTACTGCCTGCTGTACCTTCGCGCTTACTTTCAGCGACTGATGCACGAGGATACCAACATTTCCTTGAGTATCCACCTCTGTCAATTTACACCCATTCAAGAATAATCTGTCTCCCTAATATTGCTACCAAAGTGGATAATCTCACATTTATCCACATTATACTGCATTCGCCATGCAGATGCCCACACACTCAGCCTATTCAAATCATGCTGAAGCATCCTCCTCATAGCTCACTCTCTCACCAAACATCACCTGCAAATTTGGAGACAATACATTAAGTTCCCATGTCCAAATCATTAATATATAATGTCAACAACTGGGTTCCTAGCACAGATCTCTGTGGAATGCCCCCCTAGTTACTGAGTGCCACAAGAAAAAGACCCATTGATGCAAATTCTTTGCTTCCCATCTACTAACCAGCTTTCTATCCATCTGAATAGGATACAAATAGAGAGATATGGTCCCCATAAAGGTCGAGGGTTTTAATTCAATCGGGCAGCATGGTCGCTGTAGGCTTGGAGAGCTGAAGGGCCTGTTCCTATGCTGTAATTTTCTTTGTTCTTTGCAGACCATGAATGTCAGCAATGTGCCATGGCGACCGTTGCTTAAGCACTAACACCACATGGACTGGAAGAATGCAAGGAGAAGGCTCATCAGCACCATTTTCTGGCCAATCCCATACCCTTGAGTACATGAGGAATTTCTGTGCTTTGTTTTTCCCTCAGAGGTTCAACGGCCAGGGGAAGTGGATGGGAGTTGAAGCTCAAGATCTGCCACGATCATATTGAATAGCGGAACACATTTGAGGGTTTACCCCTGCTCCTATTTCTTATGCTTCTATTTCTTCCACCAAACCCAGACTCTCCACTGAACTTGCCAAGGAAATTCTTAGCCTCCAGGTTGTACAGTCCTGACAGAATCCACAGCTGTGTCTAGGGCCTCTGTCAATGAGGTATATTGAATTTAGACATGGCACTCAGTCGTCGGAACAAGTGTAGGCCACTCAAACCCTTATAGAAGCCCTACAGTGCAGAAGGAGGCCATTCTGCCCATTGAGACTGCGCAGATCACAATCCCACCCAGGTCCTATCCCCATAGCCCCACATATTTACACTGCTAATCCCCTGGACACCAATTTAGACTGGCCAATCGACCACACATCTTTGTGGGAGGAAACCGGAGCACCCGGATGCAGGGAGAATGTGCAAATTCTACACAGACAGTGAGCCAAGGCTGGAATCGAATCCAGGTCCTTAGCATTGTGTGGGGTCCTCAATTTTACTGGCTGCTTTGCCAAGGGAGCAGGAAGTGTAGTCAGAGTCAATGGATGGGAGGCTGGTTTGAGTGATGGATTGGGCTATATCCACAATCCTTCGTAATTTCTTTTTTTGATTTGATTTATTATTGTCACGGATATGAGTTTACAGTGAAAAGTATTGTTTCTTGCGCGCTATACAGGCAAAGCATACTGTTCATAGAGAAGAAGAGAGTGCAGAATGTAGTGTTACAGTCACAGCCATAGAAACATCAACTTAATATGCAGTCTTTGTCAGACCTGGTAACTGGGAGGAGCAGGGAAGAGACAGATTGTTTTTTTAAATTGTCATTGGTTGCGTTCTGTCTTGTTTCAGTCTGGTAACTGTTCCTTTAAATCAAACGCAGTGTTCAAGCTTCTAAAAAGACACCTGCATGTTGTTAGATATGTTGTGAAGCATTTTTTTTTCATATCTCCCCAGCAACAGTTTTTGGGAGTCAGCAGAATGTATTTTTCACATGATTAACGATGCTGACTTAGTGAAGGGCTCAGATGACTGGTAGTTACTTTTTTTAAAGTTTAGTTGATTGACTGGCCAGGCATCCAAAAATGTGGTATATTTTTTATTTCTTGGTTGCAAATGACTATTCTGTAAAAAAAATCAAAAAGTAGTTGACATATTCCATGAGATGCAGTGGTTCAACATCGCAGGGGGCAATCCATCAGAACCAGTCAAGAAGAGACACAAAAAGAAAATAGCTCACTGTTTAAAATGGTTGGGATAGAGTTTTCAGTTTGGGTGCAATTGGGTACCATCATGACACAGTGCTTAGCACTCCTGCCTCACAGCATCAGAGACGCGGATTCGATTCTGGCCTTAGGTGACTGTTTGTGTGGAGTTTGCACATTCTCCCGGTGTCTGTGTGGGTTTTGCCCCGGTGTAATTATTTCCCTGTACTCCTAAGATGCACAGGTTAGGTGGATTGGCCATACCAAGTTGCCACTTAGTACCCCAAAATGGGTTCAGGGGATAAGTGGGCAAATACTTGGTTTTATATGGTAATTCTGGGTAACTTTCCATGTAAACTCGATGGGCCGAATGGGCTTCTTCTGCACTTGCTTCAGTGATTCTAGGCTGCCCAATAATGTGTAGGTTAGGCAGATTAACCATGGTAAATGCACAGCTTTGTGGGGATAGGGTGTGGGCTTGAGTAAGATTCTGTTTTTGAGAGCCAGCGCAGATTTAGTAGGCTGAATGGCCTTGTTCTGCATTGTAGGGTTTCTATAATTCTATGAAAATCCGGGCAATGAAAATTGCACAGATTTTGAGGAATGACGGAATTCTTGTGGTAATGCCCTTGCCTCTTGACCAGAAGCCCAACGTTCAAGTCCTGCGCCAGGACTTGCTGGTGATGGGAGAAGCATTCATTGAGCTGACAATCAGCTTGTGAATCCTTCTACCCCCTCCTCCCATTATTTTCCAAAATGATATAAAGATACTCTTTTTAAAAAAAAATTCTCAACTTCCACTCAACTTGCATATCACCTTCTGATTGCAACTTATTGCATATCACAGAATGCAATATCTACCCTGTAGCAATGCCAAGTAAAGCTCAATCTATTTCTTACATCTGCTTTGAAAGAAATTCTTTGATAAATGTGGCAATTTGCTGCAGTTTTATCAGCTAAAAATGGGTTTATCACGAAAAAAATCACAGGTTCTATCTGACACCCGTGAGTCACTCGATTTTAACTTGCTGAAAATAACACTTTAACGATGTAAAGACCCATCCATTAGTTATGTTAAGCTCTGTTATATTAGTGCCCTAACCCCCAGAAAAATAGGCTTAACTTCCAGAGCCTTATACAAGGCCCAAAAAAGCAAAAACTCACCATTACCATGACAATTATGCCATCATTGTGATTCTCTGAAATTGGAACAGAAGTTGATGGAAACTCAATTACATTCTGAACATAGTTCAGGCTTCAATTTTTTTTATGCTGCCCACAACAATTTCAGGAGAACTGTGTTGTAAAAACCAGCAGTAACTCTACCCTGTTGGCAAGGTTTTGTTTTAAATTTATTCATTCACGGCTTGGGGGCATCCCTGGCTTGGACAGGGTCAGCATTTATTGTCCAGCCCTAACTGCCCTTGAAAGGTTGGTGGTGAGCCCTCTTCTTGAAGCTGTAAATCTCCTTATTTTGGCTTCTCCAATTTTGGCCAAATGTAGATCCCAGTTTTCCATCACTCCAGCTTTCAGTTACCCAGTGTGGTAAACTTTGGAATTCCCTTCCTAAGCTTCTCCGTCCTCTCTCTCTTCTTTTAAGGCACTCATGTCCTTTTGGGCCATCTGAACCCAGAATTGTTGGATGAGGAAGAATCAGGCCAATTCAGCCCATATTCACTGGAATTTAGAGAATGAGAGTGGAGCGCATTGAAATGTAAAGACGCCTGACAGGGCTGGACAGACTGGATGCGGGGCTGGCACAAGAATTTGTAGAAATATCAACATTAGGAGCAGAAATAGGATAATTCAGTCCTTCAAGCCTACACCACCATTCAATCAGTCATGGCGTACGTGTGTGTGTGTGTGTGTGTGTGTGTGTGTGTGTGTGTGTGTGTGTGTGTGTGTGTGTGTGTGTGTGTGTGCACGCGCGTGTGCATGTGTATGTGTGTATCTGTGTGTGCATGTGTATGAGTGTATGCATTTGTGTGTGTGTGTGTGTGTATGCATTTGTGTGCATGTGTCGGTGTGTGTGTCAGTGTGTGAATGTGTCAGTGTGTGTGAGAGTGTGTGTAGGTGCATTTGTGTGTGTATGTGCATGTGAGTGTGTGTATGTGCATGTGTGTGTGTGTGTGTGTGTGTGTGTGTGTGCGTTTGTGTATGTGTGCGTGTGTGTGTGTGGGTACGTGTTCACGCGCCTGCATGCGTGTGTGTGTCTGTGTGTATGTGTGTCTGTGTGTATGTGCGTGTATGCATGTTCACGCACCTGCGTGTGTGTGTGTGTGTGTGTGTGTGTGTGTGTGTGTGTGTGTGTGTGTGTGTGTGTATGAGTGGAGGAGGAGTGGAAAATCTCAGCCTTACAGTGAGGAAAGCTTTTGTGTCAGATGCTTCGGGATATCCTGAGCCCACTCCCTCCGCGCATGGGAACGGCAGCGACGGCTCAACATCGGCAAAACCCATTAAACATGCGTGTTGCCGACGAGACCGCGATCTCCAGTGACATAATCAGGTTCACGCCCAATAAAATGGCGCCCCAATCGCAGTGCAGCCATGCTTTACTGCTGCATTTAGACTCTGCTCCTCAGCATGACAGTGTGAAAAATGTGAAGTTCTTTTGACAGAGAGACAGAGGATCTAGAGAGAAAACTGACCTCTGTGTCACTACAGAGAAACACATCTGTTCTCAGTCAGACTCTGACACCTTGCCAAATTCGCCTTCTATTTTCATTTCTAAAGCCCCCAATTATTTAGGAAATTTGGACTTATATAATGGCAGGTCCATCAGATGTTGTAATAATTATATTTTTGAATATGTTTATATTTCTTTTGCAGCTGTCACATAATTGGATTCACTGGAGGAATGAAGAACGGGTGGTATCGCTGAGTTACGTTCACTTCACTGTATGGAAAGGGTTGATAAACAATGCCAGCAGGCTGAGAGTGAGATAGATGCCTGTTCAGTATGATGAATGCATCACAAACAGCGTTCTATTCTGCAGCTTCTGGTCCCTGAGTGAGGGGTGGAATAGGCATCCGTATGTTCGACCCACATTTTATTCCCTTCCCTTATCAACATCGAACAGGCCAGTCAGTATCCCCAATACGGATCCATAAATCACGGGAAGCAACATCACAGCTCGAGAAGATCATTAAAATAAAAGGCGGTGGAGTCCATTCCTGGAGGGACAAAACTGTAAAGCAGAGATGTCATTGTGTTGAACTTTTGTTAGTTCTGGCCTCCATTTTATACAAAAGATATACAGACACGGGAGAAGGTGCAAAAAAATTGCAGAGCGCCACAGCAGCACAGTGGTTAGCACTGCTGCCTCATAGAACCAGGGTTTCAGGTTCGATTCCCGTCTTGTGTCACTATCTGTTTAGAGTTTGCACATTCTCCCCATGTTTGCATTGGTTTCCTCCATGTGCTTCGGTTTTCTCCCACAGTCCAAAAGACGTGTCAATTAGGTGCATTGGTCATACTAAATTCGCCCTCAATGTACCCAAACAGGCACTGGAGTGTGGCGATTAGGGGATTTTCACTTCATTGCAGCGTCAATGTAAACTTACTTGTGACTAATAATTAAATTTTACTTTTAAAATTATTAGCAAGAATTATAGAAGAACGGAAAGTTATAAAGTCTGCACTTTTTTTTTAAGGGCAACACAGCACGGGAAACAGGCCCTTCGGCCCAACGAGCCCGCGCTGCCGTCATAACTATATAGTAGCAATTCCATTATCCTATTATAGATTTAGGTTATTCCTAATATGGAAGACTCTCACTATAGGGACAATTTGTTTTCCAATCAGCCTAAGAGCGAATTTTTGGGTTGTGGGAGGAAACCGGAGCGCCCGGAGAAAACCCACGCAACCACGGGGAGAACGCGCAAACTCCCGCAGACACCGGCCCAATTCCAAGTGTTTGCACAGCCACATCGATAGTCTCTGAGCTGTCATGGTGCCCTTCAGATGGTCCACATAAAGTACTCATTTACGACATGAGGTACCAGGCAACCCATGAATCAACATCCAAGAGCTGTACCCACCCCACCTGCCGAATGCATGCTCAATGTTGGTCAAGTATGGACCGAATTACCTGTGGAAAAAAGCCGTAGTTAAACAGTCCTACTATATCCCTCTATCTGCATACCGCTCATGTGGCTGTCCAAGAGACCCTTAAACAGCCCCAGCATGCCTGCTCCCACCACCTTACTGGGCAGTGCATTCCACACCCCCACTACCATTTGTGTGAAAAACTGCCCTCTAATATTCGTCCTATACATAGCCCCCCTCACCCTATGGCCATGACCCCTCGTCCTATCCATTTCTAAAGGCGGAAAAAGTTTACCCCCATTTACTCTATCTATACCCCTTATAATCTTATACACCTCTATGAGATCCCCTCTAAGCCGACGTCTTTCAAGGGAAAACAACCCCAGTCTATCTAATCGTTCCTCATAAGACAGTCCTTCCATACCCGGCAGCATCCTGGTAAACCTCCTCTGCACTCTTTCCAAGGACTCCACATCCTTCCGATAGTACGGAGACCAGAACTGGGCGCAGTATTCCAAGTGAGGCCTAACCAAAGTTCTATACAACTGCAACATCAAACTCCTACTCTTGTATTCTATACCCTTTTTCTATGAAAGCTAACATACTATACGCCTTCTTTATCACCTTCTCCACCTGTGAGGACACCTTCAGAGACTTGTGAACCTGCACCCCCAAGTCTCTCTGCGTTTCTATGCTCCGTATAGTTATACCTTTTATCCTATAACTCTCTTCTACATTTTTCCGGCCAAAATGCATCACCTCGCATTTATCCGGATTAAATTCCATTTGCCATCTATCTGCCCAGTCTACCAACCTATCTATGTCCTGTTGTATTGCCTGACACTGCTCTTCTGTACCCGCCAATCCAAGCATCTTGGTTTCATCAGCAAATTTGCTGATCTCACCACCTACCCCAACTTCCAAGTCGTTTATGTAGACCACAAATAGAAGAGGACCTAGTACTGAGCCTTGTGGCACTCCACTAGTGACAGGCTTCCAGCCGGAAAAGGAGCCTTCCACTACTACCCTCTGTCTCCTCCTCCCGAGCCAGTTCTCGACCCATCTACATACCCGACCCTGTATCCCACGCGCCTTCACCTTCTCTATCAGTCTACCATGAGGAACCTTGTCAAACGCCTTTCTGAAATCCATGTAGACGACATCAACAGCCTGTCCTTCATCAACTGTTTTTGTCACTTCTTCAAAAAATTCCACCAGATTCGTAAGACAAGCCTTCCCCTTGACGAAGCCATGCTGCGTATCCCTGATCAGATCGCAGCGCTCCAGATGCTCATACATCCTGTCCCTAAGGATCCTCTCCATTAGCTTACCTATAACTGAAGTCAAGCTCACCGGCCAATAGTTCCCTGGGTGATCCCTCTGACCTTTTTTAAACAATGGTACTACGTTTGCTATCCTCCAGTCCTCTGGGACCTCACCTGTGTCCAAGGAAGAGACAAAGATTTGCATCAGAGGCCCAGCCAAGTCTTCCCTGAACTCCCTTAGCAGCCTGGGGTAAATGTCATCAGGCCCCGGAGCTTTATATGTCTTTAAGCTGCCTAACAGCCCCAACACCTCTTTCCTCGTAATCCTTATTTCCCTCAGCCGATTCTCAACTTTGTCAACATCAGGCACAGACATCTGTCCAGTCTCCTGCGTGAATACCGACGCAAAGTATTCATTCAGGATATCCCCCATTCCCTCAGGCTCTAAGCATAGATCCCCTCCTATGTCCCTAAGAGGTCCAATCTTGCCTCTAACCATCCTTTTGCTCCTTACATAGGTGTAAAATGCCTTTGGATTTTCCTTTATCCTACCTGCCAGAGCTACCTCGTGGCCCCTTTTTGCCTTTCTAATACCCCTTTTAAGATCCCGTCTACACTCTCTATAAGCTTCCAGCGCTGTCTCAGTCCCTAGTTGCCTAGATCTAATGTAAGCCTCTCGCTTTTTCTTGATCAAGTTCTCAATCTCCCTGGTATCTGCGTGATGTTCCGGTTTCTCCCCACAGTCCAAAGTTGTGTGGGTAAGGTAGATTGGCTGTGCTAAATTGACTCCAGTGTTGGGGAATTAGCAGGGTAAAATGTGTGGTGTTGTGGGAGATGTGACCTGGGTAGGATTGTGGTCGGTGCAGATTCGATGGGCTGAACGGCCTCTTTCTACGCTGTTCTATATATCCATTCTATTAGGAAAGATTGAACAGGCAAGGGGATGAGGGAATTCTTTAACATGTTATTGAGATGCAGAATTGGCTTTGCATTAATTTAGTGTCCTTCTTTACATTACTCGCTAGTTTACCCTCATATTTTATCTTCTCCCTCCTTCGTTAAATATGGAAGCCAAAACTACACACACTATTTGAATGTGGACTCACTGAAACCTGTACAAGCGTAGCAAGATTTCTTTATTCTTGTAATGAAAGCTAAAATGCCATTTGCCTTCTCAATTGCTCACTGCACCTGCATGCTAACATTTTGCATTTTTTGTATAAGTCGTTCTGAATGACAACACTCACAATTTTCACAGCTTTTTAAAATATGTTCTGCTTTTTCTATTTTTACACCCAAAGTGAATAACTTCACAAGTCCTTATGCTCCATCTGCCATTCTCCATCTCGCAGATGGTGGACAGGCATTTTGAAGTCAGGAGGTGTGTTACTCATCTCAGAATTCCCAGTCATAGAGTGAGTCGGACCTCAAACAATGACGAGACAGAACAAAGAAAAGAGGTAGTGAATCTGGTAAAATGGCACAACGAAAATAATCTCTGTCTCTCACTCAATGTCAGTGTAATGACTTCAGTCAGGCCATTGAGGTCGGTCTCTTGGAATATGAACTCCCTGATTAAGGAGCCAATTGATGGCCAATCAGGGAGTCTTTTCCTTGAATCTAACTGGGAGTGTGAGTTCCTCTGGCTGTTGACCGTTAGCGCTCTGTCCACTGCTGTTGGAATTGTAAATAAAGGGGATTCTAGTGTAGGGACATCTGTCTCCGAAGACTTATTCCAGTCAGTAAAAGTGAAGGAGATATTCATCAACTTCAGAAGTGTAGTGGAAGATAGTGCGGATGAAGTCGAAATGATTGAGAGCTTCATGTTTCAAGCTATCCAGATCACCAGCAACCTGCCTCCACGCCAACACTATGCTTAAGAAAGCGCACCAACGTTTCTACTTTCTTAGGAGACTAAGAGAATTTGGCATGTCCGCAACGGTTCTCACCAACTTTTATAGATGCACATAGAAAGCATTCTTTCTGGTCATATCACAGCTTGGTATGGCTTCTGCTCTCTCCTAGACAACAAGAAACTACAAAGGATCATGAATGTAGCCCAGTCCATCATTCAAATGAGCCTCCCATCCATTGACTCCATTTAGACTTCCTACTGCCTCAGTAAAGCCAACATAATCAAGGATCCCACCGCACCCCATACGTAGTCTCTTCCACCTTCTTCTGTTGATAAAAAGAATCAAAAATCTGAGGTCATGTACTAACCAAGTCAAGAACAGCTTCTTTCTTGCTGCTTTCAGGCTTTTGAATGGATCTACACTCTCGCTATGACTGTAACACTACGTTCTGCACTTTCTCATTTCTTTCTCTATTAAGGTATGCTTTGTCTGTAGAGCACGCAAGATATACTTTTCACTGTATCTCAATGCGTGTGACAATAATAAATCAAATCAGATGTGATGAGGAATGATGTTGTGGCATCTAAAATGCAAAGAGGAGAAATATTGAATAAAATAATCAAACTCAAAAAGCATAAAAACTCTGATCTGGACAGAATTTCACGCTACTCTCTTTGCAGTGTTAACATAAGCCTGCTTTTGACGCTAATAAATAAACCTTAAACTCTGACTACACTTCCCATTGCCTTGGCAAAGCAACTAGCATATTCATCTGATGAGGGAGCAACACTTCAAAAGTTTGTGCCACCAAATAAACCTGTTGGACTTTAATCTGGTGCTGTGAGACTTCTTACTGTGCCCACCCCAGTCCAACACTGGCATCTCTGCCACATGTCTAGGTACACCCACAGACATGTTGGGGAGGGAATTTTAGGATTTTGACCCAGCAACAGTGAAGGAACAGCAATATATTTGCAAGCCAGGATGGTGAGTGACTTGGAGGAGAACCTGTCAGTTTCTGCTGCCTTTGACTTTCTAGATGGTAGTAGTTGTGGATTTGGAAGGTGTTGCCTAAGGAAACTTGTTAGATTTCTGTATTGCATCTGTAGGTGTTACACACGACTGCTATTATTCACTGATGGTAGGGGGGTGGGGGGGTGAAGGTTTGTGGAAGGGATAGCAATCGAGTGGGATGATTTGTCCTAGATAATTTTGAGCTTCTTGAGTGTTGTTGGAGTTGCCCTCAACTCACCCGGGCAAGTGGAGACTCCATCACATTCCTGACTTGTGCTTTATAGATTGTGAGAACTCAGTAAGAATTTAGCAACACCAATTTTAAATCCAACCGATTTATTTGATAGTAAATTTGCGAGCTTTTGACTCTCTGTGTCTTTGTCAGGCAAATGCCATTTGCCTGACAAAGACACAGAGTGTCGAAAACTCGCAAATTTACTATCAAATAAATCGGTTGGATTTAAAATTGGTGTTGCTAAAGTCTTACTGAGTTCTTACTACCCCAGTCCAGCGCCGGCATCCCTCCATCATGACTTTATAGATTGTGGACAGAGCTTTAGGGAGTCAGAAGATAAATTACTCACCACAGGACTCCTAGCCTTTGGCCTTCTCTTGTAAACACATGGTTGGTCTTGGTCAGTTACTGATCAGTGGTAACTCCCAGGATGTTGATACTGAGGAATCCAGGTAATACCATTGATTGTCAAGGAGTGTTGATTAGACCCTCTCTTGTTAGAAAACCGTGTGGCACAATTGCTATTTGCCCCTTGTCAACCCAAGTATGTTGTTGAATACTTGCTGCATGTGACTATGGATTGCTTCAGTATCTGCGGAGTGGCGTTGTGCACTCATCAGCGAACATCCCCACTTCTGACTTTAAGATGGAAGGAAGGTCATTGATGAGGCAACTGAAGATGGTTGAGCTGAGATCACCATCCTGAGGAGCACCTTCAGAAATGTCCTGGAACTGTGATGATTGACCTCCAGCCACCATAAACATCTTCCTTAATTGTCACACTTGGTCATATACTGCCTTAAAGACCAGGGCAGTCACTCTCACCTCACCTCTGACATTCAGCACTTTTGTCCATGTTTGAACCAAGTCTGTAATGAGGTCAGGAGCTGAGTGACCTTGGCAAAATCCAAACTGGGCATCACTGAGCAGGTTATTGCTGAGTAGGTGCTGCTTGACAGCACTGTTGATAACCCCTTCCTTTCCATCAATTTACTGATGATCGAGAGCAGACTGATTGGGCTCTAATTGGATTTGCCCTGCTTTTTGTGGACAGGACATACCAGGGCAATTTTCCATATTGTTGAGTAGATGCCAGAGTTGCATCACTAGATTGTGTCTGGAGATTCCTAGTCCAACAATATTACCACAACACCACCATCTCATCAAGACAGAGAAAAGCAAAAGAGAGGCCACTAACATAAGAAATTCTTCCTGTGCTCAAATCCATGGTGATTACTTACTGAACCCAAATAAAATGCTGTGTTTTTTTTTATTATGAGTAGGGTGAAGAGGCAGACTGGGTCTACATTAGCTGCAAAGGAGATTGAACACTGGGATCATAGATAAAGTCATAGAATCCCTACAGTGCAGAAGGAGGCCATTTGGCCCATCAATCCTGCACTAAAAACAATCACAACCAGGCCTTGTTCCTATAACCCACATATTTACTCTTCTATTCCTATTGACACGAAGAGGCAAATTAGCCTGGCCTACTAACCTAATCCACACACTGTGGGAGGAAACCGAAACACCCAGAGGAAACTCACGCAGGCATGGGAGAACGCGTAGACTCCTCACAGACAGTAACCCAAGCCAGAATTGAACCCGGGTCCCCTGTGCTGTGAGACACCAGTGATGTTGGTGTTAAGCTGATCCACACCTCATTCTCCTGCCTTTTACCCCGTACACCACACATTATTCATGTTCAAATAATCACCTATTGCCTCCCTGAATGCTTTGATTGAACCTGCCTCCGGTTTCCTCTGGTGCCCTGGTTTCCTTCCACAGTCCAAAGATGTGCAGGTTAGGTGGATTAGGTGGCTCAATAACCCTTTAGTATCAGAGGGACTAGTCAGCGTAAATGCATGGGGTTATGGGGATAGAGCGTGGGTGGGATCACTGTCGGTGCAGACATGATGGGTCAAATAGCCTCCTTTTACATTACGAATTCTATGATTCGTGTATTCCAGAAAGTAAGAATGGTAGGGATTGAGTCATAGCAGACACTGAGCAAATATTTTAATTGTTTATAAGCAGGAAAGTCATGGAACCAAGGGAGGTAATCCACATTAATCGAGTGTGATAGCTTGAAAAGTCACGGACATTTTGGTAAAAGCTACTGATGCCTAGCTGTGAAATTTTAATGACAAAGAGTTTCTGAAACTGAAGCGAGCAGAAGACACATGAACATTTTTTCTTAAAGTGATAATTGCATGAACCGGCAGGGGAAAACCTGAGGTTGAGGTTTCCCTTTCTCCAGCTTCCCTGTGGTTGACGGACTGATCTACCCATGCATCTCATACACTCAGTCGCTGAGAGGAGAGATCAGAAGGTTCATATACCATCAACCTGGCTGTTTATGTTCTCTCCAATATTCAGTTCTATAGAATCTATACAGTGCAAAAGCAGGTTGAGAGCATCAAGTTTTTAAGATGTCCAGATCACCTATGGCCTGTCATGGTCCTTCCATGTGACACTACAGTTAACAAAGTCTAACAAAATCTATAGTTAACAATGCCTCCATTTTCTCAGACAGCCAAGGAAATTTAGCATGTCTGCTATAACTTTCATCAACTTTTACAGATGCATCATAGAAAGTATTCCTTCTGGTTTATCACAGCTTGGTATAGCTCCTGCGTTGTCCAACACTGCAACAAACTACAAAGGGTCATGAATGAAGCCCAGTTCATCAGTCAAATCAGCCTTCCATCCATTGACTCTGTCTACACATCCTGTTGCCTTGGAAAAGTAGCCAGTATAATTAAGCACCCCCATGCATCTGGAGCATTCTCTCTTCCACCTTCTTCCATCAGGAAAAGATACAAAAGTCTGAGATCATGTACCAACAGACTTAAGAACAGCATCTTCCCTGCTACCATCAGACTTCTGAATGGACCTACCGCGCATTAAGTTGATCTTTCTCTTCATCCTAGCTATGATTGTAACATACATTCTGCACTCTTTCCTTTCCTTCTCTATGAACATTATGCTTTGTCTGTATACCGCACCAAAACAATACTTTTCACTGTATACTAATACATGTGAAGATAAGATGTCCAAAGATGTGTGGGTTAAGTTAATTGGCCATTCTAAAATTGCTCCTTAGTGTGCTGAGATGCATAGATTAGTGGGTAAATGTGTGGGGGAGGGCTTGGGTGGGACTGTGGTCAGTGCAGACTTGATGAGCCAGATGATTCTTTCTGCACCGTAGGGTTACTCTTGATTCTATGAATAAATCAAATCAAATCAAACCATTTGCTGCCTCAGAACCGCATCAACTTTCTGACAGAGTATCTTACCCAAGCACACTCAATTGCCCTATCTCCATAATCCCACACATTTGCCACGACCAACCCACTAACCTGAGTAATGATAATTCTGTCACGAGATAGGTCTAACAGCTGGCCTCTCTTGTGGTATAGCATATAATAACATCCCTATATCCCCTCTTTGTGTCTGAACCCAGGGATCCTTCATCCTTTCGGGCAGCGCGGTGGCACAGTGGGTTAGTACTGCTGCCTCACAGCGCCAGGGACATGGGTTCACTTCTGACCTTGGGTGACTGTCTGTGCGGAATCTGCACATTCTCCCCCTGTGGGTTTCCTCCGGGTGCTCCAGTTTCCTTCCACACTCCAAAAATGTGCGAGTTAGGATTGGCCATATTAAATTGCCTCTTAGTGTCAGGGGGATGAGAGGATAATTAAGTGGGGATTGGGCCTGGCATCAGTGCAGGCTGGAAGGACCTTCTTCTTTGCTATAAGGATTCTATCGCTGAATTCTCCCACCCTACCTGTCACAGTACCAGAGTGAGCAAGGGGCTGACAATGGAAATGTCTGTGACCTTGGGCTGGATTTTCCGGTCTCGGAAATGTGTGTAATCTATTGCTTCATCCGGCATTAGTGGAAGCATTTCAATGCTTTTGGATAATTTGTTCAAACTCCCTGTGTGTGTATTATCATGACAAGCTGTAATACCCCCTGCTTATTAACTATCCACAAGCAGTCAGAATGATTGTCAATAACAAATAACTCAGGCTGATTTAATTTGGCACTTCCTTCCAGCGCTCTTAGATAACAATGATATTTTCTTACCCAAGCAATCAAACACCTTAATTTAAATATAGTTCCTTTATTTCCACCGCCTGGATGTGTATTGTATAATTCATGAGATGGACTGGAAGGGCAACGTGATGTAAATGACCCTGACTATCCTGGCTTGTTACGATCGCACTCCTACAGGTCATGCAGAAGATGCAGCACAGTCTGATGTCAAAGGACAGCAATGAGCATCAGACATGATAGGTGTAGATATCCTCTGCCCTTCTTCATCAATGACAAGTTTGCACTGAGACACCACAAGGCATGGTATTAATCACGGAGCATCTGTTTACTTCCTCTTCCAAATGCAAATTCTACTTGGTGTTCATTTGTCAAACATTGCAAAGAATCGATGGCAACACACAAGTGATAATGAGCAACTGGGACTCTTGTTCAACTCATCTTGTGAGATACTTGGCTTGTGAGTGTCAGGAATTTAAGACATTAAGAAAGTTGAGTGGAAGTGTGAGTTGATATGAGTGGTGCCTGTATGTCACTCACTGAACACTAAATGGGAGTTGCATTGGCACAGCAGTTAGCACTGCTGCCTCACAGCACCTGGGACCCAGGTTCGATTCCTGGCTTGGGTCACTGTGTCTGTGGAGTCTGCACATTCTCCCTGCGTCTGCGTGGGTTTCCTCCAGTTTCCTCCCACAGTCTGAAAGTTAGATGCATTGACCATGCCAAATTTTCCCTCAGTGTATCCGAACAGGCACCAAAGTGTGGCAACTAGGGGATTTTCACAGTAGCTTCATTATAGTGTTAATGTAAGCCTACTTATGGCACTAATAAATAAATAAATAATAAATATTGGGAGTGTGACACAGTAAGAAGTCTGACAACACCAGGTTTAAGTCCAACCGATTTATTTGATTGTACACTCACAAACAAAGAAGAAAACAGCACGGGAAACAGGCTCTTCAGCCCAAAGAGCCTGTGCCACCACCCCGACGTTCCCACCTCTACCCGTGATCCCTAGACAGGGATCTATAGATCTAGTTTATAGATCTATGGATTAAAAACCAAATTTGAGACAATTTAGGGAGAATTTGTTTCGCCAATTAGCCTAAGAGCACATCTTTGGGATGTGGGAGGAAACCGGAGCACCCGGAGAAAACCCACACAAGCACGGGGAGAATGCGCAAACTCCCACAGACACAGGTCCAAATCCATGTATCTGCACAGCACAGCGATAGTCACTGAGCTGTCGTGTTGCCCTTCAAATGGTCCAGGTCAAGCGTACACTAACGATGTTAGTGTACTAACGTTAGGATACTCTCGAAAAAATCCAAGAGCAGCCCTATATTTGATAGTAAACTGAGTTTACTATCAAATAAATCAGTTGGACTTAAAGCTGATGTTGTCAGACTTCTTACTGTGTTTACCCCAGTCCAACACCAGCATCTCCACAATATGCACACACCCAGGTCTTCTCTTGCATTACATTGCTCCTCCTTGACCGAATATTTCAGAGGATTCAGAAATAGAAGAGACTGATTATGCCCACAACTATTTGAAGTGGTTATTATTATTAATAATAAGGATAAAGCAAACAGCAATGCTAGAAAGACTCACTAATGGATGTCTTTGATCTTTGGATGTGTTTTAATTCCAACAATGAAATATTTCCAATTGGCCAGTATTAGTTCAAAAAATGATAAGAGTATTTAATGGAATTTAGCCAAGTGAGTTTGTAGGAAGACTGCAACTTTGTGTCCCAAACTATGACCCACTTACAGCTGATGGTCGGCAAGTCTACTGCAGGTGGTCCATGGGGGAAAAAAGAATACAATTGCATGTAAGAAACTACAAAGGGCTGCGAACGAAGCCCAGCCCATCACTCAAATCAGCCTCCCACTCATTCACATTGTCCACACTTCCCGCTGCCTCGGAAAAGCAGTCAATATAATCAAGGACCTCACGCACCCCAGACATTCTCTCTTCTATCTTCTTTGTCAGAAAAAGATACAAGTCAGGACACGTACCAACTGACTCAAGAATAGCTTCTCCCTTGGTGCTATCAGACTTTTCAACAGACCAACCTCACATTAAGTTGATCTTTCTCTACGCACTAGTTATGACTGTGACACTACATTCTGCACTCTTCTTTTCTATAAACGCTATGCTTTGTCTGCATAGTGCGCAAGAAACAATACTTTTCACTGTATACCAACACATGTGACAGTAATAATTGAACTCTGTAAGTATCATCTTGGTTTTTCTCGTGAGTATTCTAGTGCTTCATGTCGTTAGTGTACACTTGACCTGGACCACTTGATGGGCAACACGACAGCTCAGTGACTATCTCTGTGCTGTGCAGATACATGGATTTGGGTCTGTGTCTGTGGGAGTTTGCGCATTCTCCCTGTGCTTGCGTGGGTTTTCTCCAGATGTTCTGGTTTCCTCCTACATCCCAAAAATGTGCTCTTAAGTTAATTGGCAAAACAAATTCTCCCTAAATTGTCTCAAATTTGGTTTTTAATCCATAGATCTATAAACATAGACAGGGATCGTGGGTAGATTGGGAGCATCGGGGTGGTGGCGCAGGCTCGTTGGGCCAAAGGGCCTGTTTCCCGTGCTGTTTTGTTCTTTGTTCTTTGTTCTATAATTAATGCACCATTATTATTTGCTTCTCAAGCATCCTTGTATAATAGTGGGGCACCAGTGTGAATCAATACTCCCCTCCACACATGAAATGACAAAGGAAATTAACCTGGTGAAGTAAAAAATGGATTGGTGACTTTTATCTGACATGCTTAAAGGAAAGGGGATATTGTCAAAATGACAGTGAGGCATCAGCAAATGAAGCTTAGCACAAAGAAAGTACAAGTGTGGAGAAAATACAGCATGAAATACTTAGAATTTAGGATTTAGGATGCCATGCTGGTCTCCATATTGTAACAAGGTTCTCTTATTTTGGAGATTATCATTGCCTGGTACCTGTGTGCCACGAATCCACTCAATGTTGTCCAGATGTTTACCAGATGGAATTGCAGAAGTTCAGTGTAGCCCACCGCCACCTTTGCAAGGGTAATTAGGGAAGGACGATAAATATCAGCCTTGTAGCGTTGCCCACATCCTGAGAACGATTTTTTTAGATCCATGTTGACTATATCTAATCAACTCAAATTTCTCTAATTACTTAATCACTCTGTCCTTAATTATTCATTTCAATGTCTACTTCACAGCAGATGTGCAACTAACAAGTGCGTAATTTTCCTGGGTTTTCCTTGCATCTTTTTAAAATGATAAGACAATAAACAGCAATCCCATATCCCATCGAGTCATACAGTTCTGAAAAGGTCCTTTGGGCTATTGGGTTTGCACCAACAACTACCACTAAAGTCATGCTGATCCTATTTTCCTGCACTTGTCCCAAATCCTTGATTGTTGTGATATTTCAAGTGCTCATCCAAATACTTTTTAAAGGGTGCAAGGTTTCCGGCCTGTGCTATCTTCCCAGGCAGTGCATTCCAGATTCCCACAACTCTCTGAGTGAAAATATTTTTTTCTGAATCACCTGCCCCTCATTCTAAAACTATGTCCCCTAGTGATCGACCCCTCAACCAAAGGGAACACTAATTCACCTTGTCCACATTCCTTATAATCTTATACACCTCAATCATGTCCCCCTTCAGCCTTCTCTGCTCTAAAGAAAACAAAGTGCTCCATCCAGGCAACACCCTGGTGTATCTCCTCTGTACCCCCTCTAGTGCAATCATATTCTTTCTATAGCGTTGTAATCATATCCAGCTGTGGCTTACTCAATGCTCTGTAAAACTCCAACCTTACCTCCTTGCTCTTATCCTCTATGCCACAACTTATAAAAGCAAGTAGCCCATCTGCCTTTTCAAACATCCTACTCATCTTCTCCACCAACACCAGGGATCTGTTAATAGTTACCTCAAGATCCATCTGTTTCCCTGAGCTTCTGAGTGACCTGCCAACCATTAAATGCTCCCTTGTCTTGTTACTTCTTCCAAAGTGCATTGCCTCACACTTACCAGGGTGAAATACTATCTGCCACTGTTCTGCCCATATGACCAACCCATCCCTGCAACCTACAACCACCTTCTAACCACACGACCAGTCTTGGTGTCATCTGCAAACTTGCGCATCACTCCCTCCCCCTCAATATTTTCATCCATATTATTTGAAAAGAAAAGCTACATTAATAGAATTTACAGAAAAATCTCAAGTCTTTCACAGATAGGCAAAACCATTTTATTTCACAGATGGTGATACTTCACATTTTGCAGGTTAATATTTCTGACTTTTTTACACAAGCCAAATAAAACAGAAAATAGATGAAAAATATTATTCAGATTGACACAAGTGAAATATGAAGTCGATGAGGTACCTTTCCTTCTTCACACCCTGGTTTATTCTATCACCTCCAATACTTCATCATCTTCCCATGGAACCTGCCCATGCAATCACGGAAGGTCTAACCCCAGCTTCATCCCATGTCACTGACCCAAGCCTCAAACAGTCCTTTCAGGTTGAAGCAGTGTTTCATTTGATTTTCTTTCTATTTCGTCTACTGCATTTGTAGCTCTGCATTAGACTAAATGCAGACTGGTCACCACTTTGCAGAACACCTTCACTCAATCCGCAATCGTAAACATCTGGAATGTGGAGCTTATTCAAGGAGCAGCTGCTGCGAGTCCTTGATAAGTATGTCCCTGTCAGGCAAGGAAGAAATGGTCGAGTAAGAGAACCTTGGTGTACGAAAAAAGTTGATTTGCTGGTTAAAAGGAAAAAGGAGGCTTATGTCAGGATGAGGCTTGAAGGCTCGGTTAGTGCAATGGATAGCTATAGATTAGCCAGGAGGGAGCTAAAGAGTGAATTGAGGAGAGCTAAGAGAGGACACGAGAAGACTTTGGCTGATAGGATTAAGGAGAATCCTAAAGCTTTCTTTAGATATGTTAAGAATAGAAGATTGGTTAGGACAAGATTAGGGCCAGTCATAGACAGCAGTGGGAAGTTGTGCGTGGAGCCTGAAGAGATTGGAGAGGCACTGAATAAATATTTCTCTTCGGTATTCACGCAGGGTGATGTAAATGTAGTTATGGAGAACACTGAGGTACAGGGTAGCAAACTGGAAAGTATCAAAGTAGATAGGGAGGATGTGCTAGATATTCTCGAGGGTTTGAAGTTGGATAAGTCCCCTGGGCCGGACGGGATTTACCCTAGGATTCTCTGGGAGGCAAGAGAGGAGATTGCAGAGCCTCTGGCTCTGATCTTCAGGTCCTCGTTGGTTACGGGTGTGGTTCCGGAGGACTGGAGGATAGCGAATGTGGTCCCATTGTTTAAGAAGGGGAAGAGAGACCTTCCAGGGAATTATAGGCCAGTGAGTCTTACTTCTGTTGTGGGCAAGGTATTGGAGAGAATTATTAGGGATAGGATTTATAGTTATTTAGAGAGAAATGAATTGATTGGGGATAGTCAGCATGGTTTTGTGAAGGGTAGGTCGTGCCTTACTAACCTCATTGAGTTTTTGAAAAAGTGACTAAAGAGGTGGATGGGGGTAAGGCGGTTGATGTGGTATATATGGACTTTAGTAAGGCGTTTGATAAGGTGGCCCATGGAAGACTTCTGCAGAAAATGCAGATGTATGGGATAGAGGGTGATTTAGCTAATTGGGTTAGGAATTGGCTAGCAGATAGAAGACAGAGGGTGGTGGTTGATGGGAGATATTCATCTTGGAGTTCGGTGACAAGTGGTGTACCTCAGGGGTCTGTTTTGGGGCCCCTGCTGTTTGTAATTTTTATAAATGATCTGGATGAGGGTATTGAAGGATGGATTAGTAAATTTGCAGATGACACTAAAGTCGGTGGAGTGGTAGATAGTGAAGAGGGGTGTTATAGTTTGCAGAGAGACTTGGACAAGTTGCAGAGCTGGGCCGAGAGGTGGCAAATGGAGTTTAATGTGGAAAAGTGTGAGGTAATGCACTTTGGCAGGAATAATAAATGTGTAGAGTATAGGGCTAATGGTAGGATTCTTAATAGTGTTGATGAACAGAGGGATCTTGGTGTGTATGTGCATAGATCCCTGAAAGTAGGCAGTCAAGTCGAGAAGGTTGTTAAGAAGGCATATGGAGTCTTAGCTTTTATTGGTAGGGGGATTGAATTTCGGAGCCGCAACGTCATGTTGCAACTGTACAAAACTCTAGTGCGGCCGCACTTGGAGTATTGTGTGCAGTTCTGGTCCCCACATTATAAGAAAGATGTGGAGGCATTGGAGAGGGTACAGAGGAGGTTTACCAGGATGTTGCCTGGTATGGAGGGCAGGTCTTATGAAGAGAGGCTGAGGGATTTGAGGTTGTTTTCGTTAGAAAGGAGGCGGCTAAGAGGGGACCTAATCGAAACATATAAGATGATTAGAGGTTTAGATAGGGTGGACAGTGATAGCCTTTTTCCTAGGATGGAAAAAGCTAGCACGAGGGGACACAGCTTTAAATTAAGGGGTGATAGTTATAGGACGGATATCAGAGGCAGGTTCTTTACCCAAAGGGTGGTTCGGGAGTGGAATGCCCTGCCTGCAGCAGTTGTAGATGCGCCAAGTTTGGTGGCGTTTAAGAGGTTAGTTGATAAGTATATGGAAGAGAAGGGAATGGTTTAGTTTGGAGGGGCATTGCTTTTTATATTGGTCGGCGCAACATCGAAGGCCGAAGGGCCCGTTCTGTAATATAATGTTCTATGTTCTATGTAACCCCAGCCTTCCTTCTGCTTGCCATTTTAATTTACCATCTTATTTTCATGCCCGCATTTCTATACTTGGCCTTGTGCAATGCACCAGTGAAACCCAACTCAAACTGGAGAAAAGAACCTCATCTTTCAATTAGGCACATGAGGGGTTTTATGGTGGCACAATGATTAGCATTATTGCCTCACAGTGCCGGGGGACCTGTGTTTGATTCCCGGCTTGACTGTGTGGAGTTTGTATGTTCTCCCCGTGTCTGCGGGGGTTTCCTCCAAGTGCTCCGGTTTCCTCTCACAGTCCAAAAGACGTGCTGGTTAGGTGCATTGGCCATGCCAAATTTCCCCCTCAGTGTGCCCGAACAGGTGCCAGAGTGTGTCGACCAGGGGATTTTCACTGTGTTAATGTAAGTCTGCTTGTGACACTGTTAAATAAACTTTAAAAAGTTTATTTTTAAACTTCTGAAAATTTAGAAGTTTTTAGAAGCCTTCTGAACTCAACATTGAGTTCAACAACTTCAGACCATGAGTTCTGTTCTCTATTTTTGATATTTTTTCCAGCACCCTCACACCCATAGGTCCCATCTGTAACTTGCCTGTATGTTTTGCTTTCAGAGTGTTGACCCTTGTAACAGATACTCCCATCTGAGCTTTATGCTGCTATTAGTACCTTGCCTCAGTCTTTAATGCTACAATTACCACCTCCTTTGCCTTGTGCCCACGACACTCATTAGAGCTCCCACCAATCTATGACCTTCCGTTTTGCTCCCATTACACCTCAAGATAAAATCCACCACATTCTACCTCCTTTCAACTCTGAAGAAGTCATACCATTCAGAATAGGAACAGCAACAGTGAGGAGAATAGAATTGATACAACGTTTCACATGAAGAATGTTTCCTCACACCTAAGTGTGTTGGCTGTATTTTTTTTGTGTGATCATTTTGTTGTGGGCAGCCCATTTCTTTTAAGACTTAACACCGGCTTTAAAACAACGCATGAAAGAATGTAGCCTGGTGTATTTTTTTGTACTTTATTTACTGAAATCATAAATAGGCATACATTAACAATGCAATGAAGTTCCTGTTTGGGTGGGACTCTCCAATCTTGTTTGCCCCGCTGCCAGCAAGGATGGAGAATTTGGCGCACAGGTGCGATAACGGATAGGATCTACAAATATTTGGATAGACTTATTAGGGAGAGTCAACGTGGCTTTGTGCGTGGTAGATCATATTTGACCAATCTATTAGAGTTTTTCGAGGAGGTTACCAGGAAAATGGATGAAGGGAAGGCGGTGGATGTTGTCTACCTGGATTTTAGCAAGGCCTTTGATAAGGTCCCTCATCGGAGGTTAGTTAGGAAGGTTCAGTTGCTAGGTACACATGGGGAGGTAGTAAGTTGGATTAGATGCTAGCTCAATGGAAGAAGCCGGAGAGTGGTTGTGGAGGATTGATTCTCTGAGTGGAGGCCTGCATCTAGTGGTGTGCTGCAGGGATCAGTGTTGGGTCCATTGTTGTTTGTCATCAATATCAATGGTCTGAATGATAATGTGATAAATTGGATCAGCAAATTTGCTGATAATACAAAGATTGGAGGTGTAGTGGACAGTGAGGAAAATTTTCAAAGCTTGCAGAGGAATTTGGACCAACTAGAAAAATGGCAAATGTAATTTAACACAGACAAATGTGAGGTATTGCACTTTGGAATGACAAACTAAAGTAGAACGCACAGGCTAAATGGTAGGACTCTGAAGAGTGCAGTTGAACGGAGAGATCTGGGAATACAGGTACAGAATTCCCTAAAAGTGACGTCATAAGTGGATAGGGTCATGAAGAGTGCTTTTGGTACATTGGCCTTTATAAATCGGAGTATTGAGTATAAAAGTTGGAGTGTTATGGTAAGGTTGTACAAGGTATTGGTGAGGCCGAATTTAGAGTATTGTATAGAGCTTTGGTCACCTAGTTACAGGAAGAATGTAAATAATGTTGGAAGAGTGCAGAGAAGGTTCACAAGGATGTTGCTGGGACTTGAGAAGCTGAGTTACAGAGAGAAATTGAATAGATTGGGACTTTATTCCCTGGAGCGTAAAAGAATGAGGGGAGATTTGATAGAGGTATATAAGATTTTGATGGGTATAAATAGAGTGAATGCAAGCAGGCTTTTTCCCCTGAAGCTAGGAGATAAAAAACACCAGAGGGCATGGGTTAAGGGTGAAAAGTTTAAAGGGAATTTTAGGGAGGGGAGCTTCTTCATGCAGAGAGTGGTGGCAGTGTGGAATGAGCTGCCGGATAAAGCGGGGTTACTTTTAACATTTAAGAAAAACTTGAATGGGTTCATGGATGAGAGGGGGGTGGAGGGATATGGTCCAAGTGCAGGTCAGTGGGACTAGACAAAAAATGGTTCGGCACAGACAAGAAAGGCCAAAAGGCCTATTTCTGAGCTGTAATTTTCTATGGTTTCTATGACTAACTGAATCTCCCTTCACTGCAGCGGGACCAGAAAATCCCAGCTGTGGGCTAGGTCAGAGGTCTCTGGCATTAGTGAATACAACACTGTCTGTCAAACTGCAATGCAGCAATAATTCCTGAGTAAATAAGTGTTCACATTGTTGGGAATTATTCAAGTTTCACAGTGACTAAAAGTGGAACCGGCAGACTGAAAGCTATCTTCAGTTTCCATTTGAATGTCTGACAAAGAAAGACTAGTGTTGAAAGTTTCAATGCAGTCACACTCTGATTTTTAAGATAGCCTCTCTTTAGTTTGTTGAGAGGTTTTAAAGTGACAAAGTCTTCATGAGAAAACTTCTTTGACAAATCTTGAGACACCTGAGGGCTGGTTTTAATGGTTGACGGTTGTAGATCGGGAATCCATCATACACTGTTTGATATTCCTACCCACAATGGGAAAAAAAACACATACATAAGGTGATGGCAGAATCCTTCTGACTCTGATCTTCTTTCCCTGATCCAAAGCAGGCAAGAATGAAGGGCTGGTCCTGAGAACATGTCTTTCTAACCGTGGAGTGGAGGCACTCTTAGTTAGATCCCTAAGCATGAAGATGTGAAGTGGTTCTCTTGAGCTTGCAGACAACTCTTTGATTAAACAGTGCTCTGTTGGGGGAGGCATCTGAAAGGGTGATCGGGGCTTGCGATGATGGGCTTGTGGCGTTTCTTCTGGAAAGCGACCGCTGCAAGTCCAGCCAAAATGAGGAGAAACAGCGACACAGAGACAAAAGTGCCTATTATTGAAAACAAGGACAATGGACATTAAGAAAATATTCAGCATCCATTCTACAAAATAAATCAATTATTTCTATGTTTTTTTCTGAAATGGGGAAGTGATGGTCGCGTGGTACTATCGTTAGACTATTAATTCAGGAACTCAGTTATTGAGTGTAGTGTACAGTTTTAGTCCTTAATCTGAGAAAGGACAATTTTGCTATTGAGGGAGTCCAGCAAATGTTCACCAGGCTTACAAAGAAACTCTGGATGGACAGGCCTTGTATTCACTAGGATTTAGAAGGATGGCATGAGATCTCATAGAATTATATAAAATGGACTGGACAGGCTAAATGTGAGAAGAATTTTTCCCGATGATGGGGAAGTCCAGAACTGGGATTAAGAGGGGACAAAAGGGGTAAGCCATTCAGGACTGAGTTAAGGAAAAAGCTTTTCACTCAGAGAGTTGTGAACCTGTGGAACTTCTACCTCAGAAAGCTGTCAGGGCCATTCATTTGATACGTTCAAATGGGAGCTGGGCATGACCCTGGTGGCTAAAGGGATCAAGGTGTATGGAGAGAAAGCAGAAGTTGGGTACTGGAAGTGCATCATTAGCCATGATCATATTGAATGGTAATACTGGCTCAAAGGGCTGTATGGCCCACTCCTGCACCTATTTCTTTTAATGTTTCTATGTTCTGGGGATCCAAGTTCGAATCCCACCACAGCAGCTGGTAAAATTCAAATTCAATAAAAAAATACCTGGAATCGAGAATCTACAGATCACCATCAAACCACTATCGATTGTCAGAAAAACCCCATCTGGATTAGTGATGCCCCTTAGGGAAGGAAATTGTTGTCCTTATCTGGTGTGGCCTACACGTGACTCCAGAGCCACAGCAATATGGTTGACTCCCAATTGTTCTTGAGAAACTAGGATGGCTCACCAGCAATGCCCATGTCCCACAAATGAATAAAAAAAATCAATTTCCCAACTCTAACAGTTATTGGTCTATCAGTTGTACATTTCAGCTCCCTCCATTCCTGAGGATACTTCCTGCTATGGTCTTGAATGATAAAGAGTCATCCAGACTGGAAGCATTGGCTCTATTCTCTCCCCAGATGCTGTAGACCTGCTGAGATTTTCCAACATTTTCTGTTTTTACTTGAGCTTGAAGGATTCTCCACAAATCATTTTTATTTATGGTTTTAAATAGCCTTCTCCAGATGATGTGTGATCTGTGTTAACAAAAGGAAAACATTGTGCCTATATCCCTATATCCTTGAAAACGCTTCCACTGGCTTCTAAAACAGCACAATCTGATCATAGCAACAATTTTTGGATCTTTTGCCAAGTTCCTTAAATCTAAGTTAAAGTTTATTTGTTAATATCACAAGTAGTGTTACATCAACACTGCAATGAAGTTACTGTGAAAATCCCCTAGTCGTCATGTTCGAGTACACTGAGGGAGAATTTAGCAGGGCCAATGCACTTAACCAGCACATCTTTCAGACTGTGGGAAGAAATTGGAGCAAACAGAGGAAACCCACACAGACACGGAGAGAACATGCAGACCCTGCACAGAAAGTGACCCAGCCAGGAATCAAACCTGGGTCCCTGGCGCTGTGAGGCAGCAGTGCTAACCACTGTGCCACCATCCTTTGGTTACCGTTCTGCCTGCCAGTGGAAACAGATTCTCTTTATATTGCCAGAGTTTTTTTTATTCATACGTGGGACATGGATGTTGCTGGCTGCCATTTATTTTCCACCTGTAGATTGTCTTGGCTAGGTCATTTCATAGAATTGTAGAATCATACAGTGCAGAATAGACCTTCAAGTCTGCACCAACACGTGAGGAACCTTTCAGAGGGTATCTGAGTCAACCACTCTGCTGTGACTCTGGAGTCACATATAGGTTAGACCAGACAGATTTCCTTCCTTAAAGGATATCAGTGAACCGGATGGGATTTCCCTTGACAATTGACAACAGTTTCATGGTCATCAGTAGATTCTTAATTCCAGATGTTTTTTATTGAATTCAAATTCCACCACCTTCTGTGGCGGGATTCGAACCCAGGGCTCCAGAACATTAGCTGACTTCCTGGATTAACAATCCAGTGATAATACCACCTGGCCATCATCCCCCCAGTGATTTGTTTCATTTTCTGTCTCTTTGTTACAGAGGATCTTAAAGACAGGTACTTACCAATTTTGTAGTGGGCTGAGGTATCGTCATTTACTAACGCCACTGTGATATTCTGAGAAAACAAAACGGTGAAACTAGTTACTTTTACTGTCTGTCTGAAACTAAAGACATATCCAGGAATTCTGGTGTTCAGGAGACCCAAACACAACAGGTCAGTGTGGGAAAAAAATATAGCCAGTAAACCTTCTATTAATAAAGGATGAGTTTCAACCACTTCATTACTGGGACAGCGCGGTGGAAAAGTGGTTAGCACTGTTGCCTCACAGTACCAAGGACCCAGGTTCAATTCCCACCTTGGGTCACTGTTTGTGCAGAATCTGCATGTTCTCCCTATGTCTGCCTGCGTTTCCTCAGGGGTGCTCCAATTCCCTCCCACAGTCCAAAGACATGAAGGTTGGACGGATTGGCCATCCAGCTGCCTAGAGTCTGAGCTTTAACAAGTGATGAGTAAGGCAGTACTAAGCCAAAACATGGCATTCAGACTGAAGAAGGGAGAAAGGGATTTGGTTTGGGTGAGATAAAGGGGTAAGACAAGGAGAAGGCTTGGGATAGAATTTGCCAAGATAGAATATTATTTCCATGATTGGGACACCAAGATCAGAGTCAGTTTCAACCTCCATTGTCATTTTTGGTTAAAATATAAATTATGGCCATCCAACAGATAGGCTTTCAGAGCTGGGAGTTCCAGGTGGGTTCTCCCCAGAATGAGGTGGCATGGTGGTACAGTGGTTAGCACTGCTGCTTCACAACACCAGGGACCTGGGTTCAATTCCAAGCTTGGGTCACTGTCTGTGTTGAGTCTGCATGTTCTCCACATGTCTGTGTGGGTTTCCTCCAGATGCTCCGGTTACCTCTCACTGTATGAAAGACATGCTGATTAGGTGCATTGGCCATGCGAAATTCTCCTTCAGTGTACCTGAACAGACATGAGACTTACTTATGACTAATTAATAAATAAAAGTAGGGAACTCATGTTGGAATTGTATAGAACATTGGTCAGGCCACTGCTAGGGTATTGTGTGCAGTTTTGGTCACCACATTATAGAAAGGATGTGATTGCACAGAAGAGATGCACCAGAATTTTTACAATTCAATGAATAGTGTCACAAGTAGGCTTACATTAACACTGCAATGAAGTTACCGTGAAAATCCCCTAGTCGCCACACTTTGGCACCTGCTCAGGTACACTGAGAAAGAATTTAGCATGGCCAATGCACCTAACAGGCACATCTTCAAGGCTTGCTGGCTGGGATGGAATATTTAAGTTCTAAAGAAAGGTTGGATAGGCTTGGGTTGTTTTCATTGGAGCAGAGAAGACTGAGGGGTGACCTGATCGAGATGTGCAAGATTATGAGGGACATGAACAGGCTGGATAGGGAGCAGCTGTTCCCCTTAGTGGAAGGGTGAGTCACGACAGGACAAAGGTTCATAGTGAGGGCAGGAGGTTTAGGGGGATAGGAGGAAAAAACGTTTTACGTAGAGACTGTCTGAAATGTGCTGCCTGGGATGGTGAGGAGGTGAGTTGCCTCACAGCCTTTAAAAAATATTTGGTTGAGCATTTGGCACATCATAACATTCAGGGCCATTGGTCAAGTGCCGGTAAATGGGATTAGGTGAGAGTTCAAGTGTTTCTAATGTGTTGGTGCAGACTTGGTGGGCCAAAGGGTCTCTTTTGTACTGTATGATTCTATAATTAAATATATAGATAGATAAACAGGCAAATTGTGAAGAGGATACAAAGGCCAAAACTTTCTGACTGTTCCTGACGGGATCCTGACAGATCCAACTGTCAGCCAATGGTGGGTCACCTTCACTGCTGCAAAACACTAAACATAGGGTTGGATGGGGTGCAGGGTTTGGGGGGGCAGAAAATCCCATTCAGCGAATCTGCAAATAGATAATAGTTAAATCAAGTGAATGGTCAAAAATTTAGCAGATAGAATGTGATGTGGGGCTTATGGGGTTCACAGTTGCGGAATGAATAGAGAAGCAGAATATTATTTATATGAAGAGACTTCTGTTAAACTGGGATCTCGGTGTCCGTACACATGAATCACAAAAGTCAGCATGCAGGTGCAGAGAGTAATTAGAAAAGCTATTGGAATGTTGTCCTTTATTGCAAAGAGGATGGAGTATAAAAAGAGGGAGTCTCATTCCAGCTATAGAGGGAATTGGTGAGATTGCAATCACTATATACAGGTTCAGTCTCTTTGCTTAAGGAGGGACGTAATTGTATTGGAAGGTGCACTAAGGGGATGCGGTGGCATAGTGGTATTGTCACTGGCCCAGAGGGCTAGAACAAGATCTGGGGACCTCAATTCAAATCCCACCACAGCAGAAGGCAAAATTTGAATTGAAGAAAAATCTGGAATTAAGACTCTACTGTTGACCATGAAAACATTGTAAAAAGCTATCTGGTTCACTAATGTCCTTCAGGGAAGGCCATTTACCATTCTTACCTAGTCTGGCCTACATATGACACCAGAGTCATTGATGTGGTTGCTCCCAAATGCCCTTTGAAATGGAAGGCAGTTAGGGATGGGAAGCCAGTGACACCCGTATCCCATGAACGAATACAAAAGAATATTTCTGGGATGAAAGGGTTTTTCAAAATTCATTTGTAGGCTTCGCTGGCCGGTCAGCATTTATTGCCCATCCCTTAGAGGGCAGTTGAGAGTCAACCACATTGCTGTGGCTCTGGAATCACATGTTGGCCAGACTAAGCAAGGATAGCACATTTCTTTCCTTAAAAAACATTAGTGAACCACATAGTTATTTTTTGTGGATATCAGTAGATTCTTAATTCCAGACTTTTTTTTTTACTGAATTCAAATTCCACCATCTGCTGTAGCGGGATTCGAAGCCGGGCCCTCAGAACATTAGCTGAGTTTCTGGATTAATAGTCGAACGATAATACCACTCGGCCATTGCCTCCCACCAGGAGGTCACTTCCTCTCTCTGGCTGTGTTTTGACCCTGCCTGTCAACTGGAAAATTGCAACTGTGATGGAGAAGTCACATCACAAACCTTTCCTGGCCGTCTGCTGCCTCCATCCTGACACGGCCTTTTCCTGAGTGGATCCGGAGCATGACAGTACAGCCAAACCAGGGCCAGCCATTTAGTGTCCCATCCCCAACGGTCTTTGGATAACTCCATCCCAGAAACTATTTCCCAATTCCTTATCTAATCTAATAAGTGTAGCGAGTTCTCTGCATGGGTGCTTTTATTACTGACGAACCAACCTCAAATTTTAGGGAAGGCAATGGTGTAGTGGTATTATCGCCAGAAATTAATCTAGAAATTCAGCTAATGTTTCAAGGATCTGGGTTCGAATCCCAACAGGGCAGATGGTGGAATTTGAATTCAATAAAAAAATGTGGAATTCAGAATCCACTGATGACCATGAAATCATTGTCGATTGCTGGAAAAACCCATCTGGTTCACTAATGTCCTTGAGGAAAGGAAACCTGCTCTTCTTACACTCTCGCCTACATGTGACTCTGGATCTTCGACAATGTCGTTGACTCTGAAATTGGCCGGCAAGCCACGCAGTTCAAGAGTTATTGGCGATGGAGAGCAAACACCAGCTTTATTATTGACACAAAATTGCCCTCTGAAAGGATCTAGCAAGCCATTGAGTTCAAGGATGATCAGGGATGGGCAGTAAATGCTGGGCCATGACCCATGAATGAATTTTTAAAAAAGTCGTCCTCCACTCACCATGGAGAAATCTGGTTGGTCCAGTAAACAGCTGATGTCACGATGATTCAAGAACCAATCGAGGGATGTTTTACTGCAAGTGCTGAATACTGGATTTATCATCCATCTGCATAAAATACAACACATTTTTGAAGAGAGAATATTATATAAGGAAAAATGAGGCATTCAACGAATGCACTTCCAACATTTCTTTTTATCATTTTTGGAGCGGTTCACAGAAAGGTATCAGGGATGAGGATCTGGATAGATTGAAGGAACCAGGATGTTTCTCGTTAGAGCAGAGGAAGTTAAACTAGAATTTGTAGGATTGCAGAAGGATGCCATTTGGCTCATCAAGTCTGCACCGACCACTATCCCATACAGGCTCTATTCCTGTAACCCTGCTAATCCTCCTGACGCTGTCAGAGAGTTGGTGCAGACTTGATGGGGTGAATGACCTCCTTCCGTACTGTAGGGATCCTATGATCTATGCTTTGAGACTTCTCAGCAGGCTGACAAAAATGGCACATGAACACAAATTTCCCCAGGTAATGGGGGCCATTTGAATGGCACAGTAGCACAATGGTTAGCACTGCTGCCTCACGGTGTCAGAGACCCAGGTTCAATTCCAGCCTTGGGTCACTGCCTGTGTGGAGTTTGCACATTCTCCCCGTGTCTGGGTGGGTTTTCCCCAGGTGCTCCAGTTTCCTCCCACTATCCAAAAGACGTGTAGGTTAGGTAGATTGGCCAAGCTAAATTGCCCTTAGTGTCTCAAGATGTGTAGGTTAGATAAATTAGAAATGGTAAATGTGTGAAGTTACAGAGATAGGATAGGGGAGAGAGCCTTGGTTAAGGACTCTGTCAGAGATTCGGTGCAGACTCAATGTGCCACTGTAGGGATTCTGCACTGTAGGGATTCTTCTTCTTTGTTCTTTGGGGTGTCTGGACAAATACATGAATAAGATTGGAATAGTGGGACATGGTCCCTGGAAGGGTAGGGGGTTTTAGTTCAGTTGGGCAGCATGGTCAGTGCAGGCTTGGAGGGCCGAAGGGCCTGTTCCTGTGCTGTAATCTTCTTTGCTCTTCGTTAACTCTGACTGATAGTCAGTGATGCCCAATGTAACTGAAAATAAGGTGTGATTCATAAATAAATATTTGATACCACCAATCAGCCAATGCTAAAATGACCCTGTCTAATTTATATACAATTGTTACCAAGGATACAATTTTTAATTAATATTTTTCAGAGGGACCTTCAAGAGCTCACTGCACAGAATGAGGGAAATGTTAATCGTCCTTACATGGTTGATGTTGCCAGTAAACACTTCCCAGAGGTGACAGGGCAGTGACAAGTGTATGTGTCATGATGCATTCCCAGATTGTGACCGATCTCATGAGCAATATATTTAGCCACTTCTCTGGTGCTGGCCCAAGTATCCTGCAAATGCAAGCACAACAGATAAAGGCATTTATTAGTACGGCACCTTGTGAAGCATAAAGCAACTTTTACTCCTTGGCATAAGCTTTATGCAATCTGCAGTTCCATCTCCAGAAGCCTCGAGGTTTACAGTATGCAAAGAAGCATTCGGCCAGCTTTCATTCAAGCAATCAAAAACAAATTGACTAGTCGGGCACAGAAGGGTTCAACTAAATGGACAAGAAGGTGAGCACCAGTTACGGAGGAAAGAGAAATAGGACATTTTCCAGAGACCTGGGTTCGATTCCTGCCTTGTGTCACTGTCTGTGTTGAGTTACCTGATGTAGAGATGACAGCGTTGGACTGGGGTAAACACAGTAAGAGGTCTGACAACACGAATTTTAAATCCAACCCATTTATTTGATAGTAAACTTGCAAGCTTTCGGCCTTTGTAGCCTTCCTCAGGCGAAGCCTGTAGCCTTCCTCAGGATGAGGAAGGCTACAAGGCCGAAAGCTTGCAAGTTTGCCATCAAATAAATGGGTTGGATTTAAAATTCGTGTTGTCAGACCTCTTATTGAGTTACCTCATGTCTCTGTGGGTTTCCTCCCACAATCCAAAGATATGCATGTTAGGTTAATTGGCCATGCTAAAATTGCTCCTTCATGCCTGAGATGCGTAGGTTAGAGGGATTAGCAGGTAAATGTGTAGGGATATGAGGGTAGGGCTTGGGTGGGATTGTGTTCAGTGCAAACTCAATGGGTCAGATGGCCTCTTTCTGGCATTGTAGAGTTTCTGTGATGACACATGAGGTGAGAGTGCTGGATAGTGCTAGAGAAAGGAGTAACATAGAAACATGGAAGATAGGAGCAGGAGGAGGCTATTTGGCCCTTCGAGCCTGCTCTGCCATTCCTCACGATCATGGCTCATCGTCCAACTCAAAAGCCTAATCCTGCTTTCAATGGCCCTCTGTAATAAACTTCTCTTATCCCATCTTGAGACCTTCCTCACTGACAATTTTAAACTAATGGGGAGCAAGTACAGAGGAGATGTTGGAGGTAAGGTTTTCACTCAGAGGGTGCTGAGTGAATGGAATCGGCTGCCGTCAATGGTGGTGGAGGCAAACTCGCTGGGGTCTTTTAAAAAACTTCTGAATGAGTACATGGGATTTAATGGGATTGATATGGATAGTTCTATGGCCTGGTAGGTATGGATATGATCGGTGCAACTTGTGGGCCGAAGGGCCTGTCTACGTTGTAGTGTTCTATGTTCTACATAGCCTCCCATTCATTGTTTAGTCAAATCTGAATTAGATTTCTATCAGCCTTCCCTGAACCACAGCAGTAATCAAACTGGATCATGCTTACACACCAAACTCGATTAACAGGTACATTATTTCCCTTCCCACGGTGGCTGTTTCATTGTCTTCATTTGGTTCCCAATGGCCACATATATTCGTACAAAGGCTGTAACCCTGCTAGGTGAGCGACATGATGGCACAGTGGTTAGCACTGCTGCCTCACAGCACTAGAGACAAGGTTTATTCTGGCCTCAGGTCCCCATCTTTTGTGGAGCTTGCACATTCTCCCCGTGTCTGCATGGTTTCCTCCAGGTGCTCCGGTTTCCGCCCACAGTCCAAAGATATATGGGTTAGGTTGATTGGCCATGCTGAATTGACCCTGGTGCCAAGGGAATTAGCAGGGTAAATATGTGGGATTATGGGAATAGGGCCTTGGTGGGATTGTGGTTGATTTGGTTATGATGGGCCGAATGGTCTCCTTCTGCACTGTAGGGATTCTATAATTCAATGATTTAGCAATCCCATAGTGAGAGAAACCATGGAATTAACAGGTGTGGGAATTGGAAAGTGTCAGAGTCTCCTAATATTATTGTTTGTATGGATTGCAAAAGGATTGCCAACGATACAAAGATCGGTGGTGTTGTGGATGGTCTGGAGGGATGCCAAAAGTTGCAGCGGGACATAGACAGGATGCAAGACTGGGCGGAGAAGTGGCAGATGGACTTCAACGCAGATAAATGCCATTTTGGCAGGAATAATGGGATGAAGGAGTACAATATAAGGGGTAGGAGTCTTAGCTGTGTTGTAGAGCAGAAGGATCTCGGGGTCCGGTCCATAGGAATCTTAAATCGGCCTCGCAGGTGGAGGAAGTGGTCAAGAAGGCGTACTGGCCTTCATTAATCGAGGAATAGAGTTTAGGAGTCAGGAGGTAATGATGCAGCTCTATAAGACTCTTGTCAGACCCCAGTTGGAGTATTGTGCGCAGTTCTGGTCGCCTCATTATACGAAGGATGTAGAGGCTATTTAGAGGGTTCAGAGGAGATTTACAAGGATGCTGCCTGGATTGGGAGGCAGGCCTTATGCAGATAGGTTGAGGGAGCTGGGACTCTTCTCACTGGAGAGACGTAGGTTGAGAGGCGACCTGATAGAGGTTTATAAAATATTGAGAGGAATAGATAGGGAGGACTCTCAGAGACTATTTCCCCGAGCCGAAATGGTCACTACGAGAGGACACAGATTTAAGGTGCAGGGAAGCAAATACAAAGGAGATGTCGGGATAGGTTTTTCACTCAGAGGGTGGTGAGTGAGTGGAACCGACTGCTGTCAGAGGTTGTTGAGGCAAACTCACTGGGGTCTTTTAAGAGACTTCTGGATGAGTATATGGAAAAGAATAGGATAGGGGGTTATAGATAGGTGTGTGGATTGGTAGATGTGATCGGCGCAACTCGTGGGCCAAAAGGCCTGTTTGTGCTGTATTGTTCTATGTTCTATGTTCTATGAAGGTTAAGAGATCTGGAGCTACCTCTAATCCATGCTTACTGCAATCCTACATCTACCCAATGTCATAGTTCAGCTGGTTTATTTCTGACCCTTGTATATAGAGGCATAGATGATGAGAGCTTTGTAATGTATCTGTGGCTTCTATGTACCATCATCTTTCATTGGGTCTGACAGCATCTGTGGGGAGAAAATAGAGCCAACATTGAGTTTGGATGGCCTTTTGTCTTGCTCTGAGGTTGTTGCTGAGATTTTCCGGTATTTTCTGTTTTTGTTTCAGATTACAGTACCTGCAGTATTTTGCTTTTGTCTCCATCTATCGTTGTCTGATACTTATTATTTTATGCATTAGCTGATCCACACAAAGATCTAATCCTTACTTTATATGATTCTGATTGTAGCTGATCCGCATTTTGTCAGATCCACAATTTATCTCATTCAGGTTGTAACTGGTTTGCACTTTATCCGAATCAAACTTTACCTCATCCATACTTTGCTATGTCGATGAATCACAGAATTGTTACAATGTAGGAGACCATTTGACCCATTGGAGTGGCCTGGCTCTCCAAAATAGCCCTATGACTTTGTGACATTTCCCTGTACCCCAGCACATTATTCAAAGGATCCCTAGAGTGCAGAAGGAGATCGTTTGACCCATTGGGCCTGCACCAACATTTCAACAGAGCATTCTATCTAGAGAACGTAGAACATTACAGCGCAGTACAGGCCCTTCAGCCCTCAATGTTGCGCCGAGCTGTGAAACCAATCTATAGCCCATCCCATCTGCACTATTCCAAGGCCCACAGTGTGCTGCCTCACAGCACCCAGGTTCGATTCCCAGCTTGGGTCACTGTCTGTATGGAGTCTGCACGTTCTCCCCCCACCCTGGTCCGCATAGGTTTCCTCCTACAGTCTGAAAGGCATGCTGGTTAGGTGTGCTAAATTCTCCCTCAGTGTACCCGCTCAGGCGCTGGAGTGTGGCAACTCGGGGATTCTCACAGTGACTTCATTGCAGTGTTAATGTAAGCCTACTTGTGACAATAATAAATGAAGTTTAAACCATATCCCATAATGTTACATATTTACCACCCTAACCCCCTTACCAGCACAACTTGAGACACTAAGGGGCAATTTAGCACGCCAATCAACATAACCTTCACATCTTTGCACTGTGGAAGGAAACCCATGATGTAGAGATGCCGGCGTTGGACTGGGATAAACTCAGTAAGAGGTCTGACAACACCAATTTTAAATCCAAAAATTTAGATTTGTCTAAAATTGGTGTTGTCAGACCTCTTACGAGGAAACCCATGCAGACACGAGGGGAACAGGCAAACTTCGGACAGTCAATCAGCTGAGGCCGGAATTGATCCGAGTCCCTTGTTCTGTGAGGGCAGCAGTGTTAATGGCTGTGCCACTGTGCTGTACTTCTATTCAAGTCAGATAATGCCCACTTGAATGCATTGATTGAACCTGCCTTCACCACAATTCCAAGGAGTGCATTCCAGACCTGAACCGTTTGCTGTGTGTAAAGATCTTGGTGTAATCCAGTGCTCCCTGGATTTGAGGTGTTAATGAATGATTGGACTTGAGCTACGTCAGATCTCAATGCTGAGACAAGGTGCCCCATTCATCAACATACACCACAAAGAACACCAAACCTCATCCAAAAGAATTGCCTGAACAAAATACCTTGACAACTCCTCCACTTCTGTCCTTTGAACACATGTCATTTAGAAATGCTTCGCCTAATGATTTTTGAAAAGGCACACCACTGGAAGAACAATAAATAAAGGGAAAAGTGGTTTAGTGAAAAAGCAAAGAACAAAGTTTAATGTAAAGCAGTATTGGCCTCTAAATAGCATCGGAAATGTTGATATCTCATTTTGTCAGCAACTATGGAACTTCTTTGTTCTTTGTTCTTTTTACCAAGGACACGTAACTACTGCTGCCAACCTATCTTCATAGCAAAGCAACAGCTCCCCTTGGTGGAATATCACTGAACAGTCCAAAACCATCCCATACAGAATTATTATGTCAATATGAAAAGCATTCTAATTTTTACTGCAAAAGTCCTTGTAGGTTTACAAACAATCTCTCACCCTTCTCTCCCACAGTAAATTAAGGAGAAAGAGAAACATGCATCAATTGAAGGAGCTTCTACAATTCTAACAGGATTAAATAGGGTGGATTCAGAAAGGGGAAATGGTGGGATAGTTGAGAACTAGGGGTCATAGTTTAAGGATAAGGGATAAATGTTTCAGAGCTGAGGTTAGAAGAAATTTAGAAGAAAGTCTGCATGGAGGTCGGAAACCAGTGGAGTGCCCCAGGGATCTGTTCTGGGACCCCTGCTGTTTGTCATTTTCATAAATGACGTGGATGAGGAACTGGAGGGATGGGTTAGCAAGTTCGCCGATGATACAAAGATCGGTGGTGTTGTGGATGGTCTGGAGGGATGCCAAAAGTTGCAGCGGGACATAGACAGGATGCAAGACTGGGCGGAGAAGTGGCAGATGGACTTCAACGCAGATAAATGTGTAGTGGTCCATTTTGGCAGGAATAATGGGATGAAGGAGTACAATATAAGGGGTAGGAGTCTTAGCTGTGTTGTAGAGCAGAAGGATCTCGGGGTCCGGGTCCATAGGACTCTTAAATCGGCCTCGCAGGTGGAGGAAGTGGTCAAGAAGGCATACGGTGTACTGGCCTTCATTAATCGAGAAATAGAGTTTAGGAGTCAGGAGGTAATGATGCAGCTCTATAAGACTCTTGTCAGACCCCAGTTGGAGTATTGTGCGCAGTTCTGGTCGCCTCATTATAGGAAGGATGTAGAGGCTATTGAGAGGGTTCAGAGGAGATTTACAAGGATGCTGCCTGGATTGGGAGGCAGGCCTTATGAAGATAGGTTGAGGGAGCTGGGACTCTTCTCACTGGAGAGACGTAGGTTGAGAGGCGACCTGATAGAGGTTTATAAAATGCTGAGAGGAATAGATAGGGTGGACTCTCAGAGACTATTTCCCCGAGCTGAAATGGTCACTACGAGAGGACACAGATTTAAGGTGCAGGGAAGCAAATACAAAGGAGATGTCAGGGGTAGGTTTTTCACTCAGAGGGTGGTGAGTGAATGGAACCGACTACCGTCGGAGGTTGTTGAGGCAAACTCACTGGGGTCTTTTAAGAGACTTCTGGATGAGTATATGGAAAAGAATAGGATAGAGGGTTATAGATAGGTCTGTGGATTGGTAGGTGTGATCGGCGCAACTCGTGGGCCGAAAGGCCTGTTTGTGCTGTATTGTTCTATGTTCTAAATTTCTTCGCCCAGAGGGTGATGAATGTGTGGAATTCATCACCACAGAAAGAGGCCAAAACGTTATCTGATTTCAAGAAGAAATTACATATAGCTCTTGGGGCTAAAGAGATCAAGGGATATGGGATGGAAGAGGGATCAGGATATTGAATTAGATGATCAGCCATGATCAAAATGAATGGTGGAGCAAGTTCGAAGGGCCGAATGGCCTCCTCCTGCTTTTGCTTCCATGTTTCTGCTGAGGACTGTAGGAGATGAAGCGAGTCAAGGGATGTGGGGATGGGATAGAGAAGTGAAGTTGAGTTATAAGATCAAAGGGAATGTTTCCTCTTGTGCTTAGCGCCAGCCAGGATACCAAGAAATCCAATTGGGAATTCAGGTGAAATTTCCTTACACAGAGAAGGAGAAGAATGTGGAGCTTGTTACACAGGGAGTGATTGAAGCAAATAGTTTGGAAGCGTTTAAGGGGAAGCAGGTTAGGTAAATGAGGGAGAAGGGTATTGAGGGTTAAGGTGATTAATTTAGATGAGGTAAGATGGGTGGAGGCTCGAGTGAAAGTCATGGGTAGATAGATTTCTGATCGATAAGGGAATTAAGGGTTATGGGGAGCAGGCAGGAAAGTGGAACTCATCCACCTCAGATCAGCCATGATCTTATTGAATGGCGGGGCAGGCTCGAAGGGCAAGGTGGTCTACTTCTGGTCCTATTTCTTATGTTCATTTGAAACATAAATACTAGGAAGACTAGTTGAGCCGGATGGCCTGTTTCTGTGCTATTAATCCTATGCGTGATCTTGTTGAACGATGGTGCAGTTTCAAGAAGGCCATATGGGATGCTCCTATTTCTTAGGTTGGTGGCAGTGGGCAGCATGATGCTAAAGTAGTTAGCACTGTTGCCTCACCATGCCAGGTACCCTAGGGTTCAATTCCAATCGCTGACTGTGTGAAGTTTGCAGATTATCCCCGTGTCTGCATAGGTTTCCTCCGGGTGCTCTGGTTTCCTCTCACAGTCCAAAGATGTATAGGTATGTATGGATTGGCCGTGCTAAATTGACCCTCAGTGTCCCCATTGGAGGGATCACGTGGGGTAATACGTGGGATTATGGGGCTAGGGCCTGGTTGAGGTGCAGGCTGGATGGACCAAATGGCCTCTTTCTGCACTATAGGGATTCTATGAGATGTGAAGTTGGGGTGAGACAGAAGGAAAGGGAGGAGATTTATTTGGCGTGTAGACACTAGTTGTTTCTGTGCGGCATATATACCACAGCTGAGAGTTTCTGACACCACTCTGGTGGGATTTGCCACAAAGGATGTGATGAGCCAGCCACTGGCTTTTAGTGGGACTAAGCAATCTTAGTGGCAGGATGGTCTGGAAAATTTCCACCCTCGATAATTGTGGGGGCTGGGGACTTTCTAGTAACGTCATTGCAGTGTTAATGCAAGCCTAATAAATAAACATTTTACCTGATAAGTTGGGCATTATCATGGTGCTTCCTAGGCACAAGTTCTTTGCTTCTCCATTTCATGAAGTTTAGCAGAGCGTTTGAGGTATCTTGGCTGGAGCTAACCTTGTTTTCAGTTGTCCAGATTTCTATGCCAACGAGAAAAATCTGGATATTTAACTCCCTACGATAGATCTGAAAGACACAGAATCCCAGCAACGGGCTTAGAACCTTTAAGTCTTCCTCAGAAGCTACCATCCTTCATTCCATTGGCAATGACATATCCATGCCCATCACACTCCATCGCACTTCTTCACTCCTTCACACATTTCTTCACTCAATTCTCCATTCCAGTCCTCCAATATTTTCAAAGACAATTTTTTTTATTCATTTGTGGGACATGGACATCGCTGGCTGGGCCAGCATTTACTGTCCATCCCTAGTTGCCCTTGGAAGGCAGTTAAGAGTCAACCACATTACTGTGTTTCTGGAGTCACATGTAGGCCAGACTGGATAAGGACAGAAGATTTCCTTCCCTAAAGATATTAATGAACCAGATGGGTTTTTCTAACAATGGTTTCATGATCATCTGAACTGCTAGTCCAGTGGTAATACCACTGTATTACTTTCTCCCTTATGGGTTGTCTAAATCCAAATGTTCATGGATATTATTTCTTCAAACTATGAGCAGCACCATCGCTATAAGGAATTCAGCAATTCAGGATGAAGATTCTCCAATACCTTATCATTGTACGTGTGCGTGTGCATGGGAGGAGAGCAGAGATTGTAACGGATTGAGGGTGGTGGGGGGGAGCATTAAATTCCAGACACAGAATTTCTGTCACATGAGGAGAGACTAAGTTGGTTAGGATTGTATTCACTGGAGTTCAGAAGGTTGAGAGGGGATCGCATAGAGATTTATAAAATTCTAACAGGGGGTTAGACAGGGTAGATTCAGAAAGAATGTTCCCAATGGTGGGGGAGTCCAGAACCAGGGGTCATAGTTTGAGGATCAGGGGTAAGCCATTCAGAACTTGATCTACCATTCAATCATGGTTAACCCTCTATCTCAAAGAGGTAGACCTTTTAGAACTGAGGTGAGGAGAAATTTCTTCATTCAGAGAGTGGTGAACGTGTGGAATTCATTCCCATAGAATGTAGTTGGGGTCAAAACATTGTGTGATTTTGAAAAGAAATTAGTTAAAGCCCCTGAGGGCTAAAGGGCTCAAAGAATGTGGAAAGAAGGAGGAGGCATCAGGATATTGAATTTGATGATCAGCTATGATTAAAATGATATAGTGCAAGAAATAATACATTTCACTGAATGCAGTGAATACATGTGACAATAGAAATGACTAATACATCTGACAATAATAAATCAAATCAAATCAAAATGAATGGCACAGGAGGTGCAAAGGGCTGAATGGCCTACTTCTGCTTCTATTCTTTATATTTCGATCTTTCCCAGGGCTGCTCACATTCTGTAATCAAAAACTTTACGGTCTTTTCAGAATAGGAGGACTAGTTTAGGATTATTTCACAGCGAATTGCAGAGTTAACCGGTTGCCATGGCTTTACTGAGTGAAGGATTTTGGTGAGAAACTTTAAGTGCGTAGTGACCTATACTGGCAGTGCTTGGTAATTACAGAAACTGAGGTAGCACTTAGCTCGACTTTGAGCTGGAGGCATGAGATTGTGATGTGTGTTTCATTACACCCCTGTCCAATTGCCCTGTTGCTGAGGGTTAAATCCTTTCAACCTCCGTGAACCGTTGCGCTGTTTTTTGTAACGAAAATAAGAACGCAAAGAAAATGTCAGAAGCTTACCTAGTTTTGTTGTAATGCCCTGATCACTGTTCGCTCTCCCTGCATTCAATTACTGAAATCAAGATCAGAGAGCGTTCTAACCTAACCCATTCCTTTCTAGCATCTCAAACATCTTAAATCCATTGCTCCTCTCGCCATCTTTTGAAATCCAATGTTGGCTGTTTGGAGTAATTTATTCTTAATCGTGTGCATCGAAGCACAGTGGGTTGGCACTGCTGCCTCACAGCGCCAGGGACCCGGGTTCAATTCTGGCCTCGGGTCACTGTCTGTGTGGAGTTTGCACATTCTCCCCGTGTCTGCGTGGGTTTCCTCCAGGAGCTCCGGTTTCCTCCCACACTCCAACAAAGTGCAGGTTAGGTGGATTGGCCATACTAAATTGTCCTTTAATGTTCAAAGATGTATCAGTTAGTTAGATCAGCCATGGGAAATGTGTAGGGCTATAGGGATAGGGCAATGGGAGAGGACCTGGGTAAGGAGCTCTGACGGAGAATTGGTGCAAACTCAGTGGGCTGATTGTCCTCCTTCTGCACTATTGGAATTTTGTGGGTGAAATGTTTCTGTCCTGCCCGCCACAGAAATTGTAGCAAAGATCCATTGACCTTGGGTGAGTACAGTCGGAAAAACCTGATTCTATGAGTCTATGCTGCATACACATTGACCTTTCACCTGGGCTTTACAACAAGGGATGCATTATTCCTGTTACCTGACTAACATGATGTGCGAGAGTAATTAGCCGCTCCTGCGTGCTTCTGAGGTTCCCTTTGTTTTGGAGAAACTGTGAAAAACAAGATGACAGTGAGTGGTTAGACTGTGTTTACAAAGGGAACGTCAATAATAAATTTACGGAAAACTGAACAAAAGCTTCTTATTTTCATTACGTTTTCCTTCCTCTCCTTCTTCGAAAGATTGCCTTACTGTGAGGTTTGGAAACATAGAAAAACTACAGCACAAACAGGCTCTTTGGCCCACAAATTGTGCCAATCACATCGCTACCTACTAGACTTACATATAACCCTCAATCCTATTAAGTCCTATTTATTCATCCAGGAGTTTCTTAAAAGACCCGATCAAATTTGCCTCCACAGGAAAATGTAAACCACATTTTTTCTTTTTTGGCAGAAAATAAGCTCGATAAGCCCAACCAGAGTTGAGATTTTCCAGTCCTGTAGTGGTTAATTTTCCTTCTGTATATGCAGTTCTCCACTAGCTCTCGGTGGGATCTTCCAGTCCCTCCGGGCTTTTGCATGCCTCACCCACCCACCACAGGGGGCACCAGCCACAGTCAACTTTGGCAGGACTGGAAGATCTCACTGCTAAGAAGTGCTGGAAAATCCTACTTGCAGTCACCTACATTGCTAACCTTTCACCATTTTCACTCCCAAAATATTGAGGGCAGTGCAAAAACTGGGGTGAAAAAGGTAAGGCAGGAGGACCAGAGTACCTCAGAGGGAAGGAAGGAGGCTAGACGGGAGGTAGTGGTGGGAGATGGGAGGGTTAAAGGAATAGATAGGTGGTTCTGTGGTCAAAGGTGGGCCTTCTGGATGGTAGTTTGCCTCCCTGGAGCAGGGGTGCATGATGTTTCTGAGAAGGTAGCGGAAATTTTGAAGGGCGAGGGGACCCAGGCTGATGTAATTATACATATGGGAGAGAAAGACGTAGGAAAGAAGAGCAGGGAGGACATACGAAGGCAGTTCAGGGAGTTGGGGGTTAAACTGAAGAGTAGGGCCTCCAGGGCAATCTCAGGGCTGCTACCAGAACCAAGTAACAGTGGGGACAGGAAAAGTGAGATTCTACAGCTGAATGCACGGCTGAAGGATTGGTGTAGGGCAGAGGGTCTGATGTTTGTAGATAATTGGGAATTATTTGTGAAAGAAGGGCACCTGTACAGAAGGGATGGGGAACACTTAAATGGGAAGGGCATGAATATCTTAGCTGGAGTGTTTTGGCTGGAGGCGGGGAGAGGATGAGACTGATAGCTCAGTAGGTAGTGGGATTGGGAGTGAGATGGGTGATAGAGTAAGTTTGGACGAGAGGAAATTCACCGGGGAGAAGGAGGTTCCGAGTGGGCTTGGAGGCTGGAGTGCATCTGTTTTAATGCAAGGAGCATAACAGGAAAAACGTTGAACTTAGGGCCTTAATGTTCGTAAGGACATCTATGCTTGCAGTGACAGAGATGTGGTTAAAGGAATGGGTGCACTGGCAGCTGAATATTTCTGGGTATAAGTGTTTCAGGAGTGACAGAGAAGGGTCGAGAAGAGATGGGGGAGTGGTGTTGTTAGTTAGGGAGCAGCATCACAGTGATGCAGATGGAAGACAATTTGGAGGAGTTAGGAATTGAGTCGCTGTGGGTGACGAGTCATGGGGGTTACAGATAGTGTGATATGAACCCAAGATCCCTGTTGAGACCATCCTCATGCCTGGGTTTGCAAAACCTCACTTACTGTATGTACTGTCTGGAGACAATACACATCTCTTTAACCTGTGCTCAGTGCTCCATCCACTCACATTATCGGCCACTTTAAGACTTGAATAGCAGGTTAGGTGTAAAGATTCACATTCTAATCAGTAATCTGTAAACTGTCTAGGCTGTTATATGTGCTGTCTGAGACCAGAACACCTCTTTCACCTGACAAAGAGGGGAACCTCAAAAACTTGAGTTTACTGTCAAATAAATCAGTTGGACTTAAACCTGGTGTTGTCAGACTTCTTACAGTGCACACCACTAGTGACAGACATCCAGCTAAAAAAGACCCTTCCACTACTACTCTCTGTCTCCTATTTCCAAGCCAGTTGTCAATCCATCTAGATACCTGTTCTTGTACTCCATGAGCCTTAACCTTTTCAACCAACCGATCATGAGGGACTTTGTCAAACGCCTTACTGAAATCCATATAGACGACATCAACGGCTCGCCCTTCGTTAACCGTTTTTGTCACCTCTTCAAAAAATTCTACCAGATTTATAAGGCACGACCTCCCCTTAACAAATCCATGCTGTGTATTCTTAATCAGATCACAATGCTCTAAATGTGTATACATCCTATCTCTAAGAATCCTCTCCAACAACTTCCCTGCCACTGACATCAAACTCACCAGCCTATAGTTACTTGGGTTATCCCTACTACCCTTTTTAAACAACAGTAGCATGTTCGCTATAGATCAGGTGGATTCTCAGAATCGTTTTCCCAGGGCTGAAACGGCTGCCACAAGAGGACATAGGTTTAAGGTGCTGGGGAGTAGGTACAGAGCAGATGTCAGGGGTAAGTTTTTCACTCAGAGGGTGTTGCGTGAGTGGAATCTGCTGCCATCGGTGGTGGTGGAGGCAAATTCGATAGGGTCTTTTAAGACACTTCTGGATAAGTACATGGGACTTAATAGAATTGAGGGTTATAGGTAAGCCTAGTAGGTATGGATACCATCGGTGCAACTTGTGGGCCGAAGGGCCTGTTTGTGCTGTAGCTTTTCAATGTTTTGAACTTGCTTTCATAAAGGCTCCTTCCATGATCAGCAAGTCTTGGAATAAGGCTTGAACCTCTGGGCACTACAGTGTCACAGTGGCTAGCACTACTGCCTCACAGCACCCGAGACCCAGAATTGATTCCTGGCTTGGGTCACTGTCTATGCTGAGCTTGCATGTTCTCCCCGTGTCTGTGTGGGTTTCCTCTGGGTGCGCCGGTTTCTTCCCACAGTCAAAAGACATACTGGTTCGATGCATTGTCCATGCTAAATTCTCCCTCAGCATCCCCAAACAAGCGCCGGAATGTGGCGACTGGGGGATTTTCACAGTAACTTCATTGTGGTGTTAATGTAAGCCTGCTCATGACACTAATAAATAAACTTAGGAAAACCTGCATAACCATTTCATGGTTAGATTGCTTGCATGTCTTTGCACTTCATTTTTCCCTCCCGAGTTAAGTATTGGAAGAATTTTTGTGGCTGATTAATGTGCAAGCTCCTTCCGTGACCAGCAAGCCTTGGAGTAAGACTTGAACGCAGGGTATCTGGGTACACAGGCCAGAGCACTGCTAACTGAGGTTGTCCCAAATAACTCAGTAATCAAGCATCACACAGTCAAATTACCAACATATATTTTGAAAGAACAAAGCTCCCTACTTGTCGCAGGAGATCAGGGTATATCCTCAGAAATGTCTCAAGCTCTTTTTGTTAGGGGAATTAGTGGGGTAAATACCTGTGTAATTGGGGATCAAGTTTGGGTTAGATGCTCTTTTGGAGAGTCAGTGCAGACTCAATGGGCCAAATGGCCTGTTTCTGCATTGTAGGGATTCTATGATTCTATGATCAATTCTTTCCTCAACCAACTTATGTTTCATTATGCTTCATGGCAATGTAGACTCACAAACTCTCTGCCTGCATAAGTTCTGTAAGAAATCTCACAACATCAGATTAAAGTCCAACAGGTTTATTTGGAAGCACAAGCATTTGGAGCACTGCTCCTTCATCATGACTCACCTGAGTCCATAGAGTCCAGAGACTCATACGGATCTCTCCTACCTCACCCAAGTCACGACCTGCTCATCTAGAGAGTAAGTTACTTGTCTCATCAGGTGGGGAACGGTTTTCACATTCACCAATGTCCAACCCGCTGGCCACCGGCTGTGATTTGGAATGAGAATCTGGCTGATTTGTCCTTCCTCCACCTCGGCAAAGTCCCTAACCATGGGGTGCTAAAGCCAGATTTAGGGGGCTCAGACCAGGAATCGAACCTGTGTATTTGGATACCATAACCAGACATTGCATTTACCCATTCAGTTCTCAGGACAAAGCTCCTTGAAGGTGAAGGGGATGGCTGTTGAGGAACATGGAGAAGAAGCACAGATTTTCCATTATCTGATGAATGACAGGACCAGGCAGAGAGGCTGAATGGCCTTCCCAGTTTCAATGAAAAGTAAATTACCTCCTCTCGGTCAGCCACTAGGAAGAGCTCGATGCTGAGATTGGTGTTGCGATTCTGGGATTGAAAGATGAAGAGAATGAATACAATGATGAGTGCCTGTCCCTATTAATCTCTTGCTTACACAAAAAAAGAATAGCCTGCAATTATGCTTTTCATATCTCTCAAAGACATCCCAAAACATGCCACGTACATTTATAGGGGAGGTGGTGGTGTAGTGGTATTGTCACTAGACTTGAAATCCAGGGACCCTGGGTGATGGTCTGGGGTTGTGGATTCAAATCCCATTCTGGCTGATTCAAAGAATAATCTGCAATTAAATACCTAGTATTGTACACGAAACTAACCTATCAGATCACTAAAATCTGGTGACCCCAGTTCAAATCCCGTCATGGTAGACGGTGAATTCAATAAAAATCTGAATTAAAAGTCGAATGATGACCATGAAACCATTGTTGATTGTCATTAAAAAAATCATCTTGTTCACTCATGCCCTTTGGGAAGAAAGTCTGTCTACCTGGTCTGGCCTGTTTCTTTATTCATTCATTGGACATAGATGTTGCTGTCTAGCCAGTGTTTATTACCCATCCGTGGTTGCTCTTGGAGGGCAGTTGCTGTGACTCTGGAATCACATCTAGGCCAGACCAGGTAAAGATGGCAGATTTCCTTCCCTCAAGGACATCAGTGAACCAGAAGAGCTATTCCGACAATTGAGAATGGTTTTGTGGTCATCAGTAGATTCCAGATACTTTTTATTGAATTCATATTCCACCATCTACTGTGGCAGGATTTGAACCCAGGTCCTCATAACATTAGCAAAGTTTCTGGATCAATCGTTTAGCGATACTACCACAAGGCCATTGCCTCCCCTAGCCTACGTGTGAATCTAGAGCCACTGCAATATGGGTATGGTTGTCTCTCGATTGCCCTCTGAAATGGCCTCAGTTCAAGGGCAACTAGGGATGAGCAGAAATATTTGGCCAGTCAAAGACACCTACATTCCATGAATGAATTAAAAAGTGCTTGTAATTCCAGACAAACAGCCAATTCATTTGCTGTTCATAGTGCTGTTTTAACCCCAAAAACATTTGGCTTTCCTTCAGGTAGTGTCACGCCTCTTTTATAGTGTCATAGATGGGCTTCTGTTTAACTTCTGTTGGGTCCATTCATTTCTCTGATTAGATGAGGGGACAGCACTTGGTGAGAGTTTTAGAATGGCTTTTTGCAATTGAACAGAACTTAAAATATTAGCATGACAGAAGCAAAAAGAGAAAGCAAACTTGGAGACTGGCTTTTATTGGCAGCCCCTATACTGAGTTTGAACGCACTGAAAAGATCTCAAAAACAAAATTTAAACAATATGCCGAAGTCCAAACAATGTTTTCCTCAGGCTATCTATGTCTTAAAAAGCAATCCTTGCAGCTGCTGTTATGAAAAACCTGTTTGCCTGATTTGTGTACTTTCCAAGAATGCAGTCGATTTTTCAAGAAACGTTTCACCTTCTGAGTTTAAAATGTCAAACAAAGAGCAAAGAACAGTACAGCATAGGAAACAGGCCCTTCTGCCCTCGAAGCCTGTGCCGTTCCTTGGTCCAACTAGACCATTCGTTTGTATCCCTCCATTCCCAGTCTGCTCATGTGATTATCCAGCTAAGTCTTAAACAATCCTGGCATATTCACCTCCACCACCCTACTTGGCAGCACATTCCAGGCCCCTACCACCCTCTGTGTAAAAAGCATCCCTCTGATATCGGAATTATACCTCACCACTCTCACCTTGAGCCCGTGACCTCTTGTGATTGTCACCTCCAATCTGGGAAAAAGCTTCCCACTGTTCACCCTATCTATACCCTTCATAATTTTGTACACCTCTATTAGGACTCCCCTCATTCTCCGTCTTTCTAGGGAGAACAACCCCAGCTTAACCAATCTCTTCTCACAGTTAAGACCCTCCATACCAGGCAACATCCTGGTATCCCTTCTCTGCACTCTCTCCAAAGCCTCCACATCCATGTCGCCAAGTCAGTAGGGCTAGTTGCATAGACAGAAATAGCTTAAAATGAAGTCTTTGCACAGACTGAAGCAAACAGAGCTAAGCATATATCAGATCTCTCAACTTCTGACTTTAAAGAGAGAACTTCCTGTCTGTCGCACAGAGTGTCTGCCTCGATTGGATACTCAAACCCTCAGCCAGACTTTGAATACAAGCTTTCTGGTGGCTGAAGCTAATTCAACGCTCCAATTCAGAGTACGCATGCCACTTTCTAAAGTTATTCAAGAGAACAGAGGAATAGGAGCAGGCCACTTAGCCCCTTTAGCCTGTTCTGCCATTTAATGCAATAATGATTGATCAGTGATCTTTGGCCCATATCTCTGAACACATTTTGTTACAGAAATCTATTTGCTGATTTAAAGTTAACAACTGAGTCTACCATCAGTTGCCATTTGTAGAGCAATGTTTCCAACTTGTACCACTTATGTCTAGCTCAAATGTTTAGACAGCCCTCCCAAACCTGTCTTAAACAACTGAAAAGTTCCTCTCTATTTAGTCTATCTGTTTGCCTTAAAAGCTAGGAAACGTCACTCACAAACAGGATACAATCCTGGTTTTTATAATCTCTCCTTGTAATTTAATGTTGATGGATGACTTATTATTTTGACAAATCTAATCTTTATTCCTTTCCCAGTAAGAAGTCTCACAACACCAGGTTAAAGTCCAACAGGTTTATTTGGTAGCAAAAGCCACTAGCTTTCGAGTGCTTGCTGCCCCTTCATCAGGTGAATAGAACTCCCACCCAACTGATGAAGGAGCCAGTGGCTTTTGCTACCAAATAAATCTGTTGGACTTTAACCTGGTGTTGTAAGACTTCTTACTGTGTTTACCCCAGTCCAATGCCGGAAATCTCCACATCATGATTCCTTTCCCAGCCCTTTAGTGTGGTGCCTGGAGTTGCTCACAGTACAGTAGCTCGCAGGGTTTTTTTTTAACACCACAAAGGTGGTCTAATCATGGTTCTGTACAAGTTTAACATCACTTGATTACTGACCTTTGTTTTCCCATTTACCCATTCTGCTATCTTATCTTTATGCTGCTATTAGCACCTTCCATAGCCCTTCACTTTGTCGTGCACCGGGAAGAAACAAGCACAAATATGGAGAGAACGTGCAGACTCCGCATAGGCAGTGACCCAACCTGGCAATCGAACCCTGGCCCCTGGCACTGTGAGGCACCAGTGCTAACCATTGTGCCACCCCACACAGCTTTGCTGCAAACTCTCCTAGCTCTCACCAATCATCAACCTCCTACTTTTCCCGACCTGCTCCACCCACTCTTACACAGCTTACAATCTGAAGCAATTCTTCCTCTCGTTAGCTCTGAAGAATCACACGGACTCAAGGCATTAGCTCTGCTTCTTTCTCCACAGATGCTGCCAGGCCTGCTGAGTTTTTCCAGAATTTTCTGTTTTTTCCTTTTTGCAGATCTTCAGCATCTATAGAATTTTGCTTTTATCATAACAAAGCTTCTCTGCTTTTCAATTCCATCCCTCTAAAAATAAAATTTAGCCTTGATTTCTCACCATTGGCTTCTCAGGGGAGAGGGGAAGATGCCTCTTTGTGCGGGAGCGTCCCAACCGGATCACTCTGTGGTAGTGCTGACTGCTCCCTGCAGGATCGATAGCGTACTCCCGATCTCCGATTGAAATGAAGCCACTGCAAAAAAGGCATTCGTGGGATTCTCAAAATGACAGAAACGAGGAAGGTCAGTAGATATTACCTTAACAGAAAGAAAAAATTGGCAGCTAGATCATCACATTTCATCACTTCAGGATGTCCTGCTGATACAGCCAATGAATGACCTCTGACATGCATGGTGGTGGGATGGTGGCACAGTGGTTAGCACGGCTGCCTCACAGTGCCAGGGATCCAGGTTTGATTCCCAGCTTGGGTCACTGCTTGTGTGGAGACTGCACAGTCTCCTTGTGTCTTCAAGGGTTTCCTCTGGGTGCTCCAATTTCCTTCCACAGTCCAAAGATGTGCATGTTGGGTGGATTGGTCATGCTAACTTCTTCCTCAGTGCACTGGGTGTGAAGGTTAGGAGGATTGGTGGTGTAACTGTGTGTGGGTTGACCTGGGTAAGATGATCTATTAAATAGAATCAGTGCAGACTCAATGGGTTGAGTTGCCTGCTTCTACACTGTAGAGATTCTATGTTTCCATGCAGTGACTCTTTCGTAGGAAAACTGGCACCTAATTTGCACACAGCAAGATCCCACAGACTTGCCTTTCGTGGATTTAGTTGAGGAAGAAATTTTGACCAGGACACTGGGGAGAAGTCACTTCACAGAGTCATAGAGGTTTACAGCATGGAAACAGACCTTCGGCCAAATTTGTCCATGCCACCCTTTGTTTTTAAAACCCCTAAGCTAATCCCAATTACCTGCATTTCATCCATATCCCTCTAAATCCATCATATCCATGCAACTATCTAAATGCTTTATAAATGATAAAATTGTACCTGCCTCGACTACTACCTCTGGCAGCTTTTTCCAGACACTCACCACCCTCTGCATGAAAACATGGCCCCTCTGGACATTTTAGTATTTTTCCCCTCTCACCATAAACCTCTGGCCCTCTAGTTTTAGACTCCTCTACCTTTGGGAAAAGATATTGATAATCTACCTTGTCTATGCCCCTAATTATTTTATAGACCTCTATAAGATCACCTCTCAACCTCCTACTCGCCAAGGAAAAAAGTCCCAGTCTATTCAGCCTGTCCTTACAGGTTTCATAGCATCTTAAAAAATCTTTTTTGCACTCTTTCTAGTTTAATAATACCCTTTCCATAATAGGGTGACCAGAATTGCACACGTATTCCAAGTGTGTCCTTATAACTTTAACAAGATGACCCAATTCCTGTATTCAATGTTCTGACCAATGAAACTATACATGCCGAATGCCTACTTCACCACTCTGTCCACTTGTGACTCCAATTTCAAGGAGCTATGAACATATACCCCTACATCTCTTTGTTGTATAACTCTCCCCAACACCCTACCATTAACTGTGTAAGTCCTGCCCTGGTTCAATCTAATAAAATGCATTACGTCGCATTTGTCTAAATTAAACTCCATCTGCCATTCATCAACCCACTGGCCCAATTGATCAAGATCCTGCTGCAATTGGAGATAACCTTCTTCACTGTCACCATGCCACCAATTTTAGTGTCATCTGCAAACTTACTAACCATGCCCCCTATATTCTCATCCAAATCATTAATATAAATGACAAATAACAGTGGGCCCAGCATTGATCCCTAAGGCACACCACTGGTCACAGGCCTCCAGTTTGAAAAACAACTCTCTACAACCACCTTGTGGCTTCTGTCAAGAATCCAATGTTGTACCTATTTAGATACTTCACCCTGTATTCTGTGAGATTTAACTTTATGCAACAACTTACCATGTAATATCTTATCAAGGCCTTGCTAAAGTCCATGTTGACAACATCAACTGCACTGCCTTAACCAACTTTTTTGGTTACCCCTTCAAAAAAGTCAATTAAATTTGTGAGACATGATTTTCCACTCACAAAGCCATGCTGAATGTCCGTAATCAGTCCTTGCATCTCTAAGTGCCTGCAGATCCTGTCTACGTGCCTGCTCCTCTTGAAAAGAGGATCATTTTTTAAAACCACTCAAGAGACGGTTGATGAGGCTTTGCTTTGATATATCATCCAAAAGACCACACCTCTGCTAGTGCAGTCCTCCCTCAGTGCCACACTGAAGCATCAGCTGGACTGGAACTAGGACTAGAAGCAATGAAAAATTGTGACTTGGAGGCAAAAATGCCAATTTGTGTAAAGAAAGTTCACCAGAAGGTTGCCTGGCCTCAAGGGTGTTGGCCATGAGGAGAGGTCGAATAAATGCGGATTGTTTTCACTGGAAAGATGGAGACTGAGGAGAGACCTACAAAAGGTCTACAAGAGAGGTCTACAAAATTATGAGAGACATTGGCATGGTGAATAGAGGCTTTTTCCCTGGGTGCAAGTGTCAATTACAAGGGGGCACAGGTTCAAGGTGAGAGGGGGAAAGTTTAAGAGAAATGTGCAGGAAAAATGTTTCACACAGAGAGCATTGGATGTCTGGAACATGCTGGCAGAGGAAATGGTAGAAGCCGGCACATTAGCAAGATTGAAGAGGCATTAGGATGGGTACGTGAATAGGGAGGAGCAAAAGGGATATGGGCTGAGTAAGAACAATTTAGTTTACTTAGGGCATCATGATTGGCTGGGCTTGGAGAGCTGAAGGACCTGTTTCTGTGTTGTACTTTACTTCATTCTTTGTTCTGTGAACTTTTTAATGAACCAGATCATGTGGTTTATTCATTGACTTTGCTTTAAGACGGAAATTCTTAATTCCTACCTGAGACCCTGACAGGTGCAAAGAGACACTGAAGAATCTTCCACACTCTCAACAAAACCTGTGTAGCAGCAGTGATTCTGAAACAGATTGAGAAGTATCTGATTTAGCACAATGATTGCACAAGAACTTTTAATGCTTTTTCCTTCCCTCACAATGTCGACGCTTGCTTTATGTCGGGAAATTTAATTTTTTCCATTTCTTTTTCAGCCTATTATCCTGAAGGATGTTCATGCTTCTCTATAGCTCTGCTTCAAGGTACTGGTTATTCTCCAATCCCTACTTCGAGCAGCTGTGGGATGCATTGCAGATGAATACAATCATACCTCATCATCATCAACGCATGTACAAAGCTTATGGGGATTGAATACAGCAATTAGATTCATAGAATCCTTATAGTGCAGAGAGAAGCCATTCGTCCCATCGAGTTTGCACTGACTACATTCTCACTCAGGTCCTATCCCCATAACCCCACAAATTAATCCTACTAATCCCCTTGGCACTAGGGTCAATTTAGCATGGCTATTCAACCTAATCTGCACATCTTTTGTAGGGTTGGGGGAAACCGGAGCAGCCGGAGGAAACCCATGCAGATACGGGGAGAATGTGCAGACTCTGGGTTCACAGCAATGTGGTTGACCCTCAACCACCCTCTGAAATGGCCCCGCAAGCCACTCAGCTGTGTAAACTGCTACAACTACTTCAAGAAGACAGATCATCACTAACCTTCTCAAATGCAATTAGGGATGGGCAATAAATGCAGGCCTTGCCAGAAACTCTGATGTCCTGCGAATGAGAGGAGGTTGCTGTGGAGCAGTAATGCTGGTACAGACTAGTTGGGCTGAATGGTCTGTTTGTGTGCTACACGTACCAAGTAACTCTTATGCTAATCTGAAGCTCACCAGATGATGCCGTCCCTCTGTTATCATGGATCCATCCGCTAAGTAGTGGGATTCGCTGTAGGTCTTGGTCAACAAGTCTCTAAGAAGATAGGACAAAGAAAATGTTTACCATATGACAAATAGCATTTGAATATTTTACTCAATCATCCATTGGACACCATATTTAACAAAGCCCACCAATACCTCTCTTTCTCTGGAGACTAAGGAAATTTAGTAAGTCTGCCACAACTCTCACCAAGTTGTACAGATGCAGCAGAGAAAGCATCCTTTTTTGGTTGTATCACAGCTTGGTATGGCTCCTGCTCAGTCCAAGACCACAAGACACAACAAAGCCCAGTCCATCACGCAAACCAGCCTCCCATCCATTGACACTGTCTTCACTTCCTGCTGCCTCAGAAAAGCAGGCAGCATAATCAAGCACCCCACACACTCTGGATCATTCATTGCATTATAACTGAATTTGCGCTAAATTAGGGCAATAAAATTGGGGTTTCACTGTATTTTTAAATTTACACAGTTCCAAATCTTTCTGTTTCCCTAACTTCAGAGCTATGCCTCCCACACAACATCCCATAGCTTTTAACACTACACACAAAATCCATCAACAGTTACCACACTGGGCAGTTGTATCTTTTGGAGTTGCTTTAGACTTAGGATGGAAAGATTGGTTCCTCAAACAGGCTTTTCTCCAAACACAGCTTGTCTAGTGTTGACACAGCCTCCTGCTGTGGACTGAAGTCTCAAAAACATTGACTTGCAGCACAGGATAAATTTGTTCCTGATATGCTGGCTGGAATTTTCTGTAAAAAGTCTCACAACACCAAGTTAAAGTCCAACAGGTTTATTTGGTAGTAAATGCCACTAACTTTCAGAATGCTGTTCCTTCATCAGGTGAGTGGAGATTCTGATTGCAAACACGGCATGTAAAGGCATTCCGAAAGCTAGTGGTGTTTACTACCAAATAAACTTGTTGGACTTTAACCTGGTGTTGTGAGAGTTCTTACTGTCTTTATCCCAGTCCAACACCGGCATCTCCATACCATGGAATTTTCTGGCCAGTGGGATTATCTGGATGCATTGATGGCAAATCTCTGCCATGGGCTCCTGATGCAAAAAATGGGAAGTCCCATTGACAGTGGTGAAGGACCAGAAGATCTTATGCTGGTCAGAGAAGTGCTGCTTCTGCTGCCACAAAACATGTAGTGAGTTGCTGCAAAACCCACCCATTGTTCTTCCATTTTGATCTTCTCTTATCTGAACTAACCTTCTTAGAATTCACTCCTAATTACCTTCATTCACCTTTTCCAATGTAATTGTGAAATTCACATCCCCATCTTCTTGTTTGAATTTTTAATGACTTTACTTAAACTCTTGATGTTCTATCTTCCACTGTTGCCAACTTGCCCTGGTTAAACATCTATTTACCATGTTGCCAAGCTTATCAACACAAGAAAACGTTAGTTCTACCAATCTGGCCAACTTATCTCCACTATCGTTTCCATTTTTAAATAGTTTGTGTTTTAAAATGTGTGAGTTAGGTTGATGAGCCACGTTAAATTACCCTTGAGTGTTAGAGGAATTAACAGCGTAAGTACTTTGGGGCGGCAGGGAGGCACAGTAGTTAGCACTGCTGCCTCAGAGTGCCAGGGATCTGGGTTCGATTCCCTACTTGGGGCACTGTCTATGTGGAGTTTGTATGTTCTCCTCATGTCTGCGTGTGTTTCCTCCGGGTGCTCTGGTTTCCTCCCATAGTCTGAAAGACTTTCTGGTTAAGGTGTATTGAACTGAACAAGCGCCAGGGAAATTTCACAGTAACTTCATTGAAATGTTACCGCAAACCTACTTGTGACGCTAAGAAATAAACTTTCTTCTATCTGGTGAAAATGAAGCATCAGTTTTTTTCTCTTTGTGCCTGAAAGCTAGCACAGCAGCCAGTGTGTGTCTGTAAACATCCTCAAGCTTGGAATTGGTCAAGTGGGCAGTTGCAATGCATCAGGTTCAGTACAGGGCGCCAATGTGGGTGTTTCCTTAGGTGAAAGAGTTTCGTAATTTTCCGAGACACATCTGTTTGCCGGTCCAACCCAGTCTTCCTTCAACCACAAAACAGTGGAACCTCCCTCAAGTCTCTGATGATCTAATCCCAGTTTTGGTCTTAGCTAAGTATCACTTCTTTATTTACCTCACCTCCTCTCTCTCTGTTTTTCTTTTAACTTGATGGCGTCTAGTGTCTTCAAATAATATCTTCAATTGCTGCATTCTTAATGGCTAAGCCTTCAACTATCTGGGCCCTCCCTGAACCTACCCCCTCTCTTCCTTCTTTCAAATTCTCCTCTGTGGTCAGCTCCCTTCTCGTGTGATTGAAGTAATTTTCCTACATAACCGAGTCATAGAAACCATTCAGTGCAGAAGGAGGCCATTTGGCCCATCAAGTCGGCACTGACAACAATCCCACCTAACTTTATCCCTGTCATCCCATATATTTTACCCTCGAATGTACACATCCCGGGACACCAATGGTCAATTTAACACCTAATCCGCGCGTCTTTGGACTGCGGGAGGGAAACCGGGGCACTCAGAGGAAACCCACACAGACACGGGGAGAATGCACAAACTCTTCACAGACATTCATCCAAGCCAGGAATCGAACCCAGGTCTCTGGAGCAGGTGGGGATAATCTGGAACATCCTGCACATGATGGAAGCAAAAACAATGATTTCAGATTGAAATCAGAAAGGTGCTTGACATGCTACAGGGATCAAGGAGGAGAATGGGACTGACTGGATTGCTTCACTGAGAGCTTGGATTCAATGGATCAAATGGCCTCCTTCTGTGCCATAAATGATCCTCTGGAATGCAAACTCCCTAAGCCATGCGGTTTCTCCTGGTCCTGCTGTGTTGAGTGTGATTAGGCCCCCCCATTAAGTCTATGGATTGTATACTCTCCTGTGATGATGTGACAGTTTTCTTTCTCCCATTGTTATAGAGGAATCTGGCACTAATGCACCATCTGTGGAGGTTGGCCAAGCAGGGACCATAGCCAGTCCTGAACCTGTCGGTGGAGGACAATGCCTTCCTTGGAAGGTTGAAATTAGATGACTATTGGGTTGAGACCAAGTACTTGTATGTCATATCCAATGATTCCCATTCATTTATAGAACATAGAACATTACAGCGCAGTACAGACCCTTTAGCCGTCAATGTTGCGCCGACCAGTGGAACCAATCTAATAACCCTCTAACCTATTCCAATATTATCCTTATGCCTATCCACTGACCATTTGAATGCCCTTAAATTGGCAAGTCCACTGCTGCTGCAGGCAGGGTATTCCATGCCCTTACTAACCCTCTGAATAAAGAATTATTATCCAGGTGGAGCTTGAGCTGAAGTTTTGTGTGGAAGGGTTTCCCCACATCAGCCTTCTTGATGGTCCTTGGCTGTAATTATGGAATCATGCAGCACAGAAAATGGCCATTCAGCCCATCATGCTAGTGCTGGCTCTTTGATAGAGCCATCTAATTAACAATTCCACTTCCTTGCTCTTTCCCCATTACCCCAGACTTTTTCATCTATTCAAACACTTATCGAATTCACTTTTGAAAGTCACTATTGAATCTATTTCCTATATATTTCAGGCAATGTGTGCCTGTCCACAGTAACTCACTGCATTAAAAATATCATTCCTCCTGGCCTGTTTGCCTGACAATCTATTTTTTACTTCTTCCATGGGATGTGGGTTTCACTGGCAAGACCAGCATCTACTGTCCATTCCTAATTGCCCTTGAAATGAATGATTTATATAAGAACATAAGAACTAGGAGCAGGAGTAGGCCCTTAAGCCTGCTCCGCTATTCAATAAGATCATGGCTGATCTTTTCATGGACTCAGTTCCACTTACCCGCCCGCTCACCATAATACTTAATTCCTTTACTGTTCAAAAATGTATCTATCTCTCCTTGCCTTAAAAACATTCAATGAGATAGACTCAACTGCTTCACTGGGCAGGGAATTCCACAGATTCACAACCCTTTGTGTGAAGAAGTTCGCCCTCAACTCGGTCCTAAATCTGCTCCCCCTGATTTTGAGGCTGTGCCCCCTAATTCTAGTTTCACCCGCCAGTGGAAACAACTTCCCTGCTTCTATCTTATCTATTCCCTTCATAATCTTATATGCTTCTATAAGATCTCCCCTCATTCTTCTGAAATGAATATAGCCCCAGTCTACTCAGTTTTCCATGCAATGTCAGACAATGATTAAGTGTCAACCACATTGTAGTGGGTCTGCAGAGTCACGGGTAGGCCTGATTGAGTACAAACAGCAATTCCAGTTTGTAGTCAGAGAAATGCTTACCGTGCCTTCACAAGGTGTAAGAAGTAGTCCCTGCCTCTGAACCTCAGCAAGTACCGCACTTGGTTGTCCTGGTCACTCTGAGATAGAACATAGAACATAGAACATTACAGCACAGAACAGGCCCTTCGGCCTTCGATGTTGCGCCGACCATTATAAAAAGCAACGACCCTCCAAACTAAACCATTCCCTTCTCTTCCATAAACTTATCAACTAACCTCTTAAACGCCACCAAACTTGGCGCATCTACAACTGCCGCAGGCAGGGCATTCCACTCCCTAACCACCCTTTGGGTAAAGAACCTACCTCTGATATCCGTCCTATAACTATCACCCCTTAATTTAAAGCTGTGTCCCCTCGTGCTAGCTTTCTCCATCCTAGGAAAAAGGCTATCACTGTCCACCCTATCTAAACCTCTAATCATCTTATATGTTTCAATAAGGTCTCCTCTTAGCCGCCTCCTTTCTAACGAAAACAACCTCAAATCCCTCAGCCTCTCTTCATAAGACCTGCCCTCCATACCAGGCAACATCCTGGTAAACCTCCTCTGTACCCTCTCCAATGCCTCCACATCTTTCTTATAATGCGGGGACCAGAACTGCACACAATACTCCAAGTGCGGCCGCACTAGAGTTTTGTACAGTTGCAACATGACGTTGCGGCTCCGAAATTCAATCCCCCTACCAATAAAAGCTAAGACTCCATATGCCTTCTTAACAACCTTATCGACTTGACTGCCTACTTTCAGGGATCTATGCACATATACACCAAGATCCCTCTGTTCATCAACACTATTAAGAATCCTACCATTAGCCCTATACTCTACACATTTATTATTCCTGCCAAAGTGCATTACCTCACACTTTTCCACATTAAACTCCATTTCCCACCTCTCGGCCCAGCTCTGCAACTTGTCCAAGTCTCTCTGCAAACTATAACACCCCTCTTCACTATCTACCACTCTTCCAACTTTGGTGTCATCCGCAAATTTGCTCATCCATCCTTCAATAATAGGTCTGCCAAAGTTTTCCCAAATCTGTTTTTCTTTCAGATTTCAGCATCTGCGGTATGTTGTTTTTACTGCATATTTTGGATTGTGTTTGCTGTGCAGCAAGTTGGCACCTCCACCGCCTCAGGTGACTGGATCTTGTGACATAAGAACGTAACGAGAAGTGTTTTTGTTTCAGTTGCCTCAGGGGCTCATGCGATAAACCTGATTTCCCGATTGCTGAGTCATTAACCCACTAAATTTGGGGAAAAAGTGAAGCTGCATTTCCAACTTTTAATTGGGAAAGTGGGAGACAGAGACAAAGACAAAGGCGTCTCGCCCTTTCAAGGGATCTTCACCACAAGTCTCCACTTGTGAACGAGGCCAAATCTAAGGGGAGTACAATGTAAGACAGTCGTGGTGATTTATGGTGATTGTCCCTTTAAGGACAACACAGCCAAGTAAGAGTCACCTGGTTTGGATGACCAATTGGGACGCAGAGTGGCTAATCACTCCGGGGGTGGGGGTGGGGGGAGGGAGAGTGAAACCCTCTCTCAGGCAGCAGACATGTAGGGGAGTAGGCATAGCTACATTACTGCTGTACTGCTCCACAGTTCTTATTAATAAATATCTTTTGCGCTTCTAATGAAATGTGAAAGCGCATCAGTACAACAGTCACTGATAAATTCAATATGAAATTCAGGAGAAACCCCTTTACTTTAGTATCTTTAGGAGAGGAAATCTGACATCTTTACCTGGTCTGGCTGGCATGTGAGTCTAGAGCCACAGTAATGTGGTTGATTCTCAACTGCCCTGGCAAACCACTCAATTCAAGCACAATTAGGGATGGGCGATAAATATTGGCCAGCCAGAAACCCACCACCCTCTGAGTGAAGCAATTGCCCCTCTGGATCCTTTCGTATCTCTCCCCTCTTGTCTTAAACCTATGCCTGCTAGTTTTGGATTCCCCTTCATTTGGGAAAAGATGTTGACTATCTAGCTGATATATACCCAACATTAGTTATCGATCCCTATAAGCTACTGTGAATATTCCCAATTGCCACACTCGAGCACCTCTTCGGGTCTACTGAGGGAGAATTTAATTCGGCCAATTCATCTAATCGGCATGTTGCTTTGGACTGCGGGAGGAAACCCAGAGGAAACCCATGCGGACAAGAGGAGAACATGCAAACTCCACACAGACAATGAGTCAAGCTGGTAATCAAACCGGGGTCGCTGGTGGCTGTAAAGCAGCCGTGCCAACTACATTGTGCCACCACGCTGCCATGGTGGATGGTGGTTCACAGCCCAAAGTACCTGATTTGCGTTTAACAAGGAATCTCTGCCAATACCCTGGAGGTCTTGTTTCTGTCAATCTCATTACCAGTCAGTTACTGGGGGTGCCACCAATGGGAGATGAAGGGAAGCTTTATCTGCAGTGAGTTATTACAGCCTGGAATACACTGCGTGGACACTTTTGGAATGGGAATGGGCAAAAACAAGGAAAGGGATTTTGAAAAATGTAGGGTCATGGGATGGGAGAGTGGGACTTAGCTCTGACAGCCACGGTTCACCACCAAGTCACAAGGCTTTGTGTTCAGGTCCTGTTCCATGATTTGGATGTGAAAACTGGGGACTAACTTCCCTTTGCAGTACTGAGGGAGTACTGCACTGTCAGAGGTACTGACCTTTGGACCGGGGACTGATGTGTCTGCTTGCATGAATCTAAGACCCCATGGCAAAGTGTCGAAGAGGAACAGGTGAGTTCTCTCCAGTGTCCCGGCTTCAATCACTGTCACAAAAACCGATGATCACACTGTTAGTTATAGAAGCTTTCTGTGCGCAAGTGAGCTGCTGTGGTTACGAAGTTACAACAGTATCTCATTGACCGAATGAGATAGCTGGTGGTCAGGGAACATGCAAGCCTTTTAATTGGAAAGTTCTTTCAAAGAGTTGGTGCAGTCATTATGGGTGGAATGGTCTCATTCCATGCTGTATGAATATGCTACAATACAGTAACTCATTTTTAATGAATATTAATTGAAGTAGTATTGCTTGAAGAAATTACAAGGGCCTGTTCAGCGCATATTATCTTAGGAAATCTCAATTATGCCATTTATTATTTTAGCATTTGATTTATTTGTTCTTACACAGGATGTGGATATTGCTGACAAGGCCAGGTTTCGTTGCCAATCTCTAATTGCCTTGAACTGAGTAGGTCATACAGAGCCAGAGAACTGGGCTCAATTCTATTCTCGGGTATGTGGAGTTTGCATATCCTCTCCCAAGTCTATCTAGGTTTCGTCCGGCTTCTCCAGTTGCCTGCCACACTAAAAAGACATGCCTGATAAGTATAGATCGGCACAACTTGTAGGCCGAAGGGCCTGTTTGTGCTGTAGTGTTCTATGTTAACCTGATTAGCCATGCTAAATTCACCCTTAGTATTGGGGAGTAGCAGAGTAAATATATGGAGTTACAGTGATAGGGCCTGGGTGAGATTGTTGTCAGTGCAGGCTCGATGGGCTGAATGGCCTACTTCCACGCAGAAGGGATTCTATGATTCTATGTCTCTAGAGCATTTCAGTGGCGCAGTTAAAAGTTAACCACATTGCTGTGCTCCTGGGGCCAGAGCAGGACCAGATCATAGATGGCTTTCCCTAAAGAGCAACAATCATATCATGGTCACTATCACTGTGACCAGTTTTCCATTGCTGATTTTATTAATTGAATTCAAAGTTCACTAATGATGGGATTTGAATCAACATGCCAAGGGTTTGAGCCCAGGCCTCAGGATTACTAATCCAATGGCATTACCACCACATTATCATCACCGCCCATTGTGTGAGCGGCTGGTTAACCTCAGAGATAAATTAGCTGGGTCAAGCCATTTAGAGAAAAATATTAGGGGCTTCCTGTGAGGTGACAGATCAGCGAGTGCAGGAAAATTGAAATGTTACACCACATTATGGGGAGCCTGGTGGTATTGTCTCTGGACTGGTAGTAATCCAAAGAGCCAGGGCCAGATCTGGGGACGTGGGTTTGAATCCCACCGTGATAGGTGGTGAAATTTGCATTCAATAAATAATCTGGAATTAAGAATCTACTGGTGACCGTGAAACCATTATTGATTGTCAGAAAAACCCAACTGGTTCACGAATGTCCTTTAGGGAAGAAAATCTGCCATCCTTACCTGGTTTGGCCTACATGTGACTCCAGACCCACAGCAATGTGGTTGACTCTCAAACATCCCCTGAAATGTAGAGCAGTTAGGGATGGACAATAAATGCAGGCCCTGTCAATGGCAACTATATCTGTAAAGGGGCCCTTTCAAAAGCTGGACCAAACACTGAGGGAGGTATGACATTTCATAGTTTGGTTAGGCAGTTCATATCTAACTCTAAGAAGTTTCAAAGCACCAGTTTAAAGTCCACAAGTTTATTTGGAATCATGAGCTCTCAGAGTGCTGATCTTTCCCCCAGTTAGTGGAGATAGGTTCATATACAGGCAAATATGCCGTGTTTGTGAACCTACCTCCACTGACCTGATGAAGGAGCAGCATTCTGAAAGTTCATAATTCCAAATAAACCTGTTGGACTTTAAACTGATGTTGTGAGACTTCTTACCGTGCCCATCCCAGTCCAATGCCAGCATCCCCACCTCATATTTAACTCAACTCCCAAATGAACAGCAATGTGGGTATATATTTTACCACTGGTTTGAGAAGTTGATTTACTGCCACCTTCTTAAGGGTAACTAGAGATTGGCAGTAAATGCATCTGATGCCCAGATCAACTGAATGAATCTTCGAACAAATGCTGATCACTAACAAATCCATCAGCTAAAATATTAGAAAGTGTCCTTTCTGGATGTGTCACAGCTTGGTATGGCTCCTGCTCAGTCCAAGACTGCAAAAAGACTACAAAAGGTTGTGGATATAGCCCAATCCATCATGCAAACCAACTGATTCCAACTACAATTCCCGCTGCCTCGGAAAGTAGCCAGCATAATCAAGGACCCTATGCACTCCGGACATTTTCTCTTCCACCTTCTTCCATCGGAAAAAACATACAAAAGTCTGAGATCACGTCCCAACCGACTCAAAAGCAGTTTCTTTCCCGCTGCTGTCAGACTTTTGAACGGATCTACCTCACATTAAGTTGATCTTCCTTCTCTACAACAGTGTGCTGTTATCTGTGTAGCACGCAAGAAACAATACTTTTCATTGTATGCTAATACATGTGACAGTAATAAATCAAATCAAGTTAGAACATGCAAATAGTTTTTAAGCTGTTCACAGCTTGCCTCTTGTTTCGTAAGCCAGACTCAGATTTAGCCTCACCTGCATGTGCCCAGTCAGTTTCCTTGCTCTGGCTGGTTCATACGCTCGGGAACGAATGGAGCGCTTCTTCTGACTCTGCGAGTAGCAATTCCCTGAAAATAAGAAGTCAAGGTATCAAAGCTGGAAGAAGGCAGAACTGGATGAACACATGCCACAAGGATATAGAGTGCTGTGTGAAACAGAGCAGACACTCACAGATTTGACCCCCCTGTCAGCAGAACTGGGGCAGGAGCTGATTTGCAGAAACACAGGCCTCGATATTAGCTCCCAGTGATGAGGAATTCAGAGGATAGTTAAGAATCAACCATATTAGTCAAAGAGGTTTACAGCTTGGAAACAGGCCATTCGGCCCAACTTTTTTATCCACTCAGCTAGTCTCGATTGCCACGTTTGGCCCACATCCCTCATCTTGCCATATAATTGCCTAAAGACTTTTTAAAAAACGTTGCTGTGGTTCTGGAGTCACATGTAGGCCAGACCATGCAAGGAAAGCACATTTCCTTCCCTAAAGGACATTAGCGAACCAGATGGGGTTTTCTGGCAATCGACAGTGGTTTCACGGTCATCAGTAGATTCTTAATTCCAGATTTTTACTGAATTCAAATTTCACCATCTGCCACAGTGAGATTTGAACACAGGTCCCCAGAGCATTACACTGGGTCTCTGGATTACTAGTCCAGCGACAATACCACAACTCCACTTTCTCCTCCATAAGATTTACTGAGTAAATGGTTTGGCCTCATGACACTCTGAGGCCACGGTTTTAAATAATTTAAGGAAAACTTCTTAGCTAAAAACAGATTTTAAAAACTATTGAAGTAAGGAAGCTGCATTGAAGGGAATTTAATGTTTGGGAGTTTTTGTTTTATTTTGCAAATCTCAATTTTAAAGTTGCTTATTGACCACAACAATGCAAATAATTTTCTCAGCAGCTGCAAAAATATATTAAATGATTGATTTTCAAACAAGTTAACATTTAAATCTAATTGGAATTTGAAAACGGAGAGGTAACCACATGGCTCTGGCTCTGGAGTTACATGTCGGCCAGACCAGGTAAGGATGGCAAATTTCCTCCCCTAAAGGATATTAGTGACCCAGATGGTTTTTACAGCAATGGTTTTATGGTCATCAGTAGATTCTTAATTCCAGATATTTTTTATTGAATTTATATTGCAATACTTAGAACATAGGACATTACAGCGCAGAACAGGCCCTTTGGCCTTCGATGTTGCGCCGACCAATTAAGAAAAAGCAATGGCCCTCTAACCTAAACCATTCCCTTTTCGTCCACAAACTTATCTACTAACCTCTTAAATGCCACCAAACTTGGCGCATCTACAACTGCAGCAGGCAGGGCATTCCATACCCTTACCACCCTCTGGGTAAAGAACCTACCTCTTCGAACCCGGTTCCCCAGAACACTACAGTGTAGGTCTCTGGGTTACGAGTCCACTCACATTATCCTTTAAGACTTGAATAGCAGATTAGCTGTAAAGACTCACATTCTAATCAGTATTCTGTGAACTGTGCATGCCTTTATATGCCCCGTTTGACAAAGGAACAGTGTTCCGAAAGCTAGTGGTGTTTACTACTAAATAAACCTGTTGGACTTTAACCTGGTGTTGTGAGACTTCTTACTGTGTTTACTAGTGCAGTAACAATGTCACTATGCCACAGCCTCCCCTGCAAAGTTCATAGTGAGAGAGCTGGTTTAATGTAATAATTTTAAATGCATAGTTTAGAATAAGTGGGTGGGTGGCACAGTGGTTAACACTGCTGTCTCACAGCGCCAGGGACCTGGGTTTGATTCCCGGCTGTGGTCAATGTCTGTTGAATTTGTCTGCTTGCATTGCCTCTGGGTGATCTGGTTTTTTCTCACAGTCTAAAAGACGTGCTGGTTAGGTGCATTGACCCGAACAGGCGTTGAAGTGCAGCGACTGGGGGAATTTCGCAGTAACTTCATTGCAGTGTTAATGTTAATTATTTGTGACTAATGAATAAAGTGTAACTTTAACTAACTTTAATTTGTGAAAGAATGAAAGTGCAAATGTGATGTTTTTGCATACACTGAATATTGGAGAATGCAAAGCACGGTGAGCTCAGGTTCCACTGGAACACGCAAATAGTCATGCATGTGAAGAGGACCATTTTCCAAAGTTATGATGTGGAGATGCTGGCATTGGACTGAGCTGGGTACAATAAGAAGTCTCACAATACCAGGTTAAAGTCCAATAGGTTTATTTTGAATCACGGGCAAATAGCTTGTGATTCAAAATAAACCTGCTGGACTGGCGTTGTGAGATTTCCTACTGTTACAAAGTTATGGGAAAACACTGCTCAGTGAGACCAAATTGGATGTCAATTCAAAAGCCAGGAAAGATAGGACAAGACAAATGGTCTCTTCTGCTGGAAGGTTCTATGATTCTTATATTTTGGTTCGATTTTAGAGATAAATATTTCTCTCTGAAGAATTTATTAATAGTTAAAAATAAAGCTATTATATTACACTGCAGAGGTATAGAATGATAGGTCAGTATTTTAATTGATTTAATGTTGGACACAGTAAATATTCTATTCCTGTTGAAAGAAAAGTATTATTTCTCGTCCGCTGTATAGACAAAGCATACCGTTCATAGAAAAGGAAAGGAAGAGTGCAGAATATAGTGTTACAGTCATAGCTAGAGTGTAGAGAAAGATTGACTTGGTGCGAGGTAGGTCTATTCAAAAGTCTGACAGCAGCAGGGAAGAAGCTGTTCTTGAGTTGGTTGGTACATAACCTCAAACTTTATGTACCAAAAGCTTGTACCAAGCTAATATCGCATGGCAATGAGAAAAAACAGTTTAAAGTTTATTTCTTAGTGTCACAAATAGGTTTACATTAATATTGCAGTGAAGTTACTGTGTAAATCCTCCACACTTGGTACTTGTTCAGGTACACTGAGGGAGAATTTAGCATGGCCAATGCATCTAACTAGCATGTCTTTCAGAACATAAGAACATAAGAAATTGGAGCAGGAGTAGGCCATCCAGCCCCTCGAGCCTGCCCCGCCATTCAATAAGATCATGGCTGATCTGCAGTGGTTCAAAACCACTTTCCCGCTTTCTCCCCATAACCCTTAATTCCCTTGTCCATCAAAAACTTATCGATTCTTGACTTGAACATATTCAGCAAGGAATCCTCCACCACTTCAACAGACAGAGAATTCCAAGATTCATAACCCTTTGCATGAAGAACTTCCTCCTCAACTCTGATCTGAACCACCCTCCCTAATCTTGAGGCTGTGCCCTCTAGTCCTGCTATCTTTGCTAAGCGGGAAGAGTGTCTCAACCCCTACCTCATTATCTTATACGTCTCTATAAAATCCCCTCTCAGCCTTCTAAACTCCAAAGAGTACAAACCTGGCCTATTTAGTCTCTTCTCATAATCCAACGCCCTCATCTCTGGTATCAGCCTAGTGAACCTTCTCTGCACCCCCTCCAAGGCCAATATATCCTTCCTCGAATGCAGTGACCAAAACTGCACACAGTACTCCAGCTGCGGCCTCACCAGTACCCTATACAGCTGCAAAAGTACCTCCCTACTTTTATATTCTATCCCCGTTTCAGATTGTGGGAGGAAGCCAGAGCACCCAATGCAGATGCGGGGAGACTTTGTACAGCCACCCAAGCTGGCAATTAAACCTGGTTCCTTGGCATTGTGAGGCAGCAGTACTAATGACTGTGCCACTGTGCTGCAAAAGGCATGAATAAGAGGCAATGGAAAATGACAATGGAATAAAGATTTATGAGTGCTATTTACCAGCAATAGCATTCATACAATTTCTACTTAATCCATCTGTTTATCTGAGGAAACACTGTTGTTATCTTCCATTAAAAGTAAACGGAGTGAAACTGCGGAAGTTAGATTAGTTCTTACATTCTTAATCCCTGACAAGCTGCTTTTGTGAGTTGTGTTGCTTTGTTGCTGACTATCGCTCTTTACTTTTCATTTTAACTTTTAACTTTACAGATCACCAACAACCTGTCCTAGTCCTCACATGCTGACCTATAGATAAGAAATTCCACCAACGTCTCTGCTTTCTCAGAAAACTAAGGAAATTTGGAATTTCAGCTACGATTCTCACCAACTGCACCATAGAAAGCATTTTTTCTGATTGTATCACAGTTTGGTACAGCTTCTGTTCTGCTCAAGATTGCAAGAAACTGCAATAGGTCACGAACGAAGTCCAATCCATCACGCAAACCAGCTCCTATCCACTGAGACTGTCTACACTTCCCACTGCCTTGGCAAAGCAGCCAGCGTAATTAAGGACCCCATGCACCCCTGATATTCTTTCTTCCACATCCTTCCATCAGGAAAAGGATACAAAAGTTTGAGGTTATGTACCAACCGACTCGAGATCAGCTCCTTCCCTGCTGCCGTCAGACTTTTGAATAGACCTACCTCGCACTAAGTCAATCTTTCTCTACACTCTAGCTATGACTGTAACACTATATTCTGCACTCTTCCTTTCCTTTTCTATGAACGGTATGCTTTGTCTATACAGCGGACAAGAAATAATACTTTTCACTGTATATTAATACATGTGATAATAATAAATCAAATCAAATCAAAAATCAGTCTCCTATCATTTAAGGATGTTAAGTAGCACATTCATTGCCTGGAACCTTTCTGGAAAGAGGTGAGAATTGTAGTGTCTATTCCATAAGTTGCAAGTTTCAGCAAATGCTGGACATTTCCCTGAAATATAACACTCTGCCACCTGCAAGTTTGATTCGAACTCTCCTTACGGAAGTTTTATTGAATTACCTTTTCACATTCGTTTTGTTCCTATTCATAATACAACTGTATTGTAAGTGGGATGGTGCATTATCCATAGCAAGTGTGAAGTTTCTGTGTTCAGCCAAAACAAAATAAATGGGTTATAATCTTCTTTAAACTAGCAGATAAGGAATAACATGCAAGGGTATTAATTAATTTTTACCCAGATCAATTTGATGCTGAATATATGAATGGATACAGGGTATTTATGAGATCCCTTTGTAACTTTAAACTCCCATAATTTTGGGTTTGCGGGTGATAAAATGAAACTGTAAACAGTATCCAAAGGGATAATTCATTACCTTTTAACACAGTGTAATTCAAATTTCTAGACTTCATTGTTGCTATCATAAGGTAATTTCTAATTTTCCAACTAGGTGAAAACATTGCCATGAAATCTGAGTGAAGTTGGGAATTATATTTGAGTTCCAAGCCGCAGAAAGTTGACCTGCGCTGTGTTAAGACTTTGTAAATTATACTTTCATTTGCCACTTACAATTTACTTCTTTGTCATGAACATTTAATGTTACTAAAGCTCAAAATTGCACAAGAATTTTAACCTGGACAGTGTATGTAAGCATATTGTGTTTGTCCGTGTGTGTTTGTGTACATGTGAGTGTAGGAAATGCAAGAATAAGGTAGCCAGAATGATACAGCCAGCGTTGCTGTAGTAATAAAAATATCAAATGTTAGAAATCAGTTTCTTCAGTAATGTATTTTCTGTCAAAGAGCACTGTGCCTATATAATTGTACACAATAATGCCCACATTTATAAAAAGACATAGTTCTCTCTGTTACAACACAACAGATGAATTGATATGAAGTTTTGAAAATTATAAGTGAGATGGTGAGTAGGAAGATTCTGTGTTCAGCAGAAGTAAAATTAATGGGCTAAAATCTTCCCTAAATTAGCAGATAAGAAATATCTTGCAAGGGTCTTAATTATTTTTCACCCAGATCAATTTGATGCCGATAACTGAAATATCTCTCAGGGTTGAATATATAAATGGACGTGTTTTTGGACACTGGGTATCAATGGGGTCCTTGTACAAATCCAAATCCAATAACTTGGGTGTGCAAATGATAGAATGAAATGGTAAACTGTATCCAAAAGATTAATTCATAACGTTTTAACACAGTATAGTTCAAATTTCTAGACTTCAATATTATCACCATCGTAAAGCAGTTTCCAATTTTCCAACTAGGTGAATACATTGTCATGAAATCTGAGTGAGGTTGGAAATTGGATTCAAGATCCAGGCCGCAAAAAGTTGACCGCCGCTGTGTTAGGACTTCATGAATTATATTTTCACATGCCATTCAATTCTTCCTCATGTACATTTAATGTTGTTAAAGCTCAAAATTGCACAAGAAATTTAACCTGAACAGTATATGTATACATATTGTATTTGTGCAAGTGTTAGTGTGTGTTTGTGTGAGTGTGTGCATATGTGAGACCATATGTGGTCTCACATATGTATGTGTGTGAGTGTGTGTATGTGTGTGAGTGTGTGTATGTGTGCATGTGGACACTCAATTGTAGGAAATGCAAGAACAAGGTAGCCAGAACAATACGGCATGTAATGCTGCCGGAATAAAAATATTAAATGTTAGAAATTAGTTTCTGCAGAAATGTACCTTCTGTCAAAGAGCACTGTGCCTATATATTGTAAAGTTTTGCAACACCAATTTTAAATCCAACCAATTTATTTGATAGTAAATCCGCGCGCTTTCGACACTATGTTGTGCCTTTGTCAGGCAAATGCAGTGTTGTACACAAATGCAGTATATTGTACACAATAATGTCCACATACACATAAAGACATAGTTCTCTCTATTACCACACAACAGATGAAATGATACAAAACTTTGAATATTGTAAGTGGGATGGTGTCTTATCCACAGCCAGTGAGAAGATTCTGTGTTCAACAAAAGTAAAATTAATGGGTTAAAATCTTCACTAAATTAGCAGATAAGAAATATCTTGGTGTTAATTATTTTTTTCAGCCAGATCAATTTGATGCCAATAACTGAAACATTTCTCGGGATTGAATATATAAATAGGTGCGTTTTTGGATGCAGGGCATCCTTCTGCAAATCCAAACTCCAATAGCTTTAGGTGTGCAAATGATAGAATGAAATGATAAATTATATCCAAAAGTATAGTTCATAATGTTTTAACACAATATAGTCAAAATTTCTAGACTTCAATATTATCATCATCATAAAGCAGTTTCCAATTTTCCAACTAGGTGAAAAAATTGTCATGAAATCTGAGTGAGTTTGGGAATTCTATTTGAGATCCAGTTTGCAGAACGTTGGCCTGCGCTCTGTTACGACTTCATGAATTATACTTCCAAATGCTGGTTACAGTTTATTTCTTTTGCAGGTAAATTTAAGATTATTTAAGCTTTGTATATACGCAAGTGTATGTTTGACTGCGTGTTGAACATAGAACATAGAACATAGAACATTACAGCACAGAACAGGCCCTTCGGCCTTCGATGTTGTGCCGACCAAAATAAAAAGCAATGCCCCTCCAGTGCAGATTCGGCCCGCCCAAGTTCTATCCCCATAACCCCACATGTTAACTCCAACTAGTCCCCCTGACACTAAGAGGCAATTTAGCATGACCAAAACATCTAACCCGCATATCTTTGGACTGTGTGAGAAAACCGGGGCACCCAGAGGAAACCATACAGACACGGGGAGAACATGCAGACACACAGACAGTGACCCGAAGCCGAGAATTGAACCGAGGTCCTTGGCGCTGTGAGGCAGTATAACTATCAAATCTGTATTATTGCTTTGAATACAGAATTACACATTCTAACATATAACAATCACTTTAATCACTTTTCTCACGATTTTATGTCCTACAATTGCTTCTGAATAACATCCATATTTTGCTAGTTATAAGTTAATCAATAGCAAGAGCTACCTAGGAACAAATGTTCTTTTACTCAGTTGAATACAACCAGTCATTGTACAGACTGGGACACAGACAAAATAGAAGATATAAGCATATGGCTAGTGGGTCTTTGCTGGTGTTATACAGTAAGCTCTTGCTGAATCCACTGACATGAGTTTTACTGCTCATTATATTAAATGTACTGTACCTCTGGGGGCTACACCAAGCAATAAGGTGAAGATGAAGAGCTGTAGAGGTTCCATTGCAGTTCCAAATTCCTAGGCTCTCCTGTTCTTGGACAGTTTGGAATGAATTTTACTCTTATCAATCACGCTTCAAAATAGAACCAGCCATTCCCTTTATATTCACGTCAGTGCAAATCTCCAGTTAGGCAACAGATTTCATAGAATCTAACCCCTCCTACTGTGAAATCTGATCCGCGTCTAACTCTTGTTCACTAATTCTTAGAATCACTTTACTCTTCTGCACACCTTCTCTTATTACAGGGTTTCAAAGGTCATTCTTCGAATCTTAATTACCTGCTCAGAAAAATATAAAAAGCCACAATTACACTCCTCCCATCACCGCTCCCCGCCCCCCTCCCCCTTCACTCTCCACAACCATCTCCTCCAACTCCCTCAATTGGTCCCAGGCAAAAAAATAAAAATGTGTTAAATCCTTATTCCGGGCAAGAATTATATTGGAAAATTTAAATTACCTCTTGGACCCAGCCTGCCATAGCTGACGAAGGGTCATCCAGGCTCAAAACATTGGCTCTATTCTCTCCCCACAGATGCTGTCAGACCTGCTGAGATTTCCCAGCATTTTCTGTTTTAGATTCCAGCATCGGCAGTATTTTGCTTTTACTGTGCTCCCTGTCACTGATTTGTATCAATCTACCTGCAAAAACAAGGAGACACAAGGTCAAATTAGTTTAACACGGAATTCCACTGAATTATTGACTCTTGGCAACAATTGTTATTTTACGAGAATTAAGTCTTAAATTCTGACCACAGAGATGATTGCAACATTCAGCCCACATTTATATAATGCCTTTCAATTGAATTGATTCAAAAAAAAACAATTAAACGGGTGGCCCATCTCTTTTCATATTCACGAAATCAATAACTCATCACTATTCTACATCACAGAATTCCTGCAATGCAGAGGAGAGGCCATTCAGCCCATCGAGCCTGCACTGATAACAATCCTACCCAAGCTCTACTCTATCACGTAACTCTACTAATCCATCTGATACTAAAGGGCAATTTAGCATTGCCAATCCACCTAACCGGCACATCTTTGGACTGTGGGAAGAAACCAGAGCACCCGGAGGAAACCCACATAGACATAGGGAGAATGTGCAAACTCCACACAGACAGTCACCCACGGCCAGAATGAACCCAGCTCCCTGGTTTGTGAGGCAGCAGTGCTAACCACTGTGTCACATGATTCCCCCACATATCTCCAACTCCAAGGTTGTAAGTTCAAATGACATTTTCAGGCCTTAGAAACGTGGAATCCTATAGGGCAGAAAAGACACTTCAGCCTATCAAGTTTGCCCTGACACACAAAAGAAAACCTGACCTCCTATCTAATCACACTTACAGGCACTTGACCCGTAGCCCTGAATGTTATGATGTGCTAAGTGATCAACCAGATACTTTTTTAAAGGGTGTGAGGCATCCTGCCTCTATCACCGTCCCAGGCAGCACATTTCAGACTGTCACCACGGTTTTATCTCACATCCCTCTAAACCTCCTGGATGGTAAGGGTATGGAATGCCCTGCCTGTGTCAGTTGTAGATGCGCCAAGTTTGGGGGCATTTAAGAGGTCCGTGGATAGGTTTATGGATGAAAAGGGAATGGTTTAGGTTAGAGGGTCATTGCTTTTTCTTAATTGGTCAGTGCAACATCGAGGGCCGAAGGGCCTGTTCTGCGCTGTGGTGTTCTATGTTCTATGTCTCTTAACCCTCAACCTCTTGTGACTGACCCTTCAACTAAGGGGAACAGTTGCCTCTTATCCATTCTGTCCATATCTCTCATAATCTTGTACACGTCACTTAGGTTCCCCAACCCCCCTCAGTCTTCTCTGCTCCAACAAAAACATGTCAGTGTTCGTTTGGGATAAGCACAGTGAGAAGTCTCACGATACCAGGTTAAAGTCCAACAGGTTTATTTGCAGCACTAGCTTTCTGAACACTGCTCCTTCATCAGGTGAGTGAGGACTTGTGTTCAAAACAGGGCACATACAAACACAAACTCAATTTACAAAATAATGGTTGGAATGCGAGCCTTTACAGGTAATCAAGTCTTAAAGGTACAGACAATGTGAATGGAGAGACAAGGCCAATTAAAGACGTATGTATTGTCTCCAGTCAGGATAGTTAGTGAGATTTTACAAGCCCAGGCAAGTCTTGGGGGTTATAGATAGTGTGACATGATGGGGATCTTGGGTTCACTAACTCCAGCTGTGGCCTCACCAAAGTTCCATCCAACTTTAAGATTTTGATGGTTATAGGGTGAATGCAAGCAGGCTTTTTCCACTGAGTCTAGGGGAGAAAAGAAAGAGGGCATGGGCTAAGGGCAAAAGGAGAAATGTTTAAAGAGATTATTGTGGAGTTGGGGGGTGGGGGGAGACTTCTCGCAGAGTGTGGAATGTGGATAAAGTGGTAAATGTGGGGTCACTTTTAACATTTAAGAAAAACTTGGATGGGTTCATGGATGAGAGGGCTGTGGAGGGATATAGTCCAAGCACAGGTCGGTGGGACTAGGCAAAAAATGGTTCGACACAGACAAGAAGGGCCAAAAGGCTTGTTTCCGAGCTGTAAATTTTCTATGGTTTCTAACTCCAACATGACTTCCCTGCTTTTATAATCCATGATGTGGAGATGCTGGCATTGGGCTGGGGTGGGCACAGTAAGAAGTCTCACAACACCAGGATAAAGTCCACAGGTTTATTTGGAATTGTAAACCTCCAGAGCACTGCTCCCTCATCAGCTGAATAATCTATGTCTTGATTGATCCCATACGCCTTTTGTCCCATATGTCATACTGACATGCACTTGTTCAAGGCTGAGGGGGTGCTGCACTGTCAGCGGTGCTGTCTTTTTCTGGAGACAATAAACCAAGGCCTTGATTGACAGATGTAAAATATCTCATGGCATTACCTTGAAGAAGAGCAGGAAATTTATGGGCAGAATTCTGACAGATAATTATACCTCATTAGACAGCATAAAAGTAGATTATCTGATCGGAACCATATTGCTGTTTATGAGAGCCTGCTTGTGTAAATTAGCTGTGGGGCTTTCACACATTACAACAGTGACTACTCTTCAAAAATAAAAGTTGCTGTGAATCATTTTGAAGCTGTAGTGGGGGCTTTATTTTGAAAAGGTGGCCAATGTCTAAAAACTTAGGCTGTGTTCAAAAACCCGCAACAAGCAAAGTCTTTATTCAAAAGATATAACCAAAATATATTTTAAACACAAAAATCATACAAGACAAACAATACAGTAACATACATTAATTCACTAATGTCCTTTAGGGAAGGAAGTCTGCTGTCCTTACCTTGTCTGGCCTACATGTGACTCCAGAGCACAGCGATGTGGTCGACTCTCAATTACCCTCTGAACAAGGGCAATTAGGGATAAGCAATAAATGCTGGCCAGAAAGCGATGTCCACATCCGATAAAAGAACTTAAAAAAAAATGTCCATTTGGAGGTCTTCAAAGCTCAGAGTCAATTCTGTGAAACCTTTCCAAAGTCTGAGACACTCAGCCCAAACATTGAACAATTATACTTTCTGTTACCTATGATAGTTAGAATCAATTTTGTATACGGTTCACATATCAGTCCGGTTTTTGACACAAGATCTCATCAATCACAACATGTCACCCATCATAATATCTCTCTTTAGTCCATTCAGTTCCAGACATCTTCCCATTTTGTCTTAACCCACTTCCTGGTTGTTATGAACAATAGAAGCTTTCCATAGATGAACCTTGCTCGCTGGCACATTGCCAAGACATGAATATATGGTTTCTGGGCCCGATACATACACCATTTTATATCCGGACAATGTATGTCATTGTAATGTCACAACGTTTGTCTCAAAAACTTGTAACTTCTAATATTTAATTTTGCTGACTAGTGGATTCCTAGTTTATGGCTCTAACCTTCTAACCTTACTATTACCTGGAGCAGGGGTGCAAGATGTGTCTGACAGGGTAGAGGGCATTTTGGAGGGTGAGGGGACCCAGGCAAAAGTGATTATTCACGTAGGAGAGAAGGATGTAGGAAGGAAGTGCAGGGAGGAGACACGAAGGCAGTTCAGGGAGTTGGGGGTAGGCTGAAGAGCAGGGCCTCCACGGTGACGATCTCAGGGCTGCTACCAGAGCCGGGTTATAGCGGAATCAGGAGAAATGAGATCCTACAGCTGATTGCGTGGCTAAAGGACTGGTGTAGGGCAGAGGGTTTCATATTTGTGGATAACTGGGAAGTCTTTGTGAAAGAAGGGCACCTGTATAGAAGGGACGGGGAACACTTGAATGGGAAGGGTGTGAATATCTTAGCTGGGAGGTTAGCTGGAGTGTTTCGGCAGGATTTAAACTAATATGGAGGGGGGGAGGGGCTGAGACCGATAGCTCGGTAGAGAGCGAGATGGGAGATAGAGTAAGCTTGGATGAGAAGAAATACACCAGGGAGAAGGAGGATCCAAGTGGGCTTGGAGGTCTGGGGTGTATCTGTTTCAATGCGAGGAGCAACAGGAAAAACGGATGAACTTAGGGCCTTAATGTTTGTGAGGAACTTGGATCTGCTTGCGGTGACGGAGACGTGGTTAAAGGAAGGGGAGCAGTGGCAACTGAACATTCCTGGGTATGAGTGTTTCAGGCATGACAGAGGAGGGTCGAGATGAAGTGGAGGAGTGGCGTTGTTAGTTAAGGAGAGCATCACAGTGGTGCAGAGGGAGTTAGGAGCGGAGTCGCTGTGGGTGGAGTTGAGGAATAGAAAGGGGGCAATTACTATGCTAGGGGTGTATTATAGGCCACCCAACAAGCCATGGGTAGTTGAAGAAGACATATGTAAAGACATTTTGGATAGGTGCAGAAAGAAGAGTCGTTATAGTGGGAGATTTTAATCTCCCTTGGGTGGATTGGAAAGTACCTAGAGCTGGGGGTTTGGACGGGCAGGAATTTGTAAAATGTGTACTGGAAGGATCGTTGGAGCAGTATGTGGCTAGCCCGACTAGAGAAGGGACTATATTGGATTTAGTTCTGAGTAATGAGCCAGGGCAGGTGGTTGATATTGTAGTAGGGGAACATGTGGCTAACAATGACCACAACTCTGTCTACTTTAGGGTACAGATGGAAAAGGATGCTTGTTGCCCAAGGTGCTGAATTGGGGGAAGGCTAACTACATTCGGATTAGGCAGGAATTTATGGAAACTGATTGGAAATGGTTGTTCGAAGGTAAGTCCACGCTAGGCATGTGGGATTCTTTCAAGGGAATACTGAAAATGTTGCAAGATAGATATGTGCTAGCCAAGAGGAAAGATGGGAAAGGTAGTATTAGAGAGCTATGGATTACTAGGGATATTGAGTACTTGGTTAGGAAGAAAAGAGAGGCGTATGATAGGTCAAAGCAGCTGGGAACAGAGACAGCGTTGGAGGGATATAGAGAGAGTAGGAGGGAGCTCAAACAGGGAGTTGGAAGGGCAAAAAGGGGGCATGAAATGATTTTGACGGATAGGATTAAGGAAAATCCAAAGACATTTTACTCCTATGTTAGGAATAAAAGGGTGGTTAGAGGAAAAATCGGACCTCTTAGGGACAGAGGAGGGGAACTGTGCTTAGAGCCCGAGGGAATGGCAGAGATCCTGAATGAATATTTTGCGTTGGTATTCACGAAGGAGAGGGGCTTGTTGACAGCTCCTGTCTCTGAGGAAGCTGTGGACCAGTTGAGAGAAATATCCATACCGAGAGAGAAGTGTTAGAGCTTCTAGGTAGCATTAAAACTGATAAATCTCCGGGGCATTTATCCCAGGCTGCTTAGGGAGATGTGAGGTGAAATTGCTGGGCCTCTGACGCAAATTTCTGTCTCTTCCTTGGACACAGGTGAGGTCCCAGAGGACTGGAGAATAGCTAATGTTGTACCGTTGTTTAAAAAGGGTAGTAGGGATAACCCTGGAAATTATAGGCCGGTGAGTTTGACGTCAGTGGTAGGGAAGCTGTTGGAGGGGATTCTTAGAGATAGGATGTATAGGCACTTAGAGCGTTGCAATCTGATTAGGGATACACAGCATGGATTTGTTAAGGGGAGGTCGTGCCTTACAAATCTGGTAGAATTTTTTGAGGAGGTGATGAAAACAGTGGACGAAGGGTGTGCCGTTGATGTTGTCTATATGGATTTTAGTAAGGCGTTTGACAAAGTCCCTCATGGGAGGTTAGTCGAGAAGGTCAAGGCAAATGGGATACAAGGACAGGTAGCTGGATGGATAAGTAACTGGCTTGGTAATAGGAGACAGAGAGTAATAGTGGAAGGGTGTTTTTCTAGCTGGAGGTCGGTCACTAGTGGTGTGCCACAGGGCTCGGTACTGGGACTTCTTCTATTTGTAATATATATAAATGACTTGGAAGAGGGAGTAAGTGGAGTGATCAGCAAGTTTGCAGACGATACAAAGATGGCTGGACTTGCGGATAGTGAGGAGCATTGTCAGGCGATGCAGCAGTACATAGATAGGCTGGTAGCTTGGGCAGATAGATGGCAGATGGAATTCAATCATAAATGGAGGTGATGTATTTTGGGAGAAAGAATGTAGGGGAGAGGTATATGATAAAGGGTAGACCTATTAAGAGTATAGAAACGCAGAGGGACCTGGGGGTGCAGGTGAACAAGTCTCTGAAGGTGGCAGAGCAAGTGGAGAAGGTTGTGAAGAAAGCATATAGTATGTTAGCCTTTATAGGAAGGGGTATAGAGTACAAGAGCTGGCCTTTAATGTTGCAGTTGTATAAAACGTTGGTTAGACCTCATTTGGAATACTGCGTCCAGTTCTGGTCGCCTTACTACCGGAAGGACGTGGAGGCTCTGGAGAGAGTGCAGAGGAGGTTTACCAGGATGCTGCCTGGTACGGAAGGTCTGAGTTACGAGGAGAGGTTAGGCAAATTGGGACTGTTTTCCTCAGAAAGATGTAGACTTAGAGGAGATCTGATAGAGGTGTACAAGATTATGAGGGGTATAGATAGAGTAAACAGGGTTAAGCTTTTTCCTAGGATGGACTTGAATGGCACAAGGGGTCACGGGCTTAGGGTGAGGAGGGTAAGGTATAATTTGGATGCTAGAGGGAGTTTTTTCACACAGAGGGTGGTGGGGGTATGGAATGCGCTGCCAAGTAAAGTGGTGGAGGCAGGTACTCTGGAATTATTTAAGAAATACTTAGATGGGCACATGAACAGAATGGGAATGGAGGGGTATAGAAAACTGATTTAAAATAGGGATCATGAGCCTTGGGAGTCCCTGGGAAGTGTGTAAATAGATGATGATATTGATGTACTTGTTTTTATCCTACAGGTGCTTTGGTCACCTTGTTGTCTAACAAGGGGCATACACGCGATGGGTCGTGAGAGGGCTGTTCTTGGATTTTTTTCAACAGTATCCTAGTGCTTCACGTCCTTAATGTATGCTTGACCTGGACCATTTGATGGGCAATATGACAGCTCAGTGACTATCGCTGTGCTGTGCAGATACATGGATTTGGGCCTGTGTCTGTGGGAGTTTGCGCATTCTCCCCATGCTGGCATGGGTTTTCTCCGGGTGCTCCGGTTTCCTTCCACATCCCAAAGATGGGCTCTTAGGCTAATTGGCAAAACAAATTCTCCCTAAATTGTCTCAAATTTGGATTTTAATCCATAGATCTATAAACATAGACAGGGATCACGGGTAGAGGTGGGTACATCGGGGTGGCGGCGCAGGCATATTGGGCCGAAGGGCCTGTTTCCCGTGCTGTTTTGTTCTTTGTTCTTTGTACTTTGCAATATTTGCTTTTCTTGACTAAGACAAACGATATATTTTTTATATTAAAGTATAAATACTTTATACTTTATGTATCAATACTTTGATACATATATATATATGCTTTAAATCATATTCATTTATTTTTATCCTATTATTATATACGAGCAAACTGTCCATATTAATTTGTTATAAAGAATTATTTAACTCCTTGCAGCCATCCCATCACCAAAAAAGCTATGAGTCTCACTCACTGATTTAAAATTTCCTTCTGCAGAGGCATCCTGAGATTTAGGCCGGAATCCTGGCTCGCAGCCAGAATTCTCCCATCCCACTGCAGAGAAAAGGGATTTGGCTGAGCGCTAAATTCCCCATCCTCACTGGCAGCAGCGACAGCGGGGCATGAAGAGCTGAAGAATTACAGCTTATGAAGGGCGCTTTGTTTCAGATAGACCTTCACAGGAGAACTGATGAGCACTAACTTAGCGCTGGCACATCAGAGAGATGGAGTGTTCCAAAACAACCTGAAGAGAAAAACAGACATTACAGCTTCAAGTTTCTAGGTTTCCAGATCACCAACAATCTGTCCTGGTCCTTCCACGCCAAAGCTACTAGTCTCTCAGAAGACTAAGGAAATTCAGCATACCTGCTATGACTCTCACTGATTTCTACACATGTACTGTGGAAAGCATCTTTTCCAGATGTATCACAGCTTGGTATGACTCCTGCTCTGACCAAGACTGGCAAATGGTAGAATTTAAATCCAATAAAAAATATCTGGAATTAAGAATCTACTGATGATCATCAAATCATTGTCGATTGTCAGAAAAAAACCATTCATTAATGGGGAGGAATTCTGCCGTCCATATCAGGTCTGGCCTAAGTGTGACTCCAGACCACAGCAATGTGGTTTACTGACAACTGTCCTCCAGCAACGAGGTATGGGCAATAAGTGCTGGCCAACCAATGACGCCCATATCTCATGAATAAGTTTAAAAAAAATCAGTGGTGAGGGAAATAAAAATCTACAGGGCATAAAAGAAAAATTTGCATTTTCAAAACACTCTTCATAACGTTGGAATACCAAAAGCATTGTGCAAACAATGGAAATGCTTTTGAAAATATTGTTGCTCTGCAGGAAATGCAACACCTAATTTGCAGAGCAAACTCCCCACAAATAGCAACCACAAATCATAACAGGGGGAACATTGTCTCCTGGCGAAACTGACATACACATGGCAGATATATTTTAAGGTGGTTAAGTGTACAGTGACACACTTCAGATCATGAAGACATGGTATGATCTAAATGATACTACTTTGAGAGGAGACCCAGCACACAGGGATCTCCCTCTTTTTGTAAATCCCTCCAGCCCAATCTCAAAGAACAGAGAACAATACAGCATAGGAAACAGGCCCTTCGGCCCTCCAAGCCTGCGCCGCTTATGCGTCCAACTAGACCATTCTTTTGTATCCCTCCATCCCCTGTCTGTTCATGTGGCTATCCAGATAAGTCTTAAACGATCCCAGCATGACCACCTCTCACCACCTTGCTTGGCGGTGCATTCCAGGCCCTCACCACCTTCTGTGTAAAATATGTCCCTCTGACACCTGCGTTAAACCTTGCCCCCCCCCTCACCTTGAACCTGTTAGCCCTTGTGTTCGTCACCTCCGACCCTGAGAAGAAGTTTCCCACTGTTCACCCTACAGATCTCCCTCAGATCTCTGTCCTCTTTCAGTTTAAGTACAGATGTGATTTGATTTGGTTTGGTTTATTATTGTCACAGGTAATCAGTATATAGTGAAAAGTATCATTTCTTGCGCACTATACAGACAATACATACTGTTCATAGAGTACGTACAGGAGAAGGAAAGGAGAGGGAGCAGAATATAGTGTTACAGTCATAGCCAGGGTGTAAAGAAAGATCAACTTAGTGCCAGGTAGGACCATTCAAAAGTCTGATGGCAGCAGGGAAGAAGCGGTTTGTGGTACTGGAGAATTTCTTGTTTCCTAAGTTGTGATTATTAAACTTAACAAAGTTTGCTTTTCTAAAAATCAACTAGTTTTTATTATCACAAGACTGCATGCTGTATATGGCCAAATCTTGAAAACAGAGAACAGTCCGCACTAACCGTGATTCTATCCCAAGACTGAGCCCACTACAAGGATCAATTTAATAATGAAACATTTTCTTATCAGCTTACATGATTTTAGTAATACAAGCAGTGGTACATTGAGAAAAGCAAATTCTGTGACTCCCTCATCCACAGATTTGGCCTGCGTCAATCACATTATCTTGTCAGCTTGACATCCATGGTAGGGAAATTGTTGGAGAGGATTCTTAGAGATAGGATGTATGCATATTCAGAACGGAATAATCTCATTAGCCATAGACAGCATGGTTTTGTAAGAGGGAGGTTATCCTTCACAAGTTTGGTTGAGTTTTTCTAGGAGGTGGCCAAAACAATTGATGAGGGAAGAGCTGTGGATGTCGTCTATATGGATTTTAGTAAATAAGAACATAAGAGATAAGGAGCAGGAGTAGCCATCTAGCCCTTCGAGCTTGCCCCTGCCATTCAATAAGATCATGGCTGATATGAAGTGGATCAGTTCCACTTTCCTGCTTTCTCCCCTTAAACCTTAATTCCCTTGTCTATCAGAAATCTATCTACCCGTGACTTAAATATATTCAGCGAGGGAGCCTCCACCACTTCAATGGGCAGAGAATTCCAGAGATTCACCACCCTTTGAGTGAAGAAGTTCCTCCTCAACTCCGTTCTAAACTGCCTCCCCCCCTCCTTCCTATTTTGAGGCTGTGCCCTCTCGTTCTATTTTCCTTTCTAAGTGGAAAGAATCTCTCTACATCTATCCTATCTTGCCTCTTCATTACCTTGTAAGTCTCTGTAAGATCGCCCCTAAGCCTTCTAAACTCTAACAAGTACAGACCCAGTTTATTCAACATCTCTTCATAAGCTTTACATGGGGACACAGCTTTAAATTAAGGGGTGATAGTTATAGGACGGATGTCAGAGGTAGGTTCTTTACCCAAAGGGTGGTTCGGGAGTGGAATGCCCTGCCTGCAGCAGTTGTGGATGCGCCAAGTTTGGTGGCGTTTAAGAGGTTAGTTGATAAGTATATGGAAGAGAAGGGAATGGTTTAGTTTGGAGGGGCATTGCTTTTTATATTGGTCAGCACAACATCGAAGGCCGAAGGGTCTGTTCTGTGCTGTAGTGTTCTATGTTCTATGTTCTTAAGCTAATCCCCTCATCTCCGGTATCAGCCTCCTGTACTCCCTCCAAGGTCAATATATCCTTTCGCAAATAAGGGGACCAAAACTGCACACAGTACTCCAAATGCAGCCTGATCAGTACCCTGTACAGTTGCAGCAAGACCTCCCTGCCTTTATATTCTATCCCCCTCGCTATAAAGGCCAACATTCCATTTGTCTTCTTGGTCACCAGCTACACCTGCAGAATAAGTTTTTGCAATTCGTGCACAAGGACCCCCAGGTCCCTCTGCACCGTAGCTTGCTGCAGCTTTTCGCCTTTAAATAATAATCCCTCCTGCTATTATTTCTACCAAAGTGGATAACCTCACATTTGCTAACGTTATACTCCATCTGCCAGATCCTTGCCCACTCACTCAGCCTTTCCAGATCTATCTGCAGACTTTCCGTGTCCTCCACACAATTCGCTTTTCCACTCATCTTCGTGTCATCTGCAAATTTTGTTACCCTACACTCAGCCCTCTCCTCCAGATTGTCTATGTAAATGGTAAACAGTTAAGGCCCTAGCACCAATCCCTGCAGCACTCCACTCGTCATCAACTGCCAACAGAAAAGCATCCATTGATTCCAAATCACCGCTTCCTGTTAGATAACCAATCGTCAATCCACGTTAACACTTTACTCCCAACATCATGCACCCTAACCTTCTGCAGCAACCTTTTGTGAGGCACCTTATCAAACGCCTTCTGGAAATCTAAAAACACCATATCCACCGATTCTCCTCAGTCTAGCACTACTCACATCTTCATAGAAATCCAGTAAACTCGTTAAACATGACTTCCCCTTCACGAATCTGTTCTGTGACTGCTTGATCAAACTGTTCTTTTCTAGATGTCGTGCTATTTCTTTTTTGATGATGGATTCAAGTATTTTTCCAACTATGGACGTTAAGCTAACTGGCCTATAATTCCCTGCCTTCTGTCTGCTACCTTTTTTAAACAGCGGTATAACATTAGCTGTTTTTCAATCCTCCGGCACTTCCCCAGAGTCCAGCAAATTTTGATAAATAATCACTAAGGCATCTGCTATTACTTCTGCCATTTCTTTCAGAACCCTAGGATGCATTCCATCCAGTCCTGGGGACTTTTACACTTACTGCCCTGGCCAATGGAGGCAAGTATGCCATATGCTTTCTTCACCACCTTTTCCACCTTTGCTGCCACTTTTAAGGATCTGTGGACTTGTCCTCTCAGGACTCTCTGTGTGTTTATCTTCCTGATAGTAATGCCATTTATTCTATAGCTCCCAACTAAATTGGATCTACCAAAATGCATCATCTCACATTTGTCTGGATAATATTTCCATCCACTATTTCTCCCCTCGACGGTGCAGAGGGACCTGGTGGTCCTTGTGCACGAATTGCAAAAACACAGTATACAGGTGCAGCAGGTGATTAAGAAGGCGAATGCAATGTTGGCCTTTATAGGTAGGAGGATAGAATATAAAAGTAGGGAGGTACTTTTGCAGCTGTATAGGGTACTGGTGAGGCTGCAGCTGGAGTACTGTGTGCAGTTTTGGTCGCTGCATTTGAGGAAGGATATGTTGGCCTTGGAGGAAGTGCAGAGAATGTTCACTCGGCTGATATCGGAGATGAGGGCATTGGATTATGAGGAGAGGTTGAATAGGCTAGGTTTGTACACTTTGAGGTTTAGAAGGCTGAGAGGGGATCTTATAGAGATGTATAAGATAATGAAGGGGGTGGATAGGGTAGAGGTTGAGACACTTTTCCTGCTTAGCAATGATAGCAGGACTAGAGGGCATAGCCTCAAGATTGGGGCGGGGGGGGGGGCGCGGTTAAGATCAGAGTTGAGGAGGAGTTTCTTCATGCAAAGAAATTCTTCAAGCAAAGAAATTCCCTGCCTGATGCAGTGGTGGAGGCTTCCTCGCTGAATATGTTCAAGTCAAGAGTGGATAGGTTTTTGATTGACAAGGGAATTAAGGATTACGGAGAAAAAGTGGGAAAGTGGTACTGAACCACTGCAGATCAGCCATGATCTTATTAATGGCGGGGCAGGCTCGAGGGGCTGGATGGCCTACTCCTGCTCCTATTTCTTATGTTCTTACCTGTGGAACACCACTGGTTTCAGACCTCCACACAGAAAAAAACACCCTTCTACCGCTACTCTCTGTCTTCTATAGCCAAGCCAGTTCTGAATCTATTTAACTAGTTCACCTCTGATCCCATGTGATTTAACATTTTGCACCATCCTGTCATGAGGGATCTTGACAAATGTCTTATCAAAGCCCATGTAGACAACATCCACAACACTTCCCTCATTAATCATTTTTGTCACATCCTCAAAAAACTCAATTACATTAATGAGACATGACCTACCTTGTACAAAACCATCCTGTCTGTTGCTAATAAGACAATTCAGTTCCAAATGTGTTTAGATCCTATCTCTAAGCATCATATGGTACAAAAGAGGTCCTTTGGCCCATTGAGTCAACCAAACAAAACTACATCATACCTATTATAATCCCACTTGGTCCATAGCTTTGAATGTTATGACATTTCAAGTGTTCATCAGTGTACTTTTTAAATGTGAGATTTCCCGCCTCTGTTACCTACCTAGGCAGAGAGTTCCAGACCCTCTTCATTTGATTTGACTTATTACTGTCACATATATTCGTATATAGTGAGAAGTATTGTTTCTTGCATGCTATACAGCCAAAGCATAGTGTTCATAGAGAAAGAATGGAGAGAGAGCAGAATATAGTGTTACAATCGTAGCTAGGATGTAGAGAAAGATCAACTTAGTCTGAGGCAAGTCCATTTAAAAGTCTGATGGCAGCAGGGAAGAAACTATTCTTCAGTTGATTAATACGTGATCTCAGACTCTTGTATCTTGATAAGACATGACCTTCCTCATACAAAACCATGCTGTCTGTCATGCATAAGACCATTCAGTTCCAAATGTGTTTTGACCCTATATCTAAGAAGTTTCTCCAAAAATTTCACTATCACTGGCATCAAGCTCACTGGCCTATAATTACCTTGTTTATCTTGCTACCCTTATTAAATAACAGGACATTAGCTATCCTCTGGGACTTCACCTGTGGCCAATGAAAAAGCAAAGAATTCTGTTAGAGACCAAGCAATTTCATCTCTTGTCTCTCTCAGTAATCTTGGATAGTTGCTAACAGGCTCTGGAGATTTGTTTACCTAACTGCTTTTTAACTTGCCTTACAACTTCCTCCATCATAATGGTGGTTTTCCTGGATGGTACACATATTCCTCTGAGACACCATCAATTAATGTGTCTCACTCCTGTGTGAATACTGATGCAAAATACTCATTAAGGATCTCACTCACTGGCAACAGAAAAAAACCCTCACAATAGCTGGCAATAGTCAGTATAATGTTGTCATTGGAAGGTAAGAAGAAACAAATATGGAATTAATGTGATATGGGCGTTTTTGATGAATAGTTCTGTCAAATTATTAATCTAATCTTTTCACGTGCCTATAGACTTGCTTTGTGTTCCTATAATTATGTTCTTACTTCAAAATATTGACGTATAGTTTGGATTTTACTGATGCTGACAGCATCCTGCCTTTCAATACAAATCGTGCATTTGTGCTTTATGACTTGACCAGGTTTGCTTTATTAGCAGTGACGTTTTATCATATTGCACAACTCTGAAGAACCTGTCACTCCAGGTTGTTTGTGAAATTCGATGGAAATATTGACTAATTTTAAGGCTATACTCATTCATGGGCTCTGGGTCTTTGTCTCTGAAGTTTCTGTTGTACTATGTTTGAGTTTTTTCATTCCATAACCTCTTACCGTAACACAGAAACTACACTCTATCTACCAGAAAATAAGAAATGGGGGCAGGAGAAGATCTCAGGGATCATTGAGCCTGCTCTGCAATCCAATTCGATCAAAGCAAGAAATCTCACAATACCAGGTTAAAGTCCAACAGGTTTATTGGGAGTCACGAGCTTTCGGAGCACTGCCCCTTCATCAGTGAGTAGCATTTGAGCAGTGAATAACATGCATCTGTCTACATCAATGGGACAAAGTAGAAACGATTGAGAACTTCAAGTTTTTAGGTATCCAGATCACCAATAATCTGTCCATACCGATGCTATATTTAAGAAAGCCCACCAATGCCTTTACTTTTTTCAGAAGGCTAAGGAAATTTGGCATTTCCACTATGACTGTCACCAACTTTCACACCTGCACCACAGAAATCATTCTTTCTGATTGTATCACAGCTTCATATGGCCCCATACTTTTCTAAGACCACAAGAAACCACAAAGTGTCATGAATGAAGCCCAATCCATCACGCAAACCAGCCTCCCATCCATCCACTCTGTCTACACTTCCCACTGCCTTGGAAAAGCAGCCAGCATATTAAGGACCCCATGCACCACACTTACTCTCTTCCACCATCTTCTGTTGGGAAAAAGATACAAAAGTTTGGGGTCATGTAGCAACTGACTCAAGAACAGCTTCTTCCCTGCTGCCATCAGACCTTCCACTAAGTTGATCTTTCTCTACACCCTAGCTATGACTGTAACACTACATTCTGCACTCTTTCCATTCCTTCTCTATGAAAGGTATGTTTTGTCTGTATAGGTGCAAGAAACAATACTTTTCACTGTAAACTAATACATGCAACAATGATAAATCAAATCGAATAATGGGAGTCTGGAATTTACTGCCGGATGGGTAGCAGAAATGGGGAACCTCATAACATTTAACAGGTACATGGATGGGCACTTGAAATGTTATAGCATTTAAGGCTATGGGCCAAGTAGTTTTAGTACAGATTTAATGTAGTTTTGTTGGTGTAGACTCGATGGGCCAAAGAGCCTCTTTTGCACCACATGACTCTATGATTCCATGGAAGGAAATCTGCCATCCTTCCCTTATCTGGCCTATGTGACTCCAGACCCACCTTATTGTGGTTGACTCTCATATGAATAAAAGAGTCATTGTGTTTTACAGTATGGGAAGAAGCCCTTCCGCCCATCATGTTCACATAGGCCATCAATTACATCTCCGTTCTAATCCCAATTTCCAGCATTTGGTCCCTATCTTGTATGTATTTCAAGTGTTCATCCAAATACTTCTTTGATGATGTGAAGGTTCCTACCTCTACCACTCTATCAGGCACTGAGTTCCAGATTCCCACCAACCTCTGACTGAAAAGGTTTTATCTCACATTTCCTATAAACCTCCTGCCCCTTAATTTAAATCTATGCCCTGTAACTATTGACTCCTCTGCTAAGGGGATAACTTCCCTTCTATCCACCCTAACTATGCCTCTCATAATATGATACTGCTCAATCAGGTCACCCTTCAGCATTCTCATGGAAAACAACCCCATCCTAGCCAATCTCTCTTTACAGCTGAAATGTTCTAGCCCAGGCAACACTGTGGTGAATCTGCATCTTCTGTAGTGCAATAGGAGGTTGCCTCCTTCCTATGGCAACCCAAACTCTCCACTCACCTGATGAAGGAGCAGCACTCCAAAAGCTAGTGGTGTTTGTTACCAAATAAACTTGTTGGAATTTAACCCGGTGTTGTGAGGCTTCTTACTGTGTTTACCCCAGTCCAACACCGGCATATCCACATCATGACTTGAACCGCACATAGCACTCCAGCTGTGGCCTAACAAAACAGCTGCATCATAATCACCCGGTTCTTAAATTCTATACCTCGGTTAATAAAGATAAATATCCCATATGCCTTCTTAGCCACCTTACTTACTGTTCCTGTCATCTGTAGAGTTCTATGAACATGCACACCAACATCCTCCTGCTCCTTCACTATCTAGGTCTGGCCGTTCATTGTGTACTCCCTTGCTTTGTTAATCCTCCCAAAATGCATCACCTCACTTTTCAAGGTCAAATTGCACTTGCCACTGCTCTGCCCATCTGACCAGTCTTTCTATGTTGTCCTGTAATCTGTGCCATCTTCAAACTCACTGATCATTCCTCCTATGTTCAAATCCAGGTCATTAATGTACACTAAAAACAAGGGACCCAGCAATGACCCCTGCAGAATACCATTAGACAGAGGCTTCCAGTCACAAAAACAACCTTTGTCCTGCCACTCAGCCAATCTTGGATGCAGTTTGTCAAATTGCCCTGAATCCCATGGGCTCTTATTCTTCCACCAGCCTCCCATGCTGGACCTTGTCAAAAGCCTTACTGAAGTCCATGCAGACTACATCAACTGCACTATTCTCATCTACACACCGAGTCAACTCCACGAAAAACGTAGTCAAATTTGTAAGATCTGATCTCCTCCTGAAAAAAGCTACACTGTGTATTACTGATTAATCCTTGCCCACCAATTCCTCCCAGCCCCAAACAACAAGTGGCACAGTGGTTAGCACTGCTGCCTCACCACTCCAGGGACCTAAGTTCGATTCCCCCACTGGACTGTCTGTGTGGAGTTGATACATTCACCCCCATGTCCGTGTGGCTTTTCTCTAATTTCCTCCACACACCAAAAATGTGCAGCTTAGGTTGATTGATCATGTAAAATTGTTGCACAGTGTCAGGGAGCTTAGCAGGATAAATAATAGAGTTGAAGGGATAGAGTCTGGGTGGGATTGTTGCTGGTGCAGGCTCAATGGGCCAAATGCCCTCCTTCTGCATCAGGGATTCTATGACATCCTCCAAACTCCCAGATGAACAGTAATTTTGTCCCTCAATTTTTTCTGCCTGTTAGGCAAGTCAGTTCAAGGGGCATATAGCCAGCACCTGCAGGATGGGCAGAATGGCTTTCCTCTGTGCTGTAAATTTTTATGATTCTATGATCAGCGAGCACATGCTGGATGGGCAGAATTTTCCTTCTATAAGTAAATTCCTATTATCCAAAGATCAGCCAGTACATGCTGGATGGGTAGAATGGCTTCCCTCTATAAGTGAAGTCTTTTAAGTCAATGATCAGCCAGCACAAGCTGTATTGGCAGAATGGCCTCCTTTTATAAGAAAATTCCTATTAGTCAATGATCAGCAAGCACAAGCTGGATGGGCAGCATGGCCTCCTTCTGTAAGTAAAGTCCTATTATTCAATGATCAGCCAGTAGATGCTGGATGGGCAGAATGGCTTCTCTCTATAAGTAAAGTCCTATTAGTCAGTGATCAGCCAGCACAGGCTATATTGGCAGAATGGCCTCCCTTTATAAATAAATTCCTAAAAGTCAACGATCAGCCAGTACAAGCTGGATGGGCAGCATGGTCTCCTTCTGTAAGTAAACACCTATTATTCAATGATCAGCCAGTAAATGCTGGATGGGAAGAATGGCTTGCCTCTATAAGTAAAGTCCTGTTAGTCAATGATCAGCCAGCGCAAGCTGGATGGGCAGAATGGCCTCCTTCTGTCAGTAAAGTCGTGTGATTCAACGATCAGCTAGCACATGCAGAATGAGCAAACTGGCCTCCCTCTGTGCTGTAAAATTTTACGATTCTGTGGTCAGCCAGCACAGGTTGGATGGGCAGAATGGCCTCAGCTGGCAGCTGCGGGGAGTGGCTGGATCGGAGAGGCTGCCGGGAGTTGTAGTTTCCCATGCAGCCTCAGCGCGGTGGGAAAGGCTGACAGCCCCTGAACTACAACTCCCAGAATCCCGCTCACCGGAAGTGCGGCCAAGGGGTTGGTTTCCATGGTACCGAGGGAGCCAACAACATGCCGTGGCTGGGCAGGTGGAGAAGGGGAGAGTCGCCTCCTCAGCCCGAACAGTGAAAGGCGGACACTCGGCGTGTTGTTGTTTTCAGTTCAGCACTCGGAGTGATTTTTTTTTTGGGGGTTGGTGTGGGGTGTTGTCTGGAGGAGCCGGCATGGCGGCCGGGCTGGATGAGGAGAGCCTGCAGGACCTGTACTCCTGGGTGGACAGCATCCACCTGTCCAGAGCCAAGCGCAACATCGCCAGGGACTTCAGTGATGGAGGTGAATGCGGATCCCACCCACCACAGGGAGAGAGAACTGGTCACCCAAGACAGAAACAGAACGAGAGCTGGCACAGGATGTAGACATAGAGACCTAGAGCAAGAGAGCTCCCACCCAGAGAGAGAGAGAGAGAGTTCCCACCCACCCAGAAACAGAGAGAGAGAGTGCTCCCACCCAGAGACCCAGAGAGAGAGTGCTCCCACCCAGAGACCCAGAGAGAGAGACAGTGCTCCCAGCCAGAGACACAGAGAGAGAGAGAGAGTGCCCCCAGCCAGAGACAGAGAGAGAGAGAGTGTGCCCCCAGCCAGAGACAGAGAGAGAGAGAGTGTGCCCCCAGCCAGAGACAGAGAGAGAGAGAGTGTGCCCCCAGCCAGAGACAGAGAGAGAGAGAGTGTGCCCCCAGCCAGAGACAGAGAGAGAGAGAGTGTGCCCCCAGCCAGAGAAAAGAGACAGAGAGAGAGAGAGTGTGCCCCCAGCCAGAGACAGAGAGAGAGAGAGTGTGCCCCCAGCCAGAGACAGAGAGAGAGAGAGTGTGCCCCCAGCCAGAGACAGAGAGAGAGAGAGTGTGCCCCCAGCCAGAGACAGAGAGAGAGAGAGTGTGCCCCCAGCCAGAGACAGAGAGAGAGAGAGAGGGGGGGGTGTGCCCCCAGCCAGAGACAGAGAGAGAGGAGGTGCCCCAGCAGAGACAGAGAGAGAGAGAGTGTGCCCCCAGCCAGAGAAGAGAGAGAGAGAGTGTGCCCAGCCAGAGACAGAGAGAGAGAGAGTGTGCCCCAGCCAGAGACAGAAGAGAGGAGAGTGGCCCCCAGCCGAGAAGAGAGAGAGAGAGAGTGCCCCCAGCCAGAGACAGAGAGAGAGAGAGTGTGCCCCCAGCCAGAGACAGAGAGAGAGAGAGTGTGCCCCCAGCCAGAGACAGAGAGAGAGAGAGTGTGCCCCCAGCCAGAGACAGAGAGAGAGAGAGTGTGCCCCCAGCCAGAGACAGAGAGAGAGAGAGTGTGCCCCCAGCCAGAGACAGAGAGAGAGAGAGTGTGCCCCCAGCCAGAGACAGAGAGAGAGAGAGTGTGCCCCCAGCCAGAGACAGAGAGAGAGAGAGAGTGCCCCCAGCCAGAGACAGAGAGAGAGAGAGAGTGCCCCCAGCCAGAGACAGAGAGAGAGAGAGTGTGCCCCCAGCCAGAGACAGAGAGAGAGAGAGAGTGCCCCCAGCCAGAGACAGAGAGGAGGAGAGAGAGAGTGCCCCCAGCCAGAGACAGAGAGAGAGAGAGAGTGCCCCCAGCCAGAGAAGAGAGAGAGAGAGAGTGCCCCAGCCGAGACAGAGAGAGAGAGAGAGTGCCCCCAGCCAGAGACAGAGAGAGAGAGAGTGTGCCCCCAGCCAGAGACAGAGAGAGAGAGAGAGTGCCCCCAGCCAGAGACAGAGAGAGAGAGAGAGGCCCCAGCAGAGACAGAGAGAGAGAGAGAGTGCCCCCAGCCAGAGACAGAGAGAGAGAGAGAGTGCCCCCAGCCAGAGACAGAGAGAGAGAGAGAGTGCCCCCAGCCAGAGACAGAGAGAGAGAGAGAGTGCCCCCAGCCAGAGACAGAGAGAGAGAGAGAGTGCCCCCAGCCAGGGGAGACAGAGAGAGAGAGAGAGTGCCCCACCAGAGACAGAGAGAGAGAGAGAGTGCCCAGAGACGAGGAGAGAGAGACAGAGAGAAGAGAGAGAGAGAGAGTGCCCCAGCCAGAGACAGAGAGAGAGAGAGAGTGCCCAGCAGAGAAGGAGAGAGAGAGAGTGCAGCAGAGACAGAGAGAGAGGAGAGGAGGAGAGAGAGAGAGAGAGAGTGCCGAGGAGGAGAGAGAGAGAGGCCAAGGAGGAGAGAGGAGAGTGCCCCCAGCCAGAGACAGAGAGAGAGAGAGATGCCCACAGAGAGACAGAGAGAGAGAGAGAGTGCCCCAGCCAGAGACAGAGAGAGAGAGAGAGTGCCCCCAAGCCAGAGACAGAGAGAGAGAGAGAGTGCCCCCAGCCAGGGACAGAGAGAGAGGAGGAGTGCCCCCAGCCAGAGGACAGAGAGAGAGAGAGAGGCCCCAGCCAGAGGACAGAGAGAGAGAGAGAGTGCCCCCAGCAGAGACAGAGAGAGAGAGAGAGTGCCCCAGCCAGAGACAGAGAGAGAGAGAGAGTGCCCCCAGCCAGAGACAGAGAGAGAGAGAGAGGCCCCAGCCAGAGAGAGAGAGAGAGAGAGTGCCCCCAGCCAGAGACAGGAGAGAGAGGGCCAGCCAGAGAAGGAGAGAGAGAGAGTGCCCCCAGCCAGAGACAGAGAGAGAGAGAGAGTGCCCCCAGCAGAGACAGAGAGAGAGAGAGAGTGCCCCAGCAGAGACGAGAGAGAGGGGTGGCGAGGGAGAGAGAGAGAGTGCCCCCAGCCAGAGCAGAGAGAGAGAGAGAGTGCCCCCAGCCAGAGACAGAGAGAGAGAGAGAGTGCCCCCAGCCAGAGACAGAGAGAGAGAGTGAGTGCCCCCAGCCAGAGACAGAGAGAGAGAGAGAGTGCCCCCAGCCAGAGACAGAGAGAGAGAGAGAGTGCCCCCAGCCAGAGACAGAGAGAGAGAGAGAGTGCCCCCAGCCAGAGACAGAGAGAGAGAGAGAGTGCCCCAGCCAGAGACAGAGAGAGAGAGAGAGTGCCCAGCCAGAGACAGAGAGAGAGAGAGAGTGCCCCCAGCAGAGACAGAGAGAGAGAGAGAGTGCCCCCAGCCAGAGGACAGAGAGAGAGAGAGAGGCCCCCAGCCAGAGACAGAGAGAGAGAGAGAGTGCCCCCAGCCAGAGACAGAGAGAGAGAGAGAGTGCCCCCAGCCAGAGACAGAGAGAGAGAGAGAGTGCCCCCAGCCAGAGACAGAGAGAGAGAGAGAGTGCCCCCGGCCAGAGGCAGAGAGAGAGAGAGAGTGCCCCCGGCCAGAGGCAGAGAGAGAGAGAGAGTGCCCCCGGCCAGAGGCAGAGAGAGAGAGAGAGTGCCCCCGGCCAGAGGCAGAGAGAGAGAGAGAGTGCCCCCGGCCAGAGGCAGAGAGAGAGAGAGAGTGCCCCCGGCCAGAGGCAGAGAGAGAGAGAGAGTGCCCCCGGCCAGAGGCAGAGAGAGAGAGAGAGTGCCCCCGGCCAGAGGCAGAGAGAGAGAGAGAGTGCCCCCAGCCAGAGACAGAGAGAGAGAGAGAGGCCCCAGCCAGAGACAGAGAGAGAGAGAGAGTGCCCCCAGCCAGAGACAGAGAGAGAAGTGAGGCCACCAGCCAGAGACAGGAGAGAGAGAGAGTGCCCCCAGCCAGAGACAGAGAGAGGAGAGAGAGTGCCCCCAGCAGAGACAGAGAGAGAGAGAGAGTGCCACCAGACAGAGGAGAGAGAGAGAAGTGCCCAGCAGAGACAGAGAGAGAGAGTGAGTGCCCCCAGCCAGAGACAGAGAGAGAGAGTGAGTGCCCCCAGCCAGAGACAGAGAGAGAGAGAGAGTGCCCCCAGCCAGAGACAGAGAGAGAGAGAGAGTGCCCCCAGCCAGAGACAGAGAGAGAGAGAGAGTGCCCCCAGCCAGAGACAGAGAGAGAGAGAGAGTGCCCCCAGCCAGAGACAGAGAGAGAGAGAGAGTGCCCCCAGCCAGAGACAGAGAGAGAGAGTGAGTGCCCCCAGCCAGAGACAGAGAGAGAGAGTGAGTGCCCCCAGCCAGAGACAGAGAGAGAGAGTGAGTGCCCCCAGCCAGAGACAGAGAGAGAGAGAGAGGCCCCCGCCAGAGCAGAGAGGAGAGAGAGTGCCCCAGCCAGAGACAGAGAGAGGAGAGATTCCCCAGCAGAGACAGGAGGAGAGGAGGTGCCCCCACAGAGCAGAGGAGAGAGAGAGTGCCCCCAGCCAGAGACAGAGAGAGAGAGAGAGTGCCCCCAGCCAGAGACAGAGAGAGAGAGAGAGTGCCCCCAGCCAGAGACAGAGAGAGAGAGAGAGTGCCCCCAGCCAGAGACAGAGAGAGAGAGAGAGTGCGCCCAGCCAGAGACAGAGAGAGAGAGAGAGTGCCCCCAGCCAGAGACAGAGAGAGAGAGAGAGTGCCCCCAGCCAGAGACAGAGAGAGAGAGAGAGTGCCCCCAGCCAGAGACAGAGAGAGAGAGAGAGTGCCCCCAGCCAGAGACAGAGAGAGAGAGTGAGTGCCCCCAGCCAGAGGCAGAGAGGAGAGAGAGAGTGCCCCCAGCCAAGACAGAGAGAAGAGGAGAGAGCCCCCGGCCGAGTCAGAGAGAGAGAGAGAGTGCCCCACCAGAGGCAGAGAGGGAGAGTGAGTGCCCATCAGGTGAGCGAGAGGGAGAGTGTGCCCATCAGTGTGGGAGGAGAGGGAGAGTTGCCCCAGTGTGAGGCAGAGAGGGAGAGAGAGTGCCCATCCGGGTGGTGAGAGAGGAAGAGAGTGCCCGATCCGGTGAGAGAGTGAGAGGAGAGGCCCCAGTGGGAGCGAGAGAGAGAGAGAGTGCCCATCAGGTGAGTGAGAGAGGATAGAGTGTGCCCATCAGTGTGAGAGAGAGGGAGAGAGATGCCCACAGTTTGAGGGAGAGGGAGATAGAGTGCCCATAGTGTGAAGAGAGAGGGAGAGAGTGTCCCATCGTGTGACGGGGGAGAGTGAGTGCCTCAGTGTGACGAGAGGGAGAGTGTGTGGCCCATCAGTGTGGAGAGAGGGGAGTGTGCCCATCAGTTTGAGAGAGAGAGGGAGATAGGCCCCATCAAGTGGAGAGAGAGGGAGAGTGTTTGCCCATCAGTGTGAGGAGAGGGGAGTGTGGCCCATCAGTGTGAGAGAGGGAGAGAGTGTGCCATCGTTCGTTAGAGAGAGATGGAGAGTGGCCCCAGTTGAGAGAGAGAGGGAGAGATGTGGCCCCAGTGTGGAGTGTGAGAGAAGAGAGGCCATCATGTGGAGCGGAGAGAGAGAGGGTGCCCACAGTGTGAGCGAGAGAGGAGAGAGTGTGCCCCCAGCAGAGACAGAGAGAGAGAGAGAGTGCCACCAGACAGAGACGAGAGAGAGGAGAGTGCCCCCAGCAGAGACCGAGTTAGAGAGAGAGAGTGGCCCCCAGCCAGATGACAGAGAGAGGAGAGAGTGCCCCCAGCCAGAGACAGAGAGAGAGAGAGAGTGCCCCCAGCCAGAGACAGAGATGAGAGAGAGAGTGCCCCAGCCAGAGACAGAGAGAGAGAGAGAGGTGCCCCCAGCCAGGAGACAGAGAGAGAAGATGAGAGTGCCCCCGCCCGAGACAGAGAGAAGAGAGAGAGTGCCCCCAGCCAGAGACAGAGCAGAGAGAGAGAGTGCCCCAGCCAGAGACAGAGAGAGAGAGAGGAGTGCCCAGCCAGAGACAGAGAGTGACGAGAGAAGTTGCCCCCAGCAGAGACAGAGAGAGAGAGGAGAGTGGCCCCAGCCAGAGGGACAGAGAGAGAGAGAGAGGCCCCCAGCCAGAGACAGAGAGAGAGAGAGAGTGCCCCCAGCCAGAGACAGAGAGAGAGAGAGAGTGCCCCCAGCCAGAGACAGAGAGCGAGAGAGAGTTGCCCCAGCCAGAGGACAGAGAGAGAGAAGAGAGTGCCCACAGACAGAGACAGAGAGAGGAGAGAGAGTGCCCCCAGCCCAGAGACAGAGAGAGAAGAGAGAGAGTGCCCCCAGCCAGAGGACAGAGAGGAGAGAGAGAGGTTCAGCCAGAGACAGAGAGAGAGAGAGAGTTCAGCAGAGAGACAGAGATTTTGGAGAGAGAGGCAGACAGACAGAGAGAGATGAGAGAGGAGAGAGTGACAGACAGAGAACAGAGAGTGAGAGAGATGGGAGGACAGAGAGAGATAGAGGGCAGACAGAGACAGAGAGAGAGAGAGAGTACAGCAGAGGACAGAGAGAGCAGAGAGAGTGAGAGAGACAGAGAGAGAGAGAGAGTGAGAGAGAGACAGAGGAGAGAGAGAGAGTGAGAGAGACAGAGAGAGAGGAGAGTGAGAGAGCAGAGAGAGAGAGAGAGTGGGAGACAGAGAGAGAGAGAGAGTGCAGAGAGAGACAGAGAGAGAGAGAGAGTGACCCCAACAGCCAGAGACCAGAGAGAGAGAGAGAGTGCCCCCCAGCCAGCGACCAGAGAGAGAGAGAGAGTGCCCCCAGCCAGAGACAGAGAGAGAGAGAGAGTGCCCCAGCCAGAGGACAGAGAGAGAGAGAGAGTTCCCCCCAGCCAGGAGACAGACGAGAGAGAGTGAGGCCCAGCCAGAGACAGAGATGAGAGTGGAGGGAGTGAGTGCCCCCAGCCAGAGGACAGAGAGAGAGAGGAGCGCCCCCAGCCCAGAGACAGACGAGGATTGAGAGTGTAGTGCCCCCAGCCAGAGGACAGAGAGGAGAGAGAGAGTGAGTGCCCCCAGCCAGAGACAGAGAGAGAGTGTGAGTGCCCCAGCCAGAGACAGAGAGACGAGATGGAGTGCCCCCCCACCCAGAGACAGAGAGAGAGAGTTGAGGCCCCAGCCAGAGAGAGAGAGAGAGAGTGAGTGCCCCCAGCCCCAGGAGACAGAGAGAGAGAGTGAGTGCCCCCATCCAGAGAAAGAGAGAGAGAGGAGTGCCCCCAGCCAGAGACAGAGAAGAGGAGTGAGTGCCCCAGCCAGAGGACAGAGAGAGAGAGGAGTTCCCACAGCCAGAGACAGAGAGAGAAGTGAGTGCCCCCAGCCAGAGACAGAGAGAGAGACGTTGAGTGCCCCCCAGCAGAGACAGAGAGAGAGAGTGGTGCCCCAGCCAGAGACAGAGAAGAGAGAGTGAGTGCCCCAGCCCAGAGACAGAGAGAGAGGAGTTGAGTGCCCCCAGCCAGAGACGAGAGGGAGAGAGAGAGAGTGCCCCAGCCGAGACAGAGAGGAGAGAGAGAGTGCCCCCAGCAGAGAAGAGAGAGAGAGAGAGTGCCCCCAGCCAGAGACCAAGAGAGAGAGAGAGAGTGCCCCCCAGCAGAGACAGACGATAGAGAGAGAGTGCCCCCAGACAGGAGAAAGAGAGAGAGAGAGAGTGCCCCCAGCCAGGGACAGAGAGAGCGAGAGAGTTGCCCCCAGCAGAGACAGAGAGAGAGAGTGAGTGCCCCCAGCCAGAGACAGAGAGAAGAGAGAGTGGCCCCAGCCAGAGGACAGAGAGATGATAGAGAGAGTGCCCCAGCCAGAGAAAGACGAGGAGAGAGAGTGGCCCCCAGCAGGAGACAGAGAGAGAGAGAGAGAGTGCCCAGCCAGAGACAGAGAGCGAGAGGAGTTGCCCCCAGCCAGAGACAGAGAGAGAGAGAGTGAGTGTCCCCCAGCCAGGAGACAGAGATGAGAGAGTGAGTGCCCCAGCCAGAGACGAGAGGAGAGAGTGAGTGCCCAGCCAGAGACAGAGAGAGAGGAGTGGAGTGCCCCCAGCCAGAGACAGAGAGACGAGAGTGCGGCCCCACAGCCAGAGACAGAGAGGGAGAGTGAGTGCCCCCAGCCGAGGACAGAGAGGGAAGTGAGTGCCAGCCAGAGACAGAGAGGGGAGAGTGATGCCAGCAAGAGACAGAGAGGAGAGTGAGTCCCCAGCCAGAGACAGGAGAGGGACGGAGTGAGTGCCCCAGCCAGAGGACAGAGAGGGAGAGTGAGTGCCCCCAGCCAGAGAAAGAGAGGGAGAGTGAGTGCCCCCAGCCAGAGACACGAGAGAGAGTAGTGAGTGCCCCAGCCAGAGACAGAGAGAGAGAGTGAGTGCCACAGCCAGAGACAGAGAGAGAGAGTGAGTGCCCCCAGCATAGACAGAGAGAGAGAGTGAGTGCACCAGCCAGTAGACAGATGAGAGAGAGAGAGTGCCCCAGCCAGAGACCGAGACGAGAGAACGAGTGCCCCAGCCAGAGACAGAAGGAGAGAGAGAGAGTGCCCCCAGCAGAGACGCAGAGAGAGAGAGAGAAGTGCACCCCAGCCAGAGAAATAGAAGACGAGAGAGAGTGCCCCCAGCAGAGACAGAGAGAGAGAGAGAGTGCCCCCAGCCAGAGACAGAGAGAGAGATAGCGGAGAGAGTGCCCCCCAGGCCACGAGACAGAGAGAGAGAGAGAGTGCCCCCAGCCAGAGACAGAGAGAGAGAGAGAGGCCCCCAGCCAGAGAAAGAGAGCGAGAGAGAGTGCCCCAGCCAGAGGACAGAGAGAGAGAGAGAGTGCCCCCAGCCAGAGACAGAGAGAGAGATGAGAGTGCCCCAGCAGAGACAGACGAGAGAGTGAGTGCCCCAAGCAAGAGACAGAGAGAGAGAGTGAGTGCCCACAGCCAGAGACAGAGAGAGAGAGTGGAGTGCCCCCAGCCAGAGACAGAAGAGAGAGAGTGGAGTGCACCCAGCCAGAGACAGAGAGAAGAGCTGAGGAGAGTGAGTGCCCCCAGCCAGAGACAAGAGAGAGAGAGTGAGTGCCCCAGCAGAGACAGAGAGAGAGAGTGATGTGCCCCCAGCCAGAGACAGAGAGAGAGAGAGAGTGACCCCAGCCAGAGACAGAGAGAGAGAGAGAGTGCCCCCAAGCCAGAGACAGAGAGAGAGAGGAGAGGCCCCCAGCCAAGACAGAGAGAGAGGAGGAGAGTGCCCCCAAGCCCAGAGCCTAGAGAGAGAGAGAGAGGTTGCCACCAGCCAGAGACAGAGAGAGAAGAGAGAGTGCCCCCAGCCAGAGACAAGAGAGAGGAGAGAGAGTGCCCCCAGCCAGAGACAGAGAGAGAGAGAGAGTGCCCCAGCCAGAGACAGAGAAGAGAGAGAGAGTGCCCCCAGCCAGAGAGAGAGAGAGAGTGGCACCCAGCCCAGAGAGTAGAGAGAGAGTGCCCAGCCATGAGGACAGAGAGAGAGAGAGAGTGCCCCAGCCAGAGACAGACGAGAGAGAGAGAGTGCCCCCAGCAGAGACAGAGAGAGAGTGGAGGACCCCAGCCAAGACAGAGGAGAGGAGTGAGTTGCCCCAAGCCAGCGACAGAGAGAGAGAGTGAGTGCCCCCAGCCAGAGACAAGAGAGAGAGAGAGTGCCCCAGCCAGAGACAGAGAGAGAGAGAGAGTGCCCCAGCCCAGAGACAGAGAGAGAGAGAGAGTGACCCCAGCCAGAGGACAGAGAGAGAGAGAGAGTGCCCCCAGCCAGAGACGAGAGAGAGAGAGAGTGCCCCCAGCAGAGACAGAGAGAGAGGAGAGAGTGCCCCCAGACCAGAGGACAGAGAGAGAGAGTGAGTGACCCAGCCAGAGGACAGAGAGCGAGACTTGAGTGGCCCAGCCAGAGACAGAGCGGGGAGAGTGAGTTGCCCCCCAGCCAGAGACAGAGAGGAAGAGAGTGAGTGCCCCAGCCAGAGACCAGAGAGGGAGAGTGAGTGCCCCCAGCCAAGAGACAGAGAGGGAGAGTGAGTGCCCAGCCAGAGGACAGAGAGGGAGAAGTGAGGCCCCCAAGCCAGAGACAGAAGGGGAGAGTGAGTGCCCCCCAGCCAGAGACAGGAGGGATGAAGGGTGGGAGTAGCCCCCAGCCAGAGACAGAGAGGAGAGTGAGTGCCCCAGCAGAGACAGTAGAGGAGAGTGAGGCCCCAAGCCAGAGACAGAGAGGGAGAGTGAGTGCCCCCAGCCAGAGACAGAGAGGGAGAGAGAGTGCCCCCAGCAAGAGGACAGAGACGGGAGAGAAGTAGTGACCCAGCCAGAGACAGAGAGGGAGAGAGAGTGGCCCAGCAGAGAAAGAGAGGGAGAGAGAGTGCCCCCAGGCCCAGAGACAGAGAGGGAGAGGAGTGCCCCAGCAGAGGCCAGAGAGGGAGAGAGAGTGCCACCAGCCAGAGACAGAGACGAGAGAGAGAGTGCCCCCACCAGAGACAGAGAGGAGAGAGAGTGCCCCCAAGCCAGAGACAGAGAGGAGAGAGAGAGTGCCCCCAGCAGAGACAGAGAGAGACGAGAGAGTGCCCCCAGCCAGAGACAGAGAGAGAGAGAGAGTGCCCCCAGCCAGAGACAGAGATAGAGCGTGAGTCCCCAGCCAGAGACGAGAGAGAGGTGAGTGCCCCAGACAGAGACAGAGAGAGAGAGTGAGCGCCACAGACAGAGACAGAGAGAGAGAGGAGTGCCCCAGCCAGAGGACAGAGAGAGAGAGTGAGTGCCCCCAGCCAGGAGGACCAGAGAGAGAGAGGAGTGCCCCCAGCCAGATACAGAGAGAGAGAGTGAGTGCCCCCAGCCAGAGACAGAGGAGAGAGAGAGTGAGTGAACCCAGCCAGAGACGAGAGAGAGAGAGAGTGCCCCCAGCCAGAGACAGAGGAGATTGCAGAGAGAGAGTGGCCCCAGCCAGAGACAGAGAGAGAGAGAGAGTGCCCCCAGCAGGACAGAGAGAGAGAGAGAGAGTGCCCCCAGCCAGAGACAGAGAGAGAGAGTGAAGTGCCCCCAGCAGAGACAGAGAGAGAGAGGTGAGTGCCCCCAGCCAGAGGACAGAGGAGAGAGAGTGAGTGCCCCAGCCAGAGACAGAGAGAGAGAGAGAGGCCCCCAGCCAGAAGACAGAGAGAGAGAGAGAGTGCCCACAGCCAGAGACAGAGAGAGAGAGAGATTCCCCAGCCAGAGACAGAGAGAGAGAGCGAGGAGTGCCCCCATGCCAGAGACAGAGCGAGAGAGAGAGTGCCCCCAGCCAGAGAAGAGAGAGAGAAGAGAGTGCCCCCAGCCAGAGACACGAGAGAGAGAGAGAGTGCCCCCAGCCAGAGACAGAGAGAGAGAGAGAGTGCCACAGCCAGAGCAGGAAGAGAGAGGGGGGAAGAGTGCCCCCAGCCAGAGACAGAGCTAGAGAGGAGAGTGAGGCCCAGCCAGAGGACAGAGAGAGATGAGTGAGTGCCCCCAGCCAGAGACAGAGAGAGAGAGTGAGTGGCCCCCAGCCAGAGCCAGAGAAGAGAAGAGTGAGTGCCCCCAGCCAGAGGACAGAGAGAGAGTGAGGTGGAGTGCCCCCAGCAGAGACAGAGGAGAGAGAGTGATTGCCCCAGCAGAGACAGAGAGAGAGAGTGAGTTGCCCCTCAGCAGAGTACAGAGAGAGAGAGTGGAGTGCCCCAGCCAGAGGGGCAGAGAGAGAGAGTGAGTGCCCCCAGCCAGAGGCAGAGAGAGAGAGTGAGTGCCCCCAGCCAGAGGCAGAGAGAGAGAGTGAGTGCCCAGCAGAGGGCAGAGAGAGAGAGTGGGTGCCCCCAGCCAGAGGCAGAGAGAGCGAGTGAGTGCCCCCAGCCAGAGGCAGAGAGAGAGAGTGAGTGCCCCCAGCCAGAGGCAGAGAGAGAGAGTGAGTGCCCCCAGCCAGAGGCAGAGAGAGAGAGTGAGTGCCCCCAGCCAGAGGCAGAGAGAGAGAGTGAGTGCCCCCAGCCAGAGGCAGAGAGAGAGAGTGAGTGCCCCCAGCCAGAGGCAGAGAGAGAGAGTGAGTGCCCCCAGCCAGAGGCAGAGAGAGAGAGTGAGTGCCCCCAGCCAGAGGCAGAGAGAGAGAGTGAGTGCCCCCAGCCAGAGGCAGAGAGAGAGAGTGAGTGCCCCCAGCCAGAGGCAGAGAGAGAGAGTGAGTGCCCCCAGCCAGAGGCAGAGAGAGAGAGTGAGTGCCCCCAGCCAGAGGCAGAGAGAGAGAGTGAGTGCCCCCAGCCAGAGGCAGAGAGGAGAGTGAGTGCCCCAGCCAGAGGCAGAGAGAGAGATGAGTGCCCCCGGCCAGAGGCAGAGAGAGAGAGTGAGTGCCCCCGGCCAGAGGCAGAGAGAGAGAGTGAGTGCCCCCGGCCAGAGGCAGAGAGAGAGAGTGAGTGCCCCCGGCCAGAGGCAGAGAGAGAGAGTGCCCCCACCCCAAAACGCAGAGAGCTCTTACTGAGAGACAGAGAGGAAGTACTCCCACTCAAAGTCACAAAGAGAGAGAAAGCTCCCACCAAGACAGCCAGCCACCCAGACAGAGATACCGGCAGAGTTGGCCACCCAGACAGACACTGAACAAGAGCTCGTTACCCTGACCGGAAAGCTACCAAGTGTTTGCTACCAAGTAAATCTGTTGGACTTTAACCTGGTGTTGTGAGACTTCTTACTGTACTTACCCGAGTCCAAAAGCGGCATCTCCACATCATACCGAGAGAGAGAGAGAGAGCCCCCACCCAGACAGAAACACACACAGGGAGCTAGCTACCCAGACAGAGACACCGGAGAGAAAGCTGGCCGACCCTGCCTCCCCACAGACAGAGACACAGAGCGAGAGCTGGAATCCCAGACAGAGATGTGGAGATGCCAACATTGAATTGTGGTAAACACAGTAAGAAGTTTGACAACAACATTTTAAGTCCAACAATTTATTTGATGGTAAACTCATAAGATTTTGGCATTTGCCCTTCGTCAGGTGAATGCAAAGTTCTGGCCTCAGACAGAGCATATAATAGCACAGACAGTTTACAGATTACTGATTAGAATGTGAGTCTTTACAATTAACCTGCTTTCAAGTCTTAAAGCAGGTTAGTTGTATGCTATGCTGTGCTGTGCTCTGTCTGAGGCCAGAACTCTCCATTTATCTGATGAAGTGCAAACCCCGAAAGCTTGTGAGTTTACTATAAACCTGGTGTTGTCAGACTTCTTACTGTGTTCACCCAGACAGAGACACAGAGTGAGAGCTGGCTCCCCAAGACAAAGACACAGAGTGAGAGCTTCTACCCAGACAGACACTGGGAGAGAGAAAACTTGTCACCCGGAAACACAGAAATGGAGAGAAAACCGACCAACCAGTCAGATTAACAACTTTTACCTGCATGCTGACTCTCACCATTCCCAGTCTTACCTTTTAAACTGTCACCTATCTGCAAAACCTCACAAAGAAAAACACAAAGGCAGATGTCAGAAATCTGAGGAACAGGAGAAAATTGCTCCTTGTACACACTTATGTACAGGTGCAGACATGCACGTAATGCACGTATCTACCCAATACATGTGCATACTGCACTCACATTTACAGGTGCAGACACATGTGAAACACACATCCATGCTCATATTTAACACGTTAAGAAAACAGGCATTTAATTGACACAAACTTGCATATAAAGACACAAGTGTATGCTTAACACACATGCATCTATGCAGCCACAGGTATATGCTTAACACATTCACTCTTCTTCGATTTCTGGTTTGGGTTACTGTCTGTACAGAGTTTGCACATTCTCCCCAAGCCTGCGTGGGTTTCCCCTTGGTGCTCCGGTTTCCTCCCACAGTCCAAAGACATGCTGGGTAGGTGCATTGGCCACGCTAACTTCTCTCACAGTGAACAGTGCCCGAGTGTGGCAACTAGGAGATTTTCACAGTGATTTAATTGCAGTGTTAATGTAAAACTAGATGTGACACTAATAAATTAACTTAAGTTCCTTCTGAAATCAGTGAGAAGTCATAGAAGTTTACAGCATGGAAGCAGGCCCTTTGGCCAAACTTGTCCATGCTGCCCTTTTTCTTTTTAAAACCCCTAAGCTAATCCCAATTGCCCACATTTGGCCAATATCCTTCTATACCCATCATGTCCATGTAGCTATCTAAATGCTTTATAGTTGATAAGTCCAACACGTTTACACGCAGGAGTTTTTGGGGCACCTCCCCTTTATCAGGTGAGTGGAGAGTTGGGTTCACAAACAGGATATATATAGACACAGACTTGATTACAAAATAAAGGTCGGAATTCAAATCTTAACAGATAATCAAGTCTTTACAGGTGCAGACAATGCAAGCATAGAGAATGTTTAGCACAGGTTAAAGAGGTGTATATTGTCTCCACCCATGACAGTTAGTGAGATTTCACCATGCAAGTCATGGTGTTACTGGTAATGTGACATGAACCCAAGATCCCGGTTGAGGCCATCATCATGTGTGGAACTTGGCTGTTGGTTTCTGCTTGGTGTCGCGTGTCTTGAAGGCCTCCTTGGAGAACGCTTACCTGAAGATCAGAGGCTAAATGTGCTTGACTGCTGAAGTGATCCCCATTAGGAAAAGAACACTCCTGCCTGATGATTATTGAGTGGTGTCCATTCATCCATTGTCTGAGCATCCTCATGGTCTCCCCAGAGTACCATGCCTTGAGACACCCTTTCCTGCACTGTATCAGTTAGATGTTGGCCGAGTCACAAGAGTGTGTACCGTGTACCTGATGGATGGTGTTCTCATGTGAGATGTTGGCATCTATGTCGATGATCCGGCACGCTTTGCAGAGGTTGCTGTGGTAGGGTTGTGTGGTGTTGTGGTCACTGTTCTCCTGAAGATGGGTAATTTGCTGCGAACAATGGTCTGTTTGAGGTTGTGCAGTTATTTGAAGGCAAGTAGTGGGGGTGTGGGGATGACATTGGCAAGATGTTCGTCTTCATCAATGACATGTTGAAGACTCCGAAGATGATGATGTAATTTCTCTGCTCTGGGAAGGTGCTGAAGATAAAGGGTACTCTGTCCGCCATGTCCCATGTTTGTCTTCTGAGGAGGTTGGTGCAATTTTTTGCTGTGGCGTGCCAGAACTGCTGATGGATGAGTCGAGCACATATCCTGTTCTTATGAGGTGTCTGTGGTGTTCCTCCTCATCTGAGCAGATCCTGTATATATGGAAGCTTGCCTGTAGGGAATGCCTTTAGTGTGTTTAGAGTGGAAGCTGAAGAAGTGAAGCATCATGAGGTTATCGAAGGGCTTGTGGTACAGTGAAGTACTGAGGTGACAAAGTTGATGAACAAATGATTTTTGTCAGCTCCTTCTTCCATTCAGTTCAGTGCTGCTCTCCCTTAGAATGCATTTTTCCCTCATGAAAATGTACTTTCCATCATCGTAAGGTGGCATCATATAGAATTATGACCTTCTGGATTTGCCGGAGTGAATGACATCGAAGATTGTGAAAATTCAGCCACTCCAAAGAGTCAAAGGTTACAGACCTAAGGGAAGGGAGGGTTGGTTTTGGAATTGTGGTACACAAGAAGTCAAGAAATAGAGGCAAGAGTAGGCCACCAGATCCTTCAAACCTGTCCCACCATTGAAAGTGATCAATATGCCGCTTCAACTTCTTTTGTGTGCCATTTACTATAGCCTCTTAATTCTCAATCTATCAAATTTTATCCATCACCACTTTAAATACTTCCTATGATCCAGCCTCCACTACTCTTTGGGGCAGGAAATTCCATAGGCTGGTGAATCTCCTTATAGGGTAACTTCTTATGTTTGAACATTCTGCCAGTGTCTCATAGCTTAAGCTCACAAACAAGAAGTCATTAATGAGGCTGGACTACTGTATCCATGATTTTGATTTGGTTTGATTTATTATTGTCGCACATATCAGTGTACAGTGAAAAGTATTGTTTCTTGTGCATGATACAGACAAAGCATACTGTTCTTAGAGGAGGAAAGAGCACAGAATGTAGTGTTATAGTCAAAGCTAGGGTGTAGAGAAAGATCAACTTAATGGGAGGTAGGTCATTCAAAAGTCTGATGGCCATATTGGACATGCCCAATTTCCTTCGTCTTCTGAGAAAGTAGAGGCTGGAATTGCAGCCTAGCAAGGAGTGAGTGTCTTTAGAAGAGCAGGAGTTAAAAATCAATTAAAAAACCCAGTAACTTCCTTCTATGTTGTGAACTTAGAATGGGCAGATTTTATGCCTGAATTGAGCTCAGTGTCACTCCGGGGGTGTAGTTTTTGTCTTTGCAGTCTGAAATTCACTATGCTTTGATTCCAGTTTTAATCGCTGAAGTGGTGAAGTTTCATTTCCCCAAACTCGTTGAGATGCACAACTACACACCTGCCAACTCAACACAGCAGAAACTGAACAACTGGGCTCATCTGAACAGGTAAAAGATTATCATCAAAAAACACGCAATAGAAAGACTATCAGTCTCTTATTGGTAAAACATCTTGAAGTAGTTGCTTGGCCTTTTGTTCAAATGATTTGATGAAGTGATACCAGGAGTTCACAAGAATATTGTGCTTTGAGGACAGATATGCTTCACAGCGCCAAGGACACGGGTCCAATCCCTGGCTTGGGTCATTATGTAGAGTTTGCATGCTCTTTCCCATTTCTATGTGGGTTTCCTCCGAGTGCTCTGGCTTCCTCCCACAGTCCAAAGATAAGTGGGTTAGGCGGATTGACCATGCTAAATTAATCCTAATTTAATTAGTGCTAAATTAGCAATAATAAATTGGAAATTTATTAGTCCCCCTTCATGTCAGGGGAACTAGCTAGGGGAGCCAACTTGGGATTGTGGTCAGTGCAGACTTGATGGGCTGATTGGCCTTGTTTTGCACCATAGGATTCTATGATTCTATGACAGTGTCTCACTCTTTGTCTGGGACTTTAACTTTGCTAATATTGATTGGAATAGCTATAGCTCTAGCTCGTTAGAGGGGTCAGTTTTCGTACAGAGTGTGCAGGAAGGTTTTTTGACTCAGTATGTAGAGAGGCCAACTAGAGGTGAGGCTACATTGGATTTGGTGCTGGGCAATGAGCCAGACCAGGTGTTAGGCTTGGAAGTTAGTGAACATTTTGGTGATAGTGACCACAATTCGGTTACGTTCACCTTAGTGATGGATAGGGATAGGCATGAAGCTGGGGGCAGTAGTTATAGCTGGGGGAAGGGTAATTATGAGGCCATCAGGAGAGAATTAGGGTGCATAGATTGGACTAGGAAACTACAGGGACTGGGAACATCTGGAATGTGGTGCTTATTCAAGGAGCAGCTGCTGCGAGTCCTTGATAAGTATGTCCCTGTCAGGCAGGGAGGAAATGGTCGAGTAAGAGAGCCTTGGTGTACGAAAAAAGTTGATTTGCTGGTTAAGAAGAAAAAGGAGGCTTATGTCAGGATGAGGCTTGAAGGCTCAGATAGTGCAATGGATAGCTATAGATTAGCCAGGAAGGAGGTAAAAAGTGAATTGAGGAGAGCTAAGAGGGGACACGAGAAGATGTTGGCTGATAGGATTAAGGAGAATCCTAAAGCTTTCTTTCGATATGTTAAGAATAGAAGATTGGTTAGGGCAAGATTAGGGCCAGTCATAGACAGCAGTGGGAAGTTGTGCGTGGAGCCTGAAGAGATTGGTGAGGCACTGAATAAATATTTCTCTTCGGTATTCACGCAGAGTGCTGGAAATGTAGCTATGGAGAACACTGAGGTACAGGGTTGCAAATTGGGAAGTATTGTAGTAGATAGGGAGGATGTGTTAGAAATTCTCGAGGGTTTGAAGTTGGATAAGTCCCCTGGGCCGGACGGGATTTACCCTAGGATTCTCTGGGAGGCAAGAGAGGAGATTGCAGAGCCTCTGGCTCTGATCTTCAGGTCCTCGTTGGTTACGGGTGTGGTTCCGGAGGACTGGAGGATAGCGAATGTGGTCCCATTGTTTAAGAAGGGGAAGAGAGACCTTCAGGGAATTATAGGCCAGTGAGTCTTACTTCTGTTGTGGGCAAGGTATTGGAGAGAATTATTAGGGATAGGATTTATAGTTATTTAGAGAGAAATGAATTGATTGGGGATAGTCAGCATGGTTTCGTGAAGGGTAGGTCATGCCTTACTAACCTCATTGAGTTTTTTGAGAAAGTGACCAGAGAGGTGGATGGGGGTAAGGCGGTTGATGTAGTATATATGGACTTTAGTAAGGCGTTTGATAAGGTGGCCCATGGAAGACTTCTACAGAAAATGCAGATGTGTGGAATAGAGGGTGATTTAGCTAATTGGATTAGGAATTGGCTGGCAGATAGAAGACAGAGGGTGGTGGTTGATGGGAGATATTCATCGTGGAGTTCGGTGACGAGTGGTGTGCCTCAGGGGTCTGTTTTGGGGCCCCTGCTGTTTGTAATTTTTATAAATGATCTGGATGAGGGTATTGAGGGATGGATCAGTAAATTTGCAGATGACACTAAAGTTGGTGGAGTGGTAGATAGTGAAGAGGGGTGTTATAGTTTACAGAGTGACTTGGACAAGTTGCAGAGCTGGGCCGAGAGGTGGCAAATGGAGTTTAATGTGGAAAAGTGTGAGGTAATGCACTTTGGCAGGAACAATAAATGTGTAGAGTATAGGGCTAATGGTAGGGCTCTTAATAGTGTTGAGGAACAGAAGGATCTTGGTGTATGTGTCAATAGATCCCTGAAAGTAGGCAGTCAAGTGGATAAAGTTGTTAAGAAGGCATATGGAGTCTTAGCTTTTATTGGTAGGGGGATTGAATTTAGGAGCCGCAGCATCATGTTGCAACTGTACAAAACTCTAGTGCGGCCGCACTTGGAGTATTGTGTGCAGTTCTGGTCCCCACATTATAAGAAAGATGTGGAGGCATTGGAGAGGGTACAGAGGAGGTTTACCAGGATGTTGCCTGGTATGGAGGGCAGGTCCTATGAAGAGAGGTTGAAGGATTTGAGGTTGTTTTCGTTAGAAAGGAGGCGGCTAAGAGGGGATCTTATTGAAGCATATAAGATGATTAGAGGTTTAGATAGGGTGGACAGTGATAGCCTTTTTCCTAGGATGGAGAAAGCTAGCACGAGGGGACACAGCTTTAAATTAAGGGGTATGAGTTATAGGACGGATATCAGAGGTAGGTTCTTTACTCAAAGAGTGATTAGGGAGTGGAATGCCCTGCCTGCAGCTGTTGTAGATGCGCCAAGTTTGGTGGCGTTTAAGAGGTTAGTTGATAAGTATATGGAAGAGAAGGGAATGGTTTAGTTTGGAGGGGCATTGCTTTTTATTTTGGTCGGCACAACATCGAAGGCCGAAGGGCCTGTTCTGTGCTGTATTGTTCTATGTTCTATGTTCTATGTTCTTGGCTATGATCCAGATATTAGAGGCAGATGTTTCAGGATTGAAATGCATTTGCAATAATCCCGGTCTGACAGTAACAAGAGTTTTAATTATGAATTTAAAGAGAATGCTTTTTTGCCTTTAGTGTGGGAGTCCGATTATGTACACTTTCAGATACAAAGCATTAGTCAGATAAGTTTTCTTAGTTTGAATGCAGAATGAGATTTGCCAAAACTGAAAAATTGAAAAAGTCTAAGGCCAATTTTTTCAGTGGTGTGTTAACTGTAGCGGGCCAGACAAACTGTTCATGACTTGCGGCAGGACTGGACAATCCTAATGGCAGACAGGCCTGGAAAATCCCACCCTAGGTAAATCACAGCCACCATTCATACTTCAGATGCATTTCCAGCAGCCAGACACGCACTAGTAGAGATAGGAGTATCAGAGAGTCTGCATAAAAATTGTTTTTATGCATGAAGATCTCAGGCTTTTGTTGATCTCAATATGATAATTCCACATTCCACCCATTTTCTTCAGTTCTTTTCCTGGGTGTTTTATTCTGGAAAAATCTTGGTTTGCATATTTCTCTTCTCAGGATGGTTACTTTATAAATCCTGGCAAAATGCATTACAGAAAAAGAGTGAAATATCTTCTCTGCAGCCTTTCAGTATAGTGTTCTCATCTCTGATTTTGCTGGCTTAGTACAGTGTTCTTAAACTCTCTTGGCTGTATATTCCAGAGGCATTTGATCATGCTGTGTCTGCTGTAGTCATTGTTAGTAAGAAGTCTCACAACACCAGGTTAAAGTCCAACAGGTTTATTTGGTAACAAACAAGTTAGTGGCATTTGTTACTAAATAAATCCTGCTGGACTTGAACCTGGTGTTGTGAGACTTCTTATTGTGCTTACCCGAATCCAACGTGGCATCTCCACATTGCAGTCATTGTTATTCAGAACAGATATCCTCAGGCAGAAACGTTTGAAGAGTATCAGGATAAAGAACAAAGAATAAAATAGCACTGGAAACAGGCCCTTCGGCCCAACGAGCCTGCGCTGCCACCTCAATGTTCCCACTTCTACCCGTGATCCCTGTCGTATTGTGTGAAATTCAACAAGAATAGAACATAGAACATTCCAGGCTCTTCAGCCCTTGATGTTGTGCCGACCAATGGAAACAATCTAATGACTGTCTAACCTAAACTATTCCAATATTATCCATATGCCTATCCAACGATCATTTGAATGCCTTTAAAGTTGACGAGTCCACAACTGCTGCAGGCAGGGCATTCCACATCCTTACTACCCTCTGAGTAAAAAAACCTACCTCTGACATCCGTCCTATAGTTATCACCCCTCAATTTAAAGCTGTGTCCCTTTGTGTTAGCCATCACCATTTGAGGAAAAAGGATCTCACTGTCCACCCTATCTAATCTTCTGATCATCTTATATGCCTCAATTAGGTCACCTCTTAACCTTCTTCTCTTGAACGAAAAAAGAACTCAAGTCCCTCAGCCTTTATTTATAAAACCTTCGTACCATACCAGGCAACATCCTGGTATACCTCCTCTACACCCTTTCCAATGCTTCCACATCTTTTGTATAACGCGGCGACCAGAACTGTACGTAATACTCCAAGTGTGGCCACACCAGAGTTTTGTACAGCTGCAACATGATCTCAGAGCTCCGAAATTCAATCCCTCTACCAATAAAAGCTAACACACCGTACACCTTGTTAACAACCTTATCAACCTGGGTGCCAACTTTCAGGGGATCTATGCACATATACACCGAGATCTCTCTGCTTATCCACACAACCAAAAGTCCTTCCATTAGCCCAATAATATGTAATTCTGTTACTCCTTCCAAAGTGAATCACTTCACATTTTTAGAACATAAGAAATAGGAGCATGAGTAGGCCATCCAGCCCCTCGAGCCTGCCCCACCATTCAATAAGGTCATGGCTGATCTGTAGTGGTTCAGTACCACTTTCCTGCTTTCTCTCCGTAACCCTTAATTCCCTTGTCCATCAAAAACTTATCCACTCTTGACTTGAACATATTCAGTGAGGAAGCCTCCATCACTTCATCAGGCAGAGAATTCCAAAGATTCACCACTCTTTGCGTGAAGAAATTCCTCCTCAACTCTGATCTGAACTCCCCCCTCCCGAATCTTGAGGCTGTGCCCTCTAGTCCTGCTATATTTGCTAAGCGGGAAGAGTGTCTCAACCTCTATCCTATCCATCCCCTTCATTATCTAATACGTCTCTATAAGATCCCCTCTCAGCCTTCTAAACTCCAAAGAGTACAAACATAGCCTAGTCAGTCTCTCCTCATAATCCAACACCCTCATCTCCAGTATCAGCCTAGTAAACCTTCTCTGCACCCTCTCCAAGGCAAATATAAACTTCCTCGAATGCAGCGACCAAAAAGTGCACACAGTACTCCAGCTGTGGCCTCACCAGTATCCTATACAGCTGTAACAAGACCTCCCTACTTTTATATTCTATCCCCCTAGCTATAAAGGCCACCATTGCAATCACCTTCTTAATCACCTGCTGCACCTGTATACTATGTTTTTGCGATTTGTGCACAAGGACCCCCCGGTCCCTCTGCACTGTCGCATGCTGCAGTTTTTCGCCATTTAAGTAGTAATCCTTCCTACCATTATTCCTACAAAAATGAGTAACCTCACACTTGCTAACATTATACTCCATCTGCCAGGTCCTCACCCACTCACTCAACCTATCCAGATCCCTCTGCAGGCTTTCCACACCCTCCACGCAATTTGCTTTTCCACTCATCCTCGTGTCATCCGCAAATTTCGTCACCCTGCACTCTGCCTCTTCCTCCAGATCATCTATATAAATGGTAAATAGTTGAGGTCCTAGCACCAATTCCTTGGGCATTCCACTAGTCACCAGCTGCCAATCAGAATAGCACCCATTAATACCTACCCACTGCTTCCTATTAGACAACCAATCCTCTATCCAGTCTAACACCCTACCCCCAACTCCCTGTACCCTAATCTTCTGCAACAATCTTTTGTGAGGCACCTTATCAAACGCCTTTTGGAAATCCAAAAACACCACATCCACCAGTTCCCTTCTATCTACTGCACTAATCACTTCCTCATAGAACTCCGATAAATTCGTCAAGCACGACTTTCTCTTAACGAATCCGTGCTGTGTCTGCTTGATCAAACAGTTCGTATCCAGGTGCCTTGTTATTTCTGCTTTGACGACAGATTCAAGCATTTTTCTGACTACAGATGGTAAACTAACCGGCCTATAATTCCCTGCCTTGTGTCTGCTATCTTTTTTAAACAACGGCATAACATTAGCAGTTTTCCAATCTTCCAGCACTTTCCCGGAGTCCAGCGGATTCTGAAGGATAATTACCAGGGCATCCACTATCACGTCTGCCATTTCCTTGAGGACCCTGGGATGCATTCCATCCGGTCCCAGGGACTTATCTGCTCTCAGCCCCGTTAGCCTATCAAGTACCACCTCTCTAGTGACTGTAATATCATCAAGGACCTCATCTCCTACCACCTTTCTATCCTTAATTTTGGGCAAGCAATACTCCTCTGTAAAGACCGACACAAAAAACTTATTCAAGGTCTCCCCCATATCGTTATCATCCAGCATTAAACCCTCTCATCCTCCAAGGGTCCAACATTAACTCTGGCCATCCTCCTATTCTTTATATATTTATAAAAAGTTTTACTGTCCTTTTTGATATTACGAGCTAGTTTAGCTTCATATTCTATCTTTCATTTTTAAATCATCTTTTTAGTCATTCTTTGCTGTTGTTTGAAACTTTCCCAATCCTCCGATTGCCTACTATTTTTAGCTATTCTGAACGCCTCAGCTTTTGATTTAATACTCTCCTTTTCCACATCAAACTCCATTGCCACCTCTTAGCTCAGCTCTGCAGATTACCTACATCCTTCTGCAGATTGTAACATCCATTCTCACTATCTACAACTCCTCTGACTTTAGTGTCATCTACAAATTTACTAACCCATCCTTCTATACCCTCATCTAGGTCATTTATAAAAATGACAAACAGCAGTGGCCCCAAAACAGATCCCTGCGGTATTCTACTAGTAACTGAACTCCAGGTTGAATATTTCCCATCAACTACTACTTTCTATCTTCTATCAGCTAGCCAGTTCCTGATCCAAACTGCTAAATCACCCTCTATCCCATGCATCCATGTTGTCTGCTGTGTATGGAATGCACATGGGATTGCAGGGAATATCTTGAGATGGACAGAAAACTGGTTAGCAGATAGGAAGCAAAGAGTTAGCGGAAATGGGTTTTTTTCTGATTGGCACAAAAACATAGAAGGTCGGAGCAGGAAGGGGCCATTTGGCCTTCGAGCCTCTCTGCCATTCATTAAGATCATGGCTGATCATCCAATTCAATAGCCAAATCCAGCTTTTTCCCCATAATCTTTGGTCCCATTTGCCCCAGGTACTATATCCAGCCACCTCTTGAATGCAGTCAATGTTTTGGCATCAACTGCTTCTTGTAGTAATGAATTCCACACGCTCACCACTCTTTGGGTGAAAAAATGTCTCACCCCCGTCCAAAATCGTCTACCCTGAATCCTCAGACTGTGACTCCTGGTTCTGGATTTCCTCACCATTGGGAACATCCTCCCTGCATCTATCCTATCTAGACCGTTAGAATTTTGTAAGTGTCTATGAGATCCCCCACCCCATTCACCTGAACTCCATCAAAAGCAATCCTAACCTAGTCAGTCCCTCCTCATCTCTGGATGACCATCTCTGGAATCAGCTGGTAAGCTTTCGCTGTATTCCCTCAAGAACAATAACATCCTTCCTCAGAAAAGGAGATCAAAACTGCGCACGATATTCTAGGTGCTGCATTACCAAGGCCCTGTATAATTGCAACAACACATTGCTGCTCCTGTACTCGAAACTTTTCGCAATGAAGGTCAACATGCCATTTGCCTTCTTTACTGCCTGCTGCATCTGCATGCCTATTTTTGGTGACTGATGCACAAGGACACCCAGGTCCTGCTGCACACTCCCCTCTCTCAATTTACAGTCATTCAGGTTGTAATCTCCTTCTTGTTTTGGCTTCTAAAGCGAATAACCTCACATTTATCCAAATTACACTGCATCTGCCATTGTTTAGTCCACTCACCCAATCAGTCCAGATTCTTCTAAAGGATCTCTGCATCACAGCTCACCCTCTCACCCAAGTTGGTTTCATCTGCAAACTTTGAGATGTTACATTTTATTCTCTCATCCAAATCAATATAAATTGTGAACAGCTGGGGTCCCAAAGCTAATCTCTGTGTATAATGTGCCTTGCAGGGATTCTTCCATTGTTTTAATAGGATTATTACTTTTTTTCAAAATCCACCCTTCCAAAAAAATTTAGAACATCCTTGTAACATTAGGTACTGGCTTTTTAATTAATCTTTTGCCTTCATCGGCCAGGGCGTTGAGTTTAAAACATATCAAGTCATGTTACAGCTTTATAGAACCTTAGTTAGGCTGCACTTGGAATATAGTGTTCAATTCTAGTCGCCACACGACCAGAAAGATGTTGAGGCTTTGGAGAGGGTACAGAAAAGACTTATCAGGATATTGTCTGGTATGGAGGGGCATTGCTATGAGGAGAAATTGGAGAGACTTGAATTGTTCTCACTGGAACGACGGAGAACAATTCCGTTCCAAATTATCTCATTCACGAAAGTATTGTGCTAGTTTTCAGATCATGGTACACTCCAACTTAGGTGACCTAATAGAAGTCTACAAGATTATGAGGAGCATAGACTGAGTGGATAGTCAGAAGCTTTTTCCTAGAGTGGAAGAGTCAATTACTAAGGGCAAGAGGTTTAAAGTGCAAGGGACAAGGTTTAAAAGAGAGATGTACAAGACAAATTTTTACACAGACTGTGGTTGGTGCCTGGAACTTGCTGCGGGAGGAGGTAGTGGAAGCAGATATGATAGTGACTTTTAAGGGGCATCTTGACAAATACGTGAATAGGATGGGAATAGAGAGATATGGTCCCTGGAAGTGTAGGAGGTTTTAGTTCAATCAGGCAGCATGGTCAGTGCAGGCTTGGAGGATCGAGGGGTCTGTTTCATGTGGTGTAATTTTCTTTGTTCTTTTGTTGAACTCTTTGATATCTTTTCTGCAATAAGGGGAACAAAACTGCACACAGTACTCTAGGTGTGATCTAACCAAGCTCCTATATAATTGAAGCATAGAACATAGAACATTACAGCGCAGAACAGGCCCTTCGGCCTTTGATGTTGCACCGACCAATTCTGAAAAAAAAAGCAATGACCCTCCAAACTAAACCAATCCCTTCTCTTCCACAAACTTATCAACTAACCTCTTAAACGCCACCAAACTTGGCGCATCTACAACTGCCGCAGGCAGGGCATTCCACTCCCTAACCACCCTCTGGTTAAAGAACCTACCTCTGATATCCGTCCTATAACTATCACCCCTTAATTTAAAGCTGTGTCCCCTCGTGCTAGCTTTCTCCATCCTAGGAAAAAGGCTATCACTGTCCACCCTATCCAAACCTCTAATCATCTTATATGTTTCAATAAGATCCCCCCTTAGCCGCCTCCTTTCTAACGAAAACAACCTCAAATCCTTCAACCTCTCTTCATAGGACCTGCCCTCCATACCAGGCAACATCCTGGTAAGCCTCCTCTGTACCCTCTCCAATGCCTCCACATCTTTCTTATAATGTGGGGACCAGAACTGCACACAATACTCCAAGTGCGGCCGCACTAGAGTTTTGTACAGTTGCAACATGACGTTGCGGCTCCGAAATTCAATCCCCCTACCAATAAAAGCTAAGACTCCATATGCCTTCTTAACAACCTTATCGACTTGACTGCCTAATTTCAGGGATCTATGCACATACACACCAAGATCCCTCTGTTCATCAAGACTACTAAGAATCCTACCGTTAGCCCTATACTCTACACATTTATTATTTCTGCCATAGTGCATTACCTCACACTTTTCCACATTAAACTCCATTTGCCACCTCTCGGCCCAGCTCTGCAACTTGTCCAAGTCCCTCTGCAAACTATAACATCCCTCTTCACTATCTACCACTCCACCGACTTTAGTGTCATCTGCAAATTTACTAATCCATCCTTCAATACCCTCATCCAGATCGTTTATAAAAATTACAAACAACAGGGGCCCCAAAACAGACCCCTGAGGTACACCACTTGTCACCGAACTCCACGATGAATATCTCCCATCAACCACCACCCTCTGTCTTCTATCCGCTAGCCAATTCCTAACCCAATTAGCTAAATCACCCTCTATCCCGTACATCTGCATTTTCTGCAGAAGTCTTCCATGGGCCACCTTATCAAACGCCTTACTAAAGTCCATATATACCACATCAACCGCCTTACCCCCATCCACCTCTTTGGTCACTTTTTCAAAAAACTCAATAAGGTTAGTAGGGCACAACCTACCCTTCACAAAACCATGCTGACTATCCCCAATCAATTCATTTCTCTCTAAATAACTATAAATCCGATCCCTAATAATTCTCTCCAATACTTTGCCCACAAGACCTCACTATACTTGAATTCTGTTGTTGTAAAGGCTAACAGTCCATTAGCCTTCCTAAATGATGCTGTAACTGCACTTAGCCTTCAATGACTTACAGACAAGGACACCCAGGTTCCTTTGTACATCAGGTGGCATGGTGGCTCAGTGATTTATATTGCTGCCTCACAGTGCCAGGAATCGAGGTTCAATTCCTGGCTTGGATCTCTGTCTATGTGGAGTTTGCATGTTCTCCTAGTGTCTGCATGGGCTTTCTCTGGGTGTTCCGGTTTCCTCCCACAGCCTGAAAGACTTGCTGGTTAGGCGCATTGACCCAAACAGGTGCCAGGATGTAGTGACCAGGGGAATTTCACAGTAACTTCATTACAAAGTTAACGTAAGGTTTATTTTTGACTAATAAATAAACTTTTAACTTTTCCTATATCTTGATATTTAGGAAATACTCTGCACAGCTGTTCTTTCTACCAATATGGATTATTTCACATTTTTCGACATTATATTCCATCTGCCATGTTCTTGCTCACTCACTGTCTGTCCTAATCTTCCTGTAGCTGCTCTACACCTTCCTTACAACTGTGTAGCTGTGGGTGAAGGGTGAATGTATTTGAGTTCACGATGTGGAGATGCCAATGTTGGACTGGAGTGGACACAGTAAGAAGTCTCACAACACCAGATTAAAGTCCGAAAGCACAAGTTTTCGGAGTGCTGCTCTTTCATTAGGTGAATGGAGAGTTGGGTTCAAAAACAGGGCATTGATAGGTACAAACTCAATTACAAGATAATGGTTGGAATGCGAGTCTTAACAGGTAATCAAGTCTTTACATGTACAGACAGTGCAAGCGGAGAGAGGATTAAGCGCAGGTTAAAGAGGAATAAATTGTGTCAAGCCAGGACAGTTAGTAAGATTTAACAAGCCCAGGCCAAATGGTGGGGCTTTTAAGTAGTGTGACGTGAACTCAAGATCCCAGTTGAGTCTGTCTTCATGCGGGCAGAACTTAGCTGTCAGTTTCTGATAACTGTCCTGCTGGAGACAATACACATCTCTTTCACCTGTGCTTAACCTTCTGTCCACTCACATTATCTGTACCTTTTAAGACTGGATTACCTGTAAAGACTCGCATTCCAACCATTAACTTGTAAATTGAGTTTGTGTCTATCAATGTCCTGATGGAGTGGCAGTGCTCCGAAAGCTTGTGGCTTGTGCTACCAAATGAACCTGTTGGACTTTAATCTGGTGTTGTGAGACTTCTTACTGTGCTTACAATCCAACACCTGCATCTCCACATCATATCAGTTTTTGCTCTGTGATTCTGCATTGTCATGTGTTTTGGAGAACACTTAATTAGTCTTGATTAATAAATATTTTCATTAAAAGTACATTTGCAGTCTTTGTGACTGTGCTCAGTAGTCACCCCCCCTAACATTTTTAAACAAAAAATATAAGTTAGGCTCTATCAAGTTGGTTTCTGCTCTGGAGACTGACTTGTCCAGTGTTAACACTAACTGCAACATTAATACATGTGATTGGTCATCTTCTGCTGTCATCAATTAGAAAACAGAAAAAAAAGACATGTTTTCACTACAAACACAAAATTAGTTACGTACAAACTTTTTACATTGGTACAAAGAATAGAACAAAGAACAAAAAAAAGCACGGGAAACAGGCCCTTCGGCCAACGAGCCCACGCTGCCACCCTGATGTTCCCACCTCTACCCGCGATCCCTGTCCGTGTTTATAGACCTATGGATTAAAAACCAAAAATGAGACAATTTAGGGAGAATTTGTTTTGCCAATTAGCCTAAGAGCACATCTTTGGGATGTGGGAGGAAACCGGAGCGCCCGGAGAAAATCCACGCAAGCACAGGGAGAATACGCAAACTCCCACAGACATGGGCCCAAATCCATGTATCTGCACAGCACAGCGATAGTCACTGAGCTGTCGTGTTGCCCATCAAATAGTCCAGGTCAAGCGTACACTAACGACGTGAAGCACTAGGATACTCTCGAAAAAGATCCAAGAGCAGCCCTCTCACGACCCATCGCGTGTATGCCCCTCGTTAGACAACAAGGTAGACCAAAGCACCTGTAGGATAAAAACAAGTACATCAATATCATCATCTATTTACACACTTCCCAGGGACTCCCAAGGCTCATGATCCCTATTTTCAATCAGTTTTCTATACCCCTCCCTTCCCATTCTGTTCATGTGCCCATCTAAGTATTTCTTAAATAACTCCAGAGTACCTGCCTCCACCACTTTACTTGGCAGCGCATTCCATACCTCCCACTCTCTGTGTGAAAAAACTCCCTATAGCATCCAAATTATACCTCAGCCCCCTCACCCTAAGCCTGTGACCCCTTGTGCTATTTGAGTCCATCCTAGGAAAAAGTTTAACCCTGTTTACTCTATCTATCCCCTTCATAATCTTGTACACCTCTATCAGATCTCCTCTAAGTCTACATCTTTCTGAGGAAAACAGTCCCAATTTGCCTAATCTCTCCTTGTAACTCAGACCTTCCATACCAGGCAGCATCCTGGTAAACCTCCTCTGCACTCTCTCCAGAGTCTCCACGTCCTTCCGGTAGTAAGGCAACCAGAACTGGACGCAGTATTCCAAATGAGGTCTAACCAACGTTTTATACAACTGCAACATTAAAGGCCAGCTCTTGTACTCTATACCCTTCCTATAAAGGCTAGCATACTATATGCTTTCTTCACAACCTTCTCCACTTGCTCTGCCACCTTCAGAGACTTGTTCACTTGCACCCCAGGTCCCTCTGCGTGATGATTATATCTGTTCAGCATTCATTGAGAAACAGGTTTCTTCTTGATGAGATTTGACGTTCTGCCAAACTGTCCTCCTTTTGTGCTCTGTGCGTGCTAGTTTGTGATAAGCATTTTGTGGTTTTTGATTTATATATTTTTTGGAGTATTGCGTGCAGTTTTGCATTTGGAGTAATTTCGAGGGTGTTGGCTATGAGAAGGGGTTGAATAAATTCAGATTGTTTTCTCTGGAAAGACAGAGGTTGAGGGAAGCCCTGATAGAGGTCTACAAAATTATGAGAGGCATAAACACGGTGAATAGAAACTTTTTCCCAGGCTGCAACCTGTACATTTTACTCCAATGCAAAACCGCACGCAGTACTCCAAACAATATGTCAAAAACATGAAATGCATATTACAAACTGGCGTGCACAGAAGAAGGACAGTTTAGCAGAGCCCCCAACCCTCGGTATGAAGAAACGTTTTCTCAAGAAATTATATGGGGGCACAGGTTCCTGGTGAGAGGGAGAAAGTTTAAGGGAGATGTGCAGTAAAGCTTTTAACCATAGAAACCATAGAAAATTACAGCTCAGAAACAAGCCCCTTGACCCTTCTTGTCTGTGCCGAACCATTTTTTGCCTAGTCTCACTACCTGCACTTGGACCTCCACACCCCTGTCATCCACGAACCCGTTCAAGATTTTCTTAAATGTTAATAGTGAGCCCGCATTTACCACTTTATCCGGCAGCTCATTCCGCACTCCCATCACTCTCTGCATGAAGAAGCCCCCCTCCACCCTAATATTCTCTTTAAACTTTTATCCTTTCACCCTTAACCTATATCCTCTTTTTTTTTTCTCCTCTTGCCTCAGTGGAAAAAGCCTGCTTGCATTCACTTTTTATACAGTGAGTGGATGCCTGGAATGCATTGCCAAAGGAGGTGGTGGAAGCAGGCACATTAATAATGCTTAAGAGGAGTCTGGATGGGTACATGAATAGGGAGGGAATAGAGGGATATGGGCTAAGTATGGGCAGAAGGTTTTCTTTCAATTTCCTTAGGGTACCATGATTGGCACAGGCTTAGAGGACTGAAGGGCCTGTTCCTGTGCTGTATTTTTCTTTGTTCTTTGTCCTAACCTGTTTCAGTGAACCTTCTGTGGCATTTTTCAAAGGTGTCACCTGGCCAGCATTTCTTCCTCAACTAATGTCACCAAAATCAGCACTCCTAATTAATATTAGTTGTTTCTACTAGAATAGCTTGGCCTAATGGCAATAATTACTGGATTTCAAAGTAACATTATAAATAAAATACTGTGATAGAATTGCAAATCTGTTCCTCCTTTTCTCTCCTCACTCTCTCTCTCTCTAGATCTGCATGAGTAACTTCTCATATCCTTGCTGATTTAAATCTCCACCTAAGCTCCCATTGCCTGTTTAAATTCCGTTCTAAGGCACTCACTCTATTTAACCTATCCTCACCAAAAACCCATCAATGTCGAAGCCATCCTCAAGAACCACAATCTGTATGATACAGGAAATCTGACATAGTAAAGCTTCATCAAACAAATTTTGACATATACCACCTAAGGAAGCATTTCAAGGGATGACCAAAAGTTTGGTTGAAGAGTTGGTTTTTAAGAAGGCATTCTACCAGCAATAGGGAATTGTACACGCATGCAGAATAGAGACCACCTGGCCCCTTGAACCTGCTCTGCCATTCAACAAGGTCATGGCTGATCTGATTGTCATCTCAACTCCACATTCCCACCCACCCTGATAACCTTGCATTCCTTTGCTCATCAAGAATTTCTTCAAAAGATTCAAAACTCTGCTTGAGAAAGAGAGTTTCAAAGACTCACAACTATTTGAGAGAAATAATTTCTCCTCATCTATCTTAAATGAGTGACCCTTTTTTTTAGACAGTGACCTCGAGTTCTGGATTCTCCCACAAACATAAGTATCCTCTCCACATTCACTTTGTCAAAATCTCTCAGTATCTTATATGTTTCAACACCTCACTCTTCTAAAATCCACTGGGTACGGGCCCTACAGTGGGTAGCCCCTTCAATCTTTCCTCAAAAAACAAACCCGCTCGTTGCTGGTGCTAGTCTAGTAAATCTTCTCTGAACTGCTTCTAATGCATTTGCAGTCTTAAATAAGGAGACCAATACCGTGCACACCCCTCTAGATGTAGTCTCACCAGTGACTGTACATACCTTCAGTGCTCTATTGCCTTCACAATAAATAATAACATTCTATTGGCTTTCTTAATTAACTGCTGTACCTGCATAAAGACCTTTGTGATTCATGCATTAGGACATCTCAATGCTTCTGCATCTCAGAGCTCTGCAACCTCTCACCATTTAGATAATATACTTCTTTGTCATTCTTCCTGTCAACACATTATGCTCAATTTTCCAGATCTCTTCCCACTTAACTAACCTGCCGATGTCCTTTTGTGGCCTCCTTATGTTCTCTTCACAACTTTTTTTTGGCTATTGCCAAATTTAGCAACTATACCCCAGGTTATTGTGGGAAGTGAGGGAAGTGATTGCAGAGCCCCTGGCGATGATCTTTGCATTGTTGATGGACAGATTCCAGAGGACTGGAGGATTGCAGATGTGGTTCCTATTTTCGAGAAAGGGAACAGGGATAGCCCGGGAAATTACTGACCGGTGAGTCTGACCTCAGTGGTTGGTAAATTGATGGAGAGGATCCTGAGGGACAGGATTTATGAGCATTTAGAGAAGGTTAGTTTGATCAGAAATAGTCAACACAGCTTTGTCAAGGGCAGGTCGTGCCTTATGAGCTTAGTGGATTTCTTTGAAAACGTGACTGAACGCATTGATGAAGAGCGGTGGATATGGTTTACATGGATTTTAGCAAGGCGTTTGATAAGGTCCCCATGCAAGACTTCTTGAGAAGGTAAGAGGGCATGGAATCCATGGAGCTTTGGCATTGTGGATCCGGAACTGGCTTGCCTGCAGAAGGCAGAGAGTGTTGTGAATGGGTCTTTTTCTGCCTGAAGGTTGGCCACCAGTGCCCCAGGGATCTGTTCTAGGATCCTTGCTGTTTGTCATTTTCATAAATGAATGAGGAAGTGGAAGGATGGGTTAGTAAGTTTGCCAACAATACGAAGTGGATAATCTGGAGGGATGTCAGAACTTGCAGCAAGACATAGATAGGATGCAAGATTGGGCGGAGAAGTGGCAGATGGACTTCAATGCAGATAAATGTGTAGTGTCTGTTTTGTCAGGACCAATGGAATGAAGGAGTACAATATCAAGTGTTGAGGAGCAGAAGGATCTTAGGGTTCTGGTCCATAGGACTCTTAAATCGACCTTGTAGGTGGAGGATGTGGTCAAGAAGGCGTATGGTGTACTGGCCTTCATTAATCGAGGGATTGAGTTTAGGAGTCAGGAGGTAATGCTGCAACTTTATAAGACCCTTGTCAGACCCCACTTGGAGTACTGTGCGCAGTTCTGGTTGCCTCACTACAGGAAGGATGTGGAAGCTATTGAGAGGGGGCAGAGGAGATTTACAAGGATGTTGCCTGGATTGCGAGGCATGCCTTATAAAGATAGGTTGAGGGAAGTAGTCTCTTCTCCCTGGAGAGACAAAGGTTGAGAGGCGACCTGATAGAGGTTTATAAAATGTTAACAGAAATAGATAGGGTGGATTCTCAGAAGCTATTTCCCAGAAATGGTTGCTACAAGAGGACACAGGTTTAAGGTGCTGGGCAGCAAGTACAGAGGAGATGTTAGGGGTAAGTTTTTCACTCAGAGGATGGTGGGTGAATGGAATCAGCTGCCATCAGTGGTGGTGGAGGCGAACTCGCTGGGGCCTTTTAAAAGACTTCTAGATGAGTACGTGGGATTAAATGAGATTGGGAGTTACAGATAGTTCTGTGGTCTAGTAGGTATGGGTATGATCGACACAACTTGTGGGCTGAAGGGCCTGTTTGTGCTATAGTGTTCTATATTCTATACCTTCAGTTCCTTCATTCAAATCATTTGCATAAATTGTAAAAAGTTGAGGCCCCAGCACTGATCCTTGTGGTGTTACTCCTACACCACAAGTTTTTACTTTCCGCAATAACATCTTATCAAATGCCTTCTAGAAATGTAAATACAGGACATTTGATCCTTCAAAGAAATGCAATAAGTTGGTTAAACCTGATTTTCCTTTCACGAAACTATGTTGGCTCTGTTGCAACTTGCAACTGTACAAAACTCTAGTGCGGCCGCACTTGGAGTATTGTGTACAGTTCTGGTCCCCACATTATAAGAAAGATGTGGAGGCATTGGAGAGGGTACAGAGGAGGTTTACCAGGATGTTGCCTGGTATGGAGGGCAGGTCTTATGAAGAGAGGCTGAGGGATTTGAGGTTGTTTTCGTTAGAAAGAAGGCGGCTAAGAGGAGACCTATTGAAACTACAAGGGATCGTTGGTTACGGGTTGTGGTTCCGGAGGACTGGAGATGGCAATGTGGTCCGCATTGTTTAAGAAGGGGAAGAGAGACCTTCCTGGGAATTATAGGCCAGTGAGTCTTACTTCTGTGGTGGGCAAGGTATTGGAGAGAATTATTAGGGATAGGATTTATAGTTATTTAGAGAGAAATGAATTGATTGGGGATAGTCAGCATGGTTTCGTGAAGGGTAGGTCATGCCTTACTAACCTCATTGAGTTTTTTGAGAAAGTGACCAGAGAGGTGGATGGGGGTAAGGCGGTTGATGTAGTATATATGGACTTTAGTAAGGCTTTTGATAAGGTGGCCCATGGAAGACTTCTACAGAAAATGCAGATGTGTGGAATAGAGGGTGATTTAGCTAATTGGATTAGGAATTGGCTGGCAGATAGAAGACAGAGGGTGGTGGTTGATGGGAGATATTCATCGTGGAGTTCGGTGACGAGTGGTGTGCCTCAGGGGTCTGTTTTGGGGCCCCTGCTGTTTGTAATTTTTATAAATGATCTGGATGAGGGTATTGAGGGATGGATCAGTAAATTTGCAGATGATACTAAAGTTGGTGGTGTGGTAGATAGTGAAGAGGGGTGTTTTAGTTTACAGAGTGACTTGGACAAGTTGCAGAGCTGGGCCGAGAGGTGGCAAATGAAGTTTAATGTGGAAAAGTGTGAGGTAATGCACTTTGGCAGGAACAATAAATGTGTAGAGTATAGGGCTAATGGTAGGTCTCTTAATAGTGTTGAGGAACAGAGGGATCTTGGTGTATGTGTGAATAGATCCCTGAAAGTAGGCAGTCAAGTGGATAAGGTTTTTAAGAAGGCTTATGGAGTCTTAGCTTTATTGGTAGGGGGATTGAATTTAGGAGCCGCAGCATCATGTTGCAACTGTACAAAACTCTAGTGCGGCCGCACTTGGAGTATTGTGTGCAGTTCTGGTCGCCACATTATAAGAAAGATGTGGAGGCATTGGAGAGGGTACAGAGGAGGTTTACTAGGATGTTGCCTGGTATGGAGGGCAGGTCCTATGAAGAGAGGTTGAAGGATTTGAGGTTGTTTTCGTTAGAAAGGAGGCGGCTAAGGGGGGATCTTATTGAAGCATATAAGATGATTAGAGGTTTGGATAGGGTGGACAGTGATAGCCTTTTTCCTAGGATGGAGAAAGCTAGCACGAGGGGACACAACTTTAAATTAAGGGGTATGAGTTATAGGACGGATATCAGAGGTAGGTTCTTTACTCAAAGAGTGATTAGGGATTGGAATGCCCTGCCTGCAGCTGTTGTAGATGCGCCAAGTTTGGTGGCGTTTAAGAGGTTAGTTGATAAGTATATGGATGAGAAGTGAATGGTTTAGTTAGGAGGGGCATTGCTTTTTATTTTGGTCGGCACAACATCGAAGGCCGAAGGGCCTGTTCTGTGCTGTATTGTTCTATGTTCTATGTTCTATGTTTAGATAGGGTGGACAGTGATAGCCTTTTTCCTAGGATGGAGAAAGCTAGCACGAGGGGACACAGCTTTAAATTAAGGGGGGGTAGTTATAGGATGGATGTCAGAGGTAGGTTCTTTACCCAGAGGGTGGTAAGGGTATGGAATACCCTGCCTGCTGCAGTTGTAGATGCGCCAAGTTTGGGGGCGTTTAAGAGGTCTGTGGATAGGTTTATGGATGAAAAGGGAATGGTTTAGGTTAGAGGGTCATTGCTTTTTCTTAATTGGTCAGTGCAACATCGAGGGCCGAAGGGCCTGTTCTGCGCTGTAATGTTCTATGTTCTATATCACTTTAAATGCCTGTCACTGCAGTGTATTGACCGATCCCTTAACCTCATTTTTCTTATTCATGGGCATCAGTGGCTGGGCCAGCATTTTTTACCCATTCTTAATTGCCTTAGGGCAGTTGAGAATCAACCACATTGCTGTGTCCCTGGAATCACATGAAAGCCAGACCAGGCAATTTCCATCCCTAAACAACATTATTGAACTAGATAGATTTTTCCAAGAATCTGCAATGCTTTCATGGTCATTAGGAAATTCTTAATTCCAGATTTTTTTTTTTACTGCAGTGGCAGGATTTGAACCTCTGTCCCTAGAACATCAGCTGAGTTTCTGGATCAATAGTCTAGCAATAATATCGCTAGGCCATAGCCTCCCCTTTTGCCAGTTGACTTTAGTTAACTCTGCTTTCATGCTTTAAGTTTAAAATATTAGTCTTGGAGCAACTTTTCTCTCCTCAAACTGAATGTAAAATTCAATCATATTATGAAACCCTCCACCACACAGGGAAGCAGGTTAAGCATGCTGGGTGTTGTTCGAGTTGCATTCATCTGGGCAAGTGGAAAGTATTCCAAACACCACAGAGTTGTGCCTTGTAGGTGATGGACAGATTTTGGGGAGTCAGGAACTGAGTTACTCCCCGTAGAATTCCCAGTCTCTGACCTCCTCTTTTGGCTACAGTACTTATCTGTTGCTTCAGTCATAACCCTCAGGATGTTGACCGTGGAAGATTTGGTCTTGGTGGTACCCTTGAATGTCAAAGGGAAATGGTTAAATTTGTTCTTGTTTGTCTTGCAGTTTTGTTTGACAGATTGAATCATACTTGTGACCTGGCAGTGTTGAGTTTTGGGAGTTCAGTGTTGAATCAATTACAGCAATTTTGAGAATATTATACAAGTGAATATTCAACAGAAAGTAAAAGCATAGGTATAAGTTCAAGGGACCAAATGGCTTCCTTTTGCCCTCTTGTGAAATTCAGGATTCTTTGATTCCATGAAAAGCAAAATACTTTCCAAGGAAATAATTAAGCCTTTAAATTAGGCAGTATTTACTCTGAATGTGAAGACTTGCATTCTTTTTTCCATAAACGGAAAATCATTCAACTGTAAATGTTCAAATCCTGTTGCAGAAATCAAGGGGGTAAAAATATTTCCTTTCAGATTCCTTCCCCAAGTGGCTCAAAACCTTCTCTGCCTATCAGTGTAATGCACACGTTGGCACAAAAGCACATGCAGAATAAGTTCTTGTGTGATGTGGAATGTTGTTGGTGATCAGTAGTGATAATGGAGATACACCGTTTTTGGTCCATCACATAAAAAGCATGTGTATCAACTTAGTGAAGGAACAGACAGAAATTTCTTATCTCATACCAACCATAAATAATTCTGAGTTCTTTCTGCATCAAGGACTGAATTATTTGACAGATTCTCAGCAACTTCAACTCAGACAAAATGTAAGGTGGGCGGGAAGAGCCTGCTGAAGGAAACATTCACTGCCCAGCAGCCATTTAACAGCCGATCAGCATTAATAGGCTGAGTTCTTCTGAATCAGGAAATCGCAACTTAGAAAGCTGCTGGTCACTTCATTTGCAATTTTCCAGTACAGACTTGCTGAATCCAGGATTTGGGCATTTGGTGCTCTTGTCGGCTGCCAAGCAGGCAGATCCTGGCAAAGGAGGGTAGAGGGAGGTGAGGAGCTGTGATTTGAGATGATCCAGGAAGGGGTAACGCCTAGGAGTCCAGTGAGGAGGGGACCCCACTTTCCCCTGACCATTACTGCCCATCCAAGGAAAATGCTGGGCTGGCCGCTGACCATGGACTCCTGTCACTATTGGTTAGATCCAGGCAGCAGGATGCGTAAGGCCCTCCCGTGGACATTAGGTATTAAAGGGTCTGAGTTAGTCACTTGCAGACTGAAGACACCTGTGTTGCTGGTGAGGGCATGGGCAGGCAGGCTGAATTTAACATTGTTCCCACCTTCAACCCTGTCACCAATAGTCCACCTCCAAATTTTTAAACGTACAGCTCTGCACATAGTTTGAAATAAATGTTATGATTCAATAATAAATATATCAATTTGCCAAGCATACATTACTTTCTCTTGGGCCCATATATCTATTATTAAACGGGTAAATGAAATGGGTTTATTGATAGGGGAGTTGAGGGTAATGGAGGGCAGACATCAAAGCTGAGCTGAAGCCACACAGTCACATCAACCATGATCTTATTGAATAGAGAAGCAGGCTCAAGGGATTAACTGACGTATTCCTGCTCCTATTTCTTAAATTTTTGTGTTCTTATGGCTAAGGACAATTCAATTCATTTCTGATCTCCTTTAAATGTCCTTCATTTGTAAGGTCTGGGACCATGACTTCAAGACAATGAATATAAGAACACGAGAAATCAAAATTGAAATAGGCCATACGGCCTCTCAACCCTGCTTCATCATAAAGTGAAATCATTAGTGGTCTTAGATCTCACCTACTCCCCATAATTCCTCTAAATTAAGGGGAATTATTCCTAGGGGAACAAATAACCCGAGGGTGACACGATACATGGTGGTTAGCATTGCTGCCTCACAACAGCAGGGACCCAGGTTCGATTCTTGCTTTGGGTCACTGTTTGTATGAAGTTTGTACCTGTGTCTGCGTGGGTTTCCTCCTGGTGCTCTGGTTTCTTCTTGCAGTTCAATGATGTGCTGGTTAGGTAAATTGGCCATGCTAAATTCTCCCTCAGTGTACCCAAATAGGCTTAGAAGTGTGGCGACTAGAGGATTTTCACAGTATCTTCATAGCAATGTTAATGTAAGCGTATTTGTGACTAATAAATAAACTTTGAACTTTAAAGTCTAAAAGACTATCTCAGCATCGAATATACTCAATTAGCCCTCAGAAATAGAGAATTCCAAAAATTTACAACACTGTGTGTGAAGCTATTTCTCTGCATCTCAGTCCTAAAAGATTTGCACCTTTTCCTAATGCAATACTTCCTAGTTGGAAGCTAGAAAAAACACTCTCTCAGTTTCTGCTCTGTCAACAAAAACTTTTTTTTCCTTTACAGATGTTTCCTGACCTGCTGAGTATTCCCAGCATTTCCTGTTTTCAGATTTCCAGCATTTTGCTTTTCTTCCCTCAAAATCTTATGTTTTATTGAGATCAAATCTCGGTCTTCTGAACTCCAGAAAATGTAAGCCTACTTAATCCCTTATCCATAGGCATACCAGGAAGGTGGCTTATCCTGTCCCTTTTTTCTACAGCCCTCTTGCCACCTGTGAATTATCTGGTGCCAGATCTTCACCAATAATATCTCATTACCCCTTGCCCCACATCATAGAGTGCAGTAGAGGCCCAACAAGTTCAATCCCCCTACCAATAAAAGCCAAGACTCCATATGCTTTCTTAACAACCTTCTCGACTTGACTGCCTACTTTCAGGGATCTATGCACATACACACCAAGATCCCTCTGTTCATCTAGACTACTAAGAATCCTACCATTTGCCCTATACTCTACACATTTATTATTTCTGCCATAGTGCATTACCTAACACTTTTATGTCCTCTCACAACTGAATCTTCAACTAAGGGGAACAGCTGCTCCGCATCCACTCTGTCCATGTCCCTCATAATCTTGTACAGTTTAATCAGGTCACCCCTCAATCTTCTCTGCTCCAACGAGAACATCCCAAACTTACGCAACCTCTGTTCATAAATATTCTATCTCAAGCAGCATCTTGGTGAGTCGCCTCCACACCTCCTCCAGCACAGTCACGTCCTTCTTATAATGTGGCAACAGAACTGCATGTAGCTGTAGTCTCACCAAAGTTCCATACAACCCCAACATGACTTTGTTGCTTTTGTAATCAACGCCTCGAATGATAAAGACAAATATTTCACCACCTTACTAACATGTTCTTCCACTTCCAGAGATCTGTGGACAAACATGCCCATTTGTTCCACAGAACTTTCGGGTATCCTACCATTCATTGAGTACTTTCTTGCCAAAATACTGTCTTTCCAAAATATATTACCTCCCTCTTCAGGTTTAAATTCTATTTTCCACTTATCTGTCTATTTCACCATTGTCTATATCCACTTGTAGCCCAAAACATTCTGCCTTGCTGTTAACTGCCTGTCCAATCTTAGTATCAATCACAAACTTACTAATCCTACCCTCCACTCCCCATAGTCATCAATGTCATTTATATAAATAATGAATAATAGGGGGTCCAACACAGATTCCTATAGCTTACCACTGGACACTGGCTTCCAGTCACTCAAGTAGACTTCCGACATCACCCTTTGTCTCCTACAACTCAACCAATTTTGAATCCACTTTATCAAATTATCCTGTATCCCATGTGAATTTACCTTCTTTACAAGTCTCTCATATGGGATCTTGTCAAACGCTTTGCTGAAATGCATATAAACTACATTGACTGCACTATCTTATACATGTGGTCATCTCCAAAAAGTTCAAACAAATTTGTTAATCTGACCTCCCTCTGACGAAGCCATGCTGACTGTCCCTGACCAAGCTTTGCCTCTCCAAATGGAGACAGATACCTGTCGCCAGAAGTTTCTCTGATATTTTCCCTGCCACTGATATGAGACTCCGTAATTCCATGGTTTATCTCTACAACACTTCTTAAATAGCAGAACCACATTAGATGTTGTCCGGTTGTCTGGCATCTCCCCTGTGGCCAGAGAGGAATTGAAAATTTGTATCAGAGCTCCTGCAATCTCCTCCTTCGCCTCCCACAACAGCCTAGCGCACAATTAATCTGGACCTAGAGATTTATCCACTTTTAAGGCTGCCAACGCCTTCAATACCTTGTCCTTCTCTACGTCAATTTTCTCAAGAACCTCACAGTCTCTCTCCTTAAATTTCATACCATTGTCCCCATTCTCTTGGTGAAATCAGATGTGAAGTACTCATTCAATACTCTACCAGTGTTCTCTGGCTCCAACCACAGATTGTCCCCTTGATCCCTAATGGGCCCTACTCTTACCCTGGTTATCATCTTATATATATTTGATATATTTATAAAATATCTTAGGATTTTCCCTGCTTTTACCAGTCATAGCTCTCTCATATTCCCTTTTTGCATTCCTGATTGCTTTCTTAAGCTCTATCCTGCACTTTCTTTACCTCACTAATGCTTTCACTGATTTGCTCCCCTTATTTAGTCTTTTTGGCCTATTTAATTCTGGCCTGGTTCAGTTTTGCAGAGTATTAGTGGTAGAATCACGGACAAGTTGGTACAAGTGCAACATCAATCACTGCATGGAATCTTGATGACAGTAAGGATCGAATTCTCACCTGCATTTGCAAAACCTGTGTACTTTGGCAACTCACAAAAACGATTCTGGATGCATGTGTGGACTTTACAAGGTAGTTTCATCTTTTCATACAAGGTTTGGGTTCTCAGTGAGTTCTGTGAACTGTGACAGACTGTATGAGGATCATGTTTGCTGAGGCAAGCCTGTTGGAAAGCCCACCCGCATTCTGCAACATAGCAACCCAGCACTCAGCATCGCTTATTGGTTCCCTGAACCTCATTGCTCACCCTCCTCATGTCAGTCTGTGCCATTTTACATTCCTTGATGCTATCCTGTGTCCCTTCAGATTTTCAAAGAACACCTCATGTGACCTCTCACATTTCCTTATTCCATCCTCAGCACCCCTCAAATTCCCCCATGCCATCCCATGACTGTTGACATTCCCCAATTCAACAGCCATGCTACCTCACACTCTCCTTCAGCACCAGATATTTCCTATGTCAACTCATGTCACTTCTCTGCTTATCCTCATAGCAACTGCTCTTTCCATGCCCCACCCCCCCAGCCCCAATCTTTACCCAGCTTACATCAACACTGCAGCAAAGTTACTGTGAAAATCCCTTGGTCTATAAAAGTTAGAGAGGGTTAGTGGAGACAGCTGTCTGGAGAATTGAGAGATGAAAGGGATAGAGGTGTTATATGTATCTATTTATAATAAAACTTTGATCAAGTGAATATGTATGGAAATCATTTACATCTTTTTTCACAGAGAGGATGGTGAGTGTGTGGAATGAGCTGCCAGAGGTAGTTCTAGAGGCAGGTACAATTTTACCTTTTAAAAAGCATTTAGATAGTTACATGGGTAAAATGGGTCTAGAGGGATATGGACCAAATGTGGCCAATTGGGATTAGCTTCGGCATTTAAGAAAAAGGGGTAGTATGGGCAAATTGGACTGAAGACCCTGTTTCAATGCTGTAAATCTCTCTGACTCCATAAATTGTGTTTAGAAATTTGCATTTGGAGATAGATGGCTTTTTTTCAGCTTTAAATTTCAAATGGGAGCATAAGGCCTTTGCAGTTTGCAAATAAATATTTCATAAATAAACAAGGTAAGGTGATTAAATTTTATTTGACCAATAGGAATGCCATGGAAGGTTATTATATTTTGGAAAAGTTAACTTCCAATAGGTGCTGAAGACAGTCAAATCAAATAAAAAAGGGAAAACAATACTTATGGAGAAGAAGAAAAGAAGAGACTGATCCAAATGAGGGGTCACTTATTTAAGATGGAGATGAGGGGAACTTTTTCTCTGAGGGTGATGAGCCTCTGGAACTCCGTTTCTCAAATCCCAGGGGAAGCTAAGTCTTTAAATAATTTTGATAAATTCTTGATTAGTAAGGGGGTGAAAGGTTATCGAGTGTAGGCAGGAATGTGGGGTTGAAGTTACAATTGGATCAGCCGTGATCTTATTGTATGAAAGAGCAGGCTGGAGGGTCGAGTGGCTTCCTCCCATATTTAGTACGGATGTTTGTACATGTTATGCCTAAATCTGGAGTACAAGTTGATTCTTGCACTGAAAACAAGAAAACAGAAAGCAATCTAATTGCTGCAAGGCGTAGCAGAAATTTAAATTGAAACTTTAAAGAAGTTTATTTTCCTTTATCTTTGTGTGTTCTCAAAGATCAAACTTGGAAGTAGTTCTTACACCCAGCTGCGGTAGTGCTCTTCTGTCACTCACTTGCTTAACGCTTGAAGAAAACTGTTCTGGGCTGCAGTGCTTCACTGTTTCTCACTGAGATTCAGGACTGTACATCAACATATTTATGGATCCTCCGCTTCACTCTGCTTCTGCCCTGAATCCTGGACAGATTTCTACATTCTTTCAGGTCAAAGTTGCTAACTTCAGGGCTTTTAGCTCACCTCCACTGTCAGCATGGTCGCACAGTTGTTAGCGTTTCTTCCTTACAGTGCCAGGGACCTGGGTTCAATTCCTGGCCTCATGTCATTGTGTGCATGGAGTTGCACACAATGTCTGCGTACGTTTCCTCCAGGGGCTCCGGTTTCCTCCCACACTCCAAAGGTGTGCACATCAGGATGATAGGCCACAATAAATTGTCACTTAGTATCGGGGGACTAGCTAGGGTAAATCCGCACTGAGACTGCATTGCCTTCTTGACAGCCTCTTCCTGGTCGGCTCAACTTCAGCTGAAAACTTTCACTCCGCTGTTATGGTTTTGACCAATCCTGCAGGCCACTCTGTTTCTGAATTCTACCCACTTGCTACCAAATAATCTTTTTTCTGCCACCTTTTCGCTAACTTCCCATGCCGTTCCCTTCAGTCAGCTTTCAGAACTGGGTTGGACTAATTCCTCCTGAAACTTTCATCCTGGAAGTAAATTCATCAGATCAGCAGCCTTACCTGGCATGGACCTGCGAAGACTTTAACTTTAATTCTCTTGCTCAACTGAGCTTCTCCATCCTTGGATTTCACTCCCACCCTCGTGGCCAGAATCTTCTGAAGTCTTAAGTTTGGTGATGGGTGTGGAAGTGGGAGAGATTTCCACTGAAAGGTGGGATGACCGACCACACAAAATCAAAGGCCCAGTTGCCATATTTAAATAGCAGCAGTCTGCACCATCCCTCCCACATTAGCCCTGCTATTGCTCCACCAGTCACTGAATATATTTAAAGTAGATATTGACAAATTTCTAAACACCAATGGCATAAAGGGATAAAAGCAATAGTATGGGACAAAAACATTGAAGTGGATGATCAGCTACGGTCATATTGAATGCAGAGCAGGCTCGATGGGCTGAATGGCCCATGCCTGTTCCCGTATTCCTTCATCACTAACTTCATCTTTTCCAAACAAACATCAAATTCACTTTCAAATGGTAGGATTTGTAAAAGCACGATATTGCAGATGGTGGAAATGTGAAATAAAAAGGCAAAATGCTGAATAAACTCAGCAGGTCAGACAGCATCTATGGAGAGAGAAACAGAGTTAATGGGTGAGATCTTACAGCCTCACTTGGGCGAGACGGAAAATTCCTCCCTGAGGTCAACAGAGATTTCCATTGTCGCCTGTAGCAGGCGAGGTGATAGAGTCGCGGCCGATCGCCCTTCTGACATCTCTATTCCTTCCTGGTTTTGTAGCAAGGTCTCATGGACTCAAAGTTAATTGTATTTCTCTCTCCACAGATGCAGCCAGGTTTGCTGCGTTTATCTAACAAAGGGCAGCACCATGGCACCCTCACAGCGCCCGGGTTTGGTTCCCAGCTATTTATGTGGAGTCTGCACATTCTTCCTGTGTCTGCGTGAGTTTCCTGCTGGCACTCTGGTTTCCTCCCACAGTCCAAAAATGTACGGGTTAGGTGGATTGGCAACGTTAAATTGCCTCTTAGTGTCAGGGGGACTAGCTAGAGTAAGTGCATGGAGTTATAGGGATAGGACCTGAGTGGGTTTGTGATCAGTGCAGACCAATGGGCCGAATGATGCATTGGCCATGCTAAATTCTCCCTCAGTGTACTCAAACAGGCGTCTGAGTGTGGCAACTGGGGAATTTTCACAATAACTCCATTGCGGCTTTAATGTAAGCCTACTTGTGACTAATAAATATATTTTACTTTTAAGATATTTCCGTGTAACACTGTTAGTGTGAAAGTGCAAGTATCTCCTTACCATAAACTACAGGCTGGAAGAAATTAGGTCAATCCTTATAGATTGACCTATATAGTTAATATTATTATGAATGGACTGCAGTTCTGTGCTAGTGTATTCCAACTTACCACAAAGGTAGATTGTTGCATAAGATTAAATCTCATGGGATCCAAAGTGAGGTAGCTAAATGGGTACAAAATTGGCATTGGATGACAGAAGACAGAAGGTGGTTGTAGAGGGTTGTTTTTCATTCTGGAGGCCAATGACCAACATAGAACATAGAACGTTACAGCGCAGAACAGGCCCTTTGGCCTTCGATGTTGCGCCAACCAATTAGGAACAAGCAATGACCCTCTAACCTAAACCATTCCCCTTTCATCCATAATCTTATCTACTAACCTCTTAAACGCCACCAAACTTGGCGCATCTACAACTGACGCAGGCAAGGCATTCCATACCCTTACCACCCTCTGGGTAAAGAACCTACCTCTGACATCAGTCCTAAAACCACCACCCCTTAATTTAAAGCTATGTCCCCTCGTGCTAGCTTTCTCCATCCTAGGAAAAAGGCTATCACTGTCCACCCTATCTAAACCGCTAATCATCTTATATGTTTCAATAAGGTCTCCTCTTAGCCGCCTTCTTTCTAACGAAAACAACCTCAAATCTCTCAGCCTCTCTTCATAAGACCTGCCTTCCATACCAGGCAACATCCTGGTAAACCTCCTCTGTACCCTTATAATGCACGGCGTGCATGATGTGGAGATGCTGGCGTTGGACTGGGGTAAAACAGAAAGAAATCTCACAACACCAGTTTAAAGTCCAACAGGTTTATTTGTAGCAAAAGCCGCAAGCTTTCAGGACAGCCTGTCCCTTCGTCAGGTGGCTGGGAGTTCAGATAAACCTATTGGACTTTAAACTGGTGTTGTGGGATTTCTTTCTGTTTTACCAGTAGCGTGCCTCAGAGATCAGTGTTGGGTCCACTGTAATTTGTTATTTATATTAATGATTTGGATGAGAATTTAGGAGGCATAGTTAGTAAGTTTGCAGATGACGCCAAGATTGGCAGCATAGTGGACAGTGAAGAAGGTTATCTAGGATTGCAACGGGATCTTGATCAATTAGGCCAATGGGCTGACGAATGGCATATGGAATTTAATTTAGATGCAAGATGACGCATTTTTGAAGATTGAACCAGGGCAGGACTTACTCAGTTAATGGTCGGACTTTGGAGAGATTTATAGAACAAAGAGGTCTAGGGTACATGTTCATAGCTCCTTGAAAGTGGAGTTACAGATGGACAGGGTGGTGAAGAACACATTCAACATGCTTGGTTTCATTGGTCAGAACCTTGAATAGAGGAGGTGGGACGTTTTGTTGAAGTTGTACAAAACGTTGGTAAGGCCACACTTGGAATACTGGCGTACAGTTCTGGTCACCCTATTATAGAAAGGACATTATTAAACTAGAAAGAGTGCAGAAAAGATTTACTACGATGCTACCAGGACTTGATAGTTTGAGTTATAAGGAGAGGCTGGATAGACTGGGACTTTTTTCTCTGGAGTATAGGAAGCTTAGTGGTGATCTTATAGCAGTCTGTAAAATAATGAGGGGTGTAGATCAGATAGATAGTCAATATCTTTTCCCAAAGTATAGGAGTCTAAAACTAGAGGTACAAAAGTATCCAGAAGGCCAATATTTTCACACCGAGGATAGTGAGTGTCTGGAACAAGCTGCCAGAGGTAATAGTCGAGGTGGATACAATTTTGTCTTCTAAAAAGCATTTAAGCAGTTACGAAAGGACCAAATGTGGGCATCTGAGACTAGCTTAGTGGTTTTAAAAAAAAAAGGACAGCTTGGCCAGTTGGGCTGAAGAGCTTGTTCCCATGATGTAATTAAGTATGACTCAATGACTCTATGACTCAATGAATGAATTCACATGATTTAATCTAAAATATCAAAGAACACTGCGATCACATCATTTGTGGAAGATACGCATACTGCAGCTCAACTCACCAAATGCTTTCTTCATTATCTCTGAAACTACTATCATCTCATTTCATCTGTATTCTTTCCAAGTTATTCTAATCAAGGAGCATCTACATTCCTAAGCTCACCTACTCTCAATTTCAATTTTGTTGTTTTGACTATTACAGAAGACTATTGTTATTTAAGTGCCTCCTGAGAACTGTACCATTGAAGCAAGTCTTAAGTCTCCAGTTTAGAATGATCCCTCAGTCCCTTTAGTCCAGTTAGTTCCGTTTGCAGTCTTTAATATTAATTTTTGACTACCATTTACAACATGAAATAAAACGTAAATGATTCCTTTCTGTAGAATTGTTAAACTTATTACTACTTAATTTTCATTCCTGACATTGTCCTTTTCACTTCCCAAACACCTGCACCAAGCAGATCAGTTGTACACGCGTGTGTGCTGCAATAAAATTGTGGAATGTTACAGCATTAAAGGAAGCCATTCAACCTATCGTGCCAGTGCCAGCTTTTTGAAAAAAAACGATCCAAGTAGTTCTGCTGCCCTGCTGCCCAAGTAACCTTGTTACTTTCTGAACAAGGTTAGATAGGGTAGATTCAGAAAGGATCTTCCCAATAGTGGGGGAGTCCAGAACGAGGGATCATAGTTTGAGGATAAGGGGTAAACCTTTCAGCACTAGGTGAGGAAAAATTTCTTCACCCAGAGGGTGATGAATGTATGGAATTCACGAATACAGAATGAAGTTGAGTCCAAAATGTTGTCTGATTTCAAGAAGAAATTAAATACAGCTCTTGAGGCTAAAGAAATCATGAGATATGGAGGAAGGGGGAACAGGATATTGAATTCAATGATCAGCTATGATCAAAATAAATGGCGGAGCAAGCCTGAAGGACCGAATGGCGTACTCCTGCTTCTAGTTTTTAAGTTTCTATGTTTTTCAAGGATTTTCTCAATCACTTTTCGGAAGTGATCACTGAATCTGCTTCTGCCAGCCTTTTGGGTACTCTGGCAAGTTGATTACATGGTTGAAAACTGAAGTTTCTTTTCACTCCCAATGTAGGAAGGTCTTCAGCAGACTCAACTTCTACATCCCTGATGACGTGGTTCGCAAGGTTACCCAGTGTTCTCCTGGAGTTGTGGAGCTTGTGCTGAACACGCTACGGCTCAAAATTGGAGAGAAGCTAAAAGAGAGAAAGAATAAGGCAACTGCATCACCTCAGGTTTGAAAAAATATTAAAAGGTTACAGGAAACTGTCAAGAATTTTTTTTTTTTTTGGTGAACTTGTGGCAACTAGCTCATCATATTGAATGAATAAAAAAGTTTTCTTTGCATTGCACTTGTTTAAGAGCCAGTATTGTTCTTTGAATGATGGTTTAGCTCTACATTCATAAGATGTTTTTAAGAACAGATATGATAGAAGCTGTTTGAGCTTTATGGTTGCTTTCCATCTGTTCAATTTTTCACCACAAATCTCCATCATTTGTCTCTCCCAAGTGTGACTCACTGTCCCTTAAAGTTAATTAGTACAATTTCTTATAAATCCTGACTCTTCGATTTAAAAATAATTACAAATAATAAATCTCTCCCTATTCAAAAAGGGAGAAAGGCAAAAAGTCGGAAACTACAGGCTGTTTAGCGTGACCTCTTGATGGGGAAGATGCTGGATCGATCATTAAGGAAGCAATGACTGAGCATTTGGAAAGACAAAACTCAATCTTATCAGCATGGTTTTATGAAGGGAAAGTCATGCTTGACAAACTTGCTTGAGCTCTTTGAGGGCATGATCAGCAAGGTGGATAGTGGGGAACCTGTGGATGTGGTATATCTAGATTTTCAGAAGGTGTTCAGCAAGGTGCTGCATAAAATATCAATCCAGAAGATGAGATTGGATGAGTTGGATCGAAAATTGACTGATTGACAGAAAGCAGAGGGTCAGGATAAATGGTTCCTTCCCCACTAAATGGCTGGCCTTGGAAAGAGTCCAAAGGAGGGTCACAAGAATGATCCCTGGAATGTAGAGCTTGTATGAGGAACAGTTGAGCACTCTGGGTCAGTACTCGTTGGAGTTTAGAAGGATGAGACGGGATTTGATTTACGTATATAAAATTTTAAAAGGGATTGATAAAGTAAATGTAAACCAAATGTTTCCTCTAATGGGGCAATCTAGAACAAGAGGTCACAGATATAGGTTGAGAGGCATAGATTTAAAACTGAGATGAGGAGGAACTACTTCTTGGAGAGGGTGGTGAATTTGTGGAACTTGCTGCCCCATAGCGTGGTGGAGTCCAAATCATTGAATGGTTTCAAGAAGGAGATAGATATATTTCTAATATTAAAAAATGGTTAAGGGGAGATGGGGAACAGGTGGGGAGGTGGATTTGAGACCAAGTAGAGATCAGCTATGATCTGATTGAATGGTGGAGCAGGCTCAAAGGGCTGAATTTGCCTGCTTCTGCTCCTAATTCCTATGCTCCTATAAAGACCTGCCTAACTTTCCTTCATTTTCTAAACAAACTTGCTCATTTTGTAACATCCCACTTGCTGCGGCAACTCTTGTTGATAAAGTTATTTAACGTTGGTAGACTAGCAGTCCAGAGTTTGAGTTTAAATTCTACTATGACAAAGTTGTAGAATTGAACTCAGTAAAATCAGGTCATTTGCCAGCTGGAACTTGACAAATTACCACGAATTGTTCTGAAAATGCAACTCTGGTGTCCTTCAGGGGAAGATAACACAGATGTGACTCTACTCACACACCGTTTATTGACTCTCAATTTCCTCATGGATGTTTGATAAATACTGCCTTACCCAATGCTTTGCACATTCCTTAGACAAATATTAACCAGTTCTTGTATAATTTGCAATCAGCAATTTGTTCTTTCAACTGAAGAACACTTCCAAATGGAACCCCACAATTTTGGCAATGGGTTGGTTCACTGCCCATATAATTAGGTTGTAAGATGTCCCACTGCGAAATTGGTATGCTTTTGGTTACACTGTGCAGTCAAAGAAAAGGCACAATTTAACGACTTTTACATGAAGAGGAATTCTTTCACTCAGGCTGACAAATCTTTAGAATTATCGACCCCAGTGGGCTGTGGAAGCTCAGACATGTTTAAGATAGAATTTAATAGCTTTTTACACACTAAAGATATTAAGGGATATGGGGAGAGTGTGGGAAAATGTGTTGACATAGAAGACCAACTATGATCTAGATGAATGGTGAAGAAAGCTCAATGGCTTACTCCTGCTCATAATTCCGGTATATAGATAAAGGTAGACAAATTATTCTGGTGGGGGAATTTAGCATGGCCAATCAACCTAACTCGCATATCTTTGGACTATGGGAGGAAACTGGGGCACTCAGAGGAAACCAACACAGATATGGAAAGAATATGCAAACTCCACACAGACAGTGGCCAGAGGCCGGAATTGAACCAGGGTCTCTGGTGCTGTGAGGCACTGAACCACTGTGCCTCTGCTAGAGCAGAGTAAGCAAGTGCTTACTCATATGTTCCAATGCTCCTATTACATGGTTTCTCTTTCAATCACTAACTCCAGTAGTGTGCTTGACAGCCTCACAGTCCTGTTTAAAAATAGCCTGAATTAATAGTATTGTTAATTTAGTATCTCATTTTATATCTTTCACCTCTCTATTTTGACCCCTCAGTAGTAGAATGCTGTTATCCAAAAATAAAAGCAATATACTGTGGGAAGTTGGAAATCTGAAATAAAGCAGGTAATGCTGGAAACACTCAATGGGCTCTATTTTACTATTTTGATTCTAAATGCCGAGTGGACTTGAAACTGGGAACATTTCTGATCCGACTTTTAGACCCGTTCCAAGGTGCCTCCGTTCGCACTCTGCCTGAAAAAATATCAGCAATTACGAATCATGCTGCAGAAGCCTTGGGTGGGGCTTATTGCACCCAAAACATTGCAGCTGCTATTGGTGCCTCCAACTGCGCATGCACGGAAAAAGAAAAATAGACGTTCCTCTGCCACGTTGCTCCCAGGTCAGGAAATGCCTTCCCCCGCCATTGCCCCTCACACATTGCTGCAATCTACAACATTACTGACCCCCTTAGCCCCACACACCCCACCACCGTCAAGACCGAATGCAAGCCCCTCCACCCTTCCTCCCATCACCCCCCCCACCTCACACACACAGTGGCAACGGAACCTCTTCCCCCCACCCCACTGCTCATAGGGTGACAGCGGACTCCTCTCCCCTCCCCGCAATTGATCACGCACAGAGTGGCAGTGGACCCCTTTCCCTCCCCTCCACCGCCAATGATCACATGCTGAGTGTCAGCAGACCCCACTTCTTCCCCACTGAACACAAGCAGAGTGGCAGCAGACCTCACCTCCCTCTCCCCCACTCCCCCTCCGCTCCGATCACAAGCAGAGTGGCAGTGAACCCTCTTTGCCTTCACCAATCACATGCAAAGTGGCACCACCCCTCCCTGAGGTGATCCACTTCAAATCAGCTGTGATCTTATTGAATGGTGGGGCAGGCTCGAAGGACTAGATGGCCTACTCCTGCTCCTATTTCTTATGTTGTTATGTCCTCCCCTGCTCCCCTTCCCATCACCCCGCCATAGCCCCTGCCCCCACCCCACCGTCCCACCAGAGTGCCAACTGACTGCCCTCCTTCAGAGTGGCAGCAGCCCTCCCCCCCCCACCCCTCCATCCTGATCTGAGTCAAAGAGCCGCCGGAAGCTCAAAACCTACCTCCTCAGAAGCTGGAGCATCTGAATCAGACCTTTGCCAACCATGTCTGTTTCACGCTGCTTCTGGAGGGGCAAATGCGGTGGTAAAGGGGGAAATGCCACTAAGTTTGGGCGGGTAGCCCATTAAGTCAATTTAAATGCATGCAGGGGCATTTAAATTGCTGTCGCACCCGTTTTGGGCCCCGCCCCCATGGTGACCATTTTCAGGGGAACAATTGCAGGCGCAGATCACGCTACTCGCCTCACACCTGACTTTCCCAAGATTTTGTGCCTGAAAATGGGCACAACGTGATGGTAAAATCGGGCCCAATAATTCAGATGGAGCTATTATAATCGAGAAACAACACTTTCGCTTCAGGTCTGAGACTTAACTGCTCTCTGTCCATCATTTCAAGCCATCAACAAATCACCCCATAATCTCCACTGTCCTAAGGAAAACAGCCCCCATTTTACAAGTCCACTGAAAGTCTGCAGCATCCTTGTAATTCTGCACTGTTCTATTTCTATTACCTCTGATTCCTTCTTACATTGTGGAACCCAGCACTACACAAGCCACTACTGTGGTCTGACTGCACGATTGTGCAGCGAACGATAAAGCAGACTCCAGGGCCCAACTGGCATACTCCTGCTCCTAATTCCTATTTTCATATCTCTGTCTGATGTTAGACTTACCTGCTTACGTTCTTTATTAAAGTTGTTATGTTAGCCAAATTTTCTATTTAGAAAAATTCAAATAATTAAGAAAGACTGTATGATCTTTTTCCCTGACTTTGAGTGCAGCCTCATCAAAATTTATTGTTCTATCCACTTAAAGGTGTTGCTTTTTCAGAAGCAATTCTCTATGTACAATCACCTTTAACATTCTATAACCTTTTTAAATGCGTCCATCTGTGCATTTCATCTGCATTTCCCTCATTTGTAAAACTAATACAAAATATTTGATTGTTTTTTTCATGCCTGCAGCATCCACAATTAAATATTCTTGTATCTAAAGGGACAAAGGGATATGGGGGTAAGGCGAAATCAGGATGTTGAATTTGATGATCAGCCATGATCAAAATGAATGGCGGAGCAGGCTCAAAGAGCCCGAATGGCCTACTCCTGCTTCTATTTTCTATGTTTCTATCTGTTTAACCACTCCTTCATTTTTCATATAATTGTTTTTCCCTTTGTTTTAACTGCTTGTCAATCCACTAGCATTGCCAATCCACTAACCTGTAATCTTTGGACTGTGGGAGGAAACTGGAGCGCCTGGAGGAAACTCACGCAGACATGGGGTGAATGTGCAAACTCCACACACAAAAGATCCAAGCCAGGAATTGATCTCGAGTGCCTGGTGCTGTGAGGCGTTCATGCTAATCCCCTGTGCCACTCAGTTTTAAAAGATTTACCCCTTATCCTCAAACTACGACCCTTAGTTCTGGATTCCCCTGTCACTGGGAACATTCTTTCTGACTCAACTTTGTCTAACCCTGTTAGAATTTTATCAATTTTATGATCACCTCTTACTCTTCTATACGGGCAGCACGGTGTTACAGTTCATAGCATGCTGGTTCACAACACCAGGGACCCAAGTTCAAGTCCCAACTTGGGTCACTGTCTCTGTGGAGTTTGCACATTCTCCCCATGTCTGCATGGGTTTCCTTCGGGTGCTCCAGTTTCCTCCCACAGTCTGAAAGACACACTCGTTCGGTGAATTGACCCGAACAGATGCTGGAGTGTGGCAACTGGGGGATTTCACAGTAACTTTATTGCAGTATTAATGTAAGCATTACTTGTGACTAATAAATAAAATTTAAACTCCAGTGAATATAATCCTGATGATTTAGTCTCTCCTAATGGGCCAAATGCAAGAAATTAGGATTAGTTTAGGCGTTTAAAAAAAAGGGCAGCATGGACAAGTTGGGCCAAAGAGCCTGCTCCTATGCTGTAATCCTCTATGACTCACGTCTAAGTACATATTGCTCCACTATATTTTTTCTTCGTTCTTTTGCATTATTCTAATGTTTAAGTTTCAGATTATCTGTAATGTGATGAGCATTCTAGTTCAGATGAGCCCTTCTCGCCTCATTTCAAATTCATTGAGCTCAGTAATCCTTTCTTCAGTCTGATTTAGAGAGAAAATTAAAAATAGAAGTAACCACAATTTTCTAACGAAGTTCCAAAGTGCCGACATTCTATCAACAAAAAGCAAATTCCACTTTCAAATCAGATTGAAATAGGCATCCAAAGAATACAAATATGTTGGCCTGTAACGTGATAGAAAAATTCTGGAGAATTTATCAAATTGATTAGAATCACCAGCCCAATTCCAGCTTTCATCAGCAGATAGTTTTTCTTTTTATTGATGACATTCTTGTTCTGCTCCAATGATGATGACAAGGTAAATGTCTGTGGCAACGCAATGACTTGCGGGGTCAATTTTAACTTGTGACACTGGCACATTTGGCTCCACTGAGGGATTTAAAATAAAGACATGCACCTCAGGATATTTTTGCTGACAGCCGTGGTATTGACAACAGGGAATAGCTAGTTCCACTCAATGCCGGACGTGATAAAGCAGAAACTGGCAATACAAGTGTAATTGGCTGCATATTCCATCACATGGATCTTCATCTCTGTCAGTACAGTGGCACTATATCCTGGCTCAGGTTCCAGGGAGATCAATCATGGGCACTCTGTACTTTGAGGTCTTTAAAAATAATCAGTATAACTTTATCCCTCTCTCCACTTGCGTTGTCTGTGCCTACAAAGACTTGATTACTTGTAAAGACTCACATTCCAACCATTATCTTGCAATTGTATATGTGTCTACACATACCGGATTTGTGGACCCAAGTCTCCACTCACCTGATGAAGGAGCAGCACTCCAAAAGCTTATGATTCCAAATAAACCTGTTGGACTTTAACCTGGTGTTCTGAGACTTCTTATTGTGCCCACTCCAGTCCAACATTGGCAACTCCACATCACTGTTAATGTAAGTGTACTCGTAACACAAATAAATAAATTAAACCTAAAATTCAAGTACAATACCCTGCTTATTTGACATAAAAAGAAAATGCCATGTATGTGTTTTTGTGAGTATCCAAATGATTTGCAGTGCTACTGTAAGCTTACTTATGACACCAGAATAAACTAAAAAGCTGGCTGGGACCTGTAATCAGAAATAAAACAATGAAATGACAGAGAAAGAAGAAGAAAGAGGAATCTCAGGAGACCCCTAAATGCTTCACGTCAAATTGAGTACTTTTGAAGTCACTATTGCAATGTAGGAAACTTAGCAACCCATCTTTACAAAGGAAAATCCTACAATCAGTGTTGTGGTACTGAGCAGATTATTTTCTTTTCGATGTTGCTTGCGGGAGAAATATTATGCTCGGCATCAGGAAGAACTTCCTTGGTCTCCATCAGATAATGAGATTGGATCTTTTACATTCCCCCTGTTTAAGGTCTGTCTGAAAGATGGCATCTCTGGCAGTGTAGTGCTTCCCTGCAACTGCACTGGAGTATTACCATCAATGAGAGGAATGAGGGCACCAATACTTGTAAGTTAATCTCCTAAGTCATACACCATCCTGACCCAAAAATACATTGCAGTTCCTTCACTGTCCCTGCACCAATATTTGACAATTCACTTCCTAATAGCACCAGCCATCCCCATCATATGGCAGCAAGTGGCTCATCACCATGTTTTCAGGGGCAATTAGGAATAGGAATTAAATTCTTGCCAGCAAAGCTTACATCCCATGAGGACTTGAACCCAAGACCTTCTGACTGAGCATGCTCTACAATGTTCAAGAAAGAATATAGTTACAATGGAGGAAGTACAGCAAAAATCCTCTAAGTTGTTTGCTGGAATGAGGGAGGTGATGAGAGGCTAGGTATTTCTCTGGAGTTTAGGAGAATGGGAGACAATCTCATTGAACCATACAAGATTCTGAACAGCTTGATAGAGTAGACATGAAAAGATTGTTTCTGCAGTTTGGGGCATCTAAAAAAAAGGGCACGAACTCAGGATAAGAGGCCAATTAATTAGGACAAAAATGCAGAGAAATCACTTCATTCAGAAAGTTTGAATCTTTATGCCAGACTATTGTGGTTGAATATGTTTGAGGCTGGGATAGTATCTGATCTCTCAATTAATGGATATGGTGAGTGGGCAGGAAATTGGAATTGAAGCCTAAGGTTGGCCACGATTGTATTGAATGGTGGAGCAGGTTCAATTGACCATATGGTCTACTTCTGCTCCTATTCCTTGTGTTCTTATATGTAACTGTACGTTGCCATGCAAAATTTGACAATGAATAACATGAGGAGATAATAAGATAGAAAATCTTGGTCAAAGAACATAGAACATAGAACATTAGAACATTACAGTGCAGTACAGGCCCTTCGGCCCTCGATGTTGCGCCGGCCAGTGGACCCTCTAACCTAAACTATTCCAATATCATCCATATGCCTATCCACCAAACATTTGAATGCCCCCAAAGTAGGCGAGTCCACAACTGCTGCAGGCAGGGCATTCCATGCCCTCACCACCCTCTGTGTGAAGAACCTGCCTCTGACATCCGTCTATAACTACCACCTCTTAATTTAAAGTTATGTCCCCTCGTGTTGGTCATCACCGTCTGAGGAAAAAGGCTCTCACTATCCACCCTATCCAGTCCCTTGATCATCTTATACGCCTCAATTAGGTCACCGCGTAACCTTCTTCTCTCTAATGAAAATAACCTCAGGTCCCTCAGCCTTTCCTCATAAGGCCTTCCCACCATACCAGGCAACATCCTGGTAAACCTCCTCTGCACCCTTTCCAATGCTTCCACATCTTTCTTATAATGCGGCGACCAGAACTGTACGCAATACTCCAAGTGCGGCCGCACCAGAGTTTTGTACAGTTGTAACATAACCTCACGGCTCCTAAATTCAATCCCTCTACCAATAAAAGCTAACACACCGTACGCCTTCTTAACAACTTTATCAACCTGGGTGCCAACTTTCAAAGAGCTATGTACTTGTACCCCAAGATCCCTCTGCTCGACAACACTATTAAGGGTCCTTCCATTAGCCCTATATTTCATATCCCTGTTATTCCTACCAAAGTGAATCACCTCACACTTATCCGTATTGAATTCCATTTGCCACCTCACGGCCCAGCTCTGCAACCTATCTATGTCCCTCTGCAAACTGTAACATCCATACTCGCTGTCTACAACTCCCCCCACTTTGGTATCGTCAGCAAATTTACTAATCCAACCCTCTACACCCTCATCTAGGTCATTTATTAAAATGACAAACAGCAGTGGCCCTAAAACAGATCCTTGAGGTACACCACTTGTAACTGCACTCCAGGTTGAATATTTCCCATCAACCCCCACCCTCTGTCTTCTATCAGCTAACCAATTCCTAATCCAAACTGCTAAATCACCTTCAATCCCATGCATCTGCACTTTCTGCAGTAGCCTACCATGGGGAACCTTATCAAACGCTTTGCTAAAATCCATATACACTACATCAACTGCCTTCCCCTTATCTACCTCTTTAGTCACCTCCTCAAAAAACTCAATAAGGTTTGTGAGGCACGACCTACCCTTCACAAAACCATGCTGACTATCCCTAATCAATCTATTAACATAGAACATAGAACAATACAGCACAGAACAGGCCCTTCGGCCTTCGATGTTGTGCCGACCAAAATAAAAAGCAATGCGCCTCCAAACTAAACCATTCCCTTCTCTTCCATATACTTATCAATTAACCTCTTAAACGCCACCAAAATTGGCGCATCTACAACAGCTGCAGGCAGGGCATTCCACTCCCTAATCACTCTTTGAGTAAAGAACCTCCCTCTGATATCCGTCCTATAACTCATACCCCTTAATTTAAAGCTGTGTCCCCTCGTGCTAGCTTTCTCCATCCTAGGAAAAAAGGCTATCACTGTCCACCCTATCTAAACCTCTAATCATCTTATATGCTTCAATAAGATCCCCTCTTAGCCGCCTCCTTTCTAACGAAAACAACCTCAAATCCTTCAACCTCTCTTCATAGGACCTGCCCTCCATACCATGCAACATCCTGGTAAACCTCCTCTGTACCCTCTCCAATGCCTCCACATCTTTCCTATAATGTGGCGACCAGAACTGCACACAATACTCCAAGTGCGGCCGCACTAGAGTTTTGTACAGCTGCAACATGATGCTGCGGCTCCTAAATTCAATCCCCCTACCAATAAAAGCTAAGACTCCATAAGCCTTCTTAACAACTTTATCCACTTGACTGCCTACTTTCAGGGATCTATTGACCCATACACCAAGATCCTTCTGTTCCTCAACACTATTACGAGCCCTACCATTAGCCCTATACTCTACACATTTATTGTTCCTGCCAAAGTGCATTACCTCACACTTTTCCACATTAAACTCCATTTGCCACCTCTCGGCCCAGCTCTGCAACTTGTCCAAGTCACCTATTCCTCTCTAGATGCTTATAAATCCTATCCCTTATAATTCTTTCCAAGACCTTGCCCACAACAGAAGTCAGGCTCACCGGTCTATAACTTCCAGGATGGTCCCTACTCCCCTTTTTGAAAAGAGGGACAACATTTGCCATCCTCCAGTCTTCCAACACTATACCTGTAGCCAACGACGACATGAAGATCAAAGCCAAAGGCTCTGCAATCTCCTCTCTAGCCTCCCAGAGAATGCTAGGGTAAATCCCATCTGGCCCAGGGGACTTATCAATTTTCATACTCTCAAGATTCGCTAACACCTCCTCCTTATGAACCTCAATCCTACCCAGTCTACAACCTGGTATCGCAGTATTCTCCCCGACAACACTGTCTTTCTCCTGCGTGAATACTGACGAAAAATACTCATTCAGTGTCTCTCCTATCTCCTCAGGCTCCACGCACAACTTCACACTGCTATCTCTGACTGGCCCTAATCTTGCCCTAACCAATCTTTTATTATTTATATACCTGTAAAAAGCTTTAGGATTCTCCTTAATCCTATCCGCCAAAGTCTTCTCGTGTCCTCTTCTAGCTCTTCTCAACTCCCTCTTTAGCTCCTTCCTGGCTGATTTATAGCTCTCCATTGCCCTAACTGAGCCTTCACGTCTCATCATTATATAAGCCTCCTTCTTCCTCTTCACCAGAGATTCAACTTCCCTAGTACACCATGGTTCCCTCATTCAACCACTTCCTCCCTGCCTGGCAGGTACATATTCATTAAGGACATGCAGAAGCTGTTCCTTAAATATGCTCCACGTTTCAGATGTCCCCAGCCCCTGCAATTTCCTGCTCCACTCTATGCATCCTAAATCTCTCCTAATAGCCTCATAATTACCTTTCCCCCAGCTATAACTACTGTTATTCGGTATGTGCCCATCCCTTTCCATCACTAAGGTAAACGTAACCGAATTGTGGTCACTATCACCAAAGTGCACACCCACCTCCAAGTCTAACACCTGGTCTGGTTCATTACCCAGTACCAAATCCAATATAGCCTCGCCTCTTGTTGGCCTATCTACATACTGAGTCATGAAACCTTCCTGCACACATTGAACAAAAACTGACCCCTCTAACGTACTTGAACTATAGCTTTTCCAATCGATATTAGAAAAGTTAAAGTCCCCCATTACAACTACCCTGTTACTTTCACACCTATCCAGGATCAACTTTGCAATCCCTTCCTCTACTTCTCTGGAACTTTTTGGAGGCCTATAAAAAACTCCCAACAGTGTGACCTCTCCTTTCTTGTTTCTAATCTCAGCCCACACTACCTCAGCAGACAAGTCCACATCAAACGTCTTTTCTGCCACCGTAATGCTGTCCTTAACTAACAATGCCACTCCTCCCCCTCTTCTACCACCACCTCTGCTCTGACTGAAACATCTGAACCCAGAACCTGCAACAACCATTCCTGCCCCTGCTCTATCCACGTCTCTGAAATGGCCACAACATCGAAGTCCCAAGCACCAATCCAGGCTGCAAGTTCATCCACCTTATTGCGTATGCTCCTCGCATTAAAGTATACACACTTCAAACCACCCTCCCGTTTGCCACTATACTGCTGCGACCTAGAAACCTTATCCGTGACCTCCCTATTCACATCCTCCTGTATACTGGCACAACAATTCAGGTTCTCATCCCCCCAGAATCAGTTTAAACCCCCCCGAATAGCACTGGTAAATTTACCCCCCAAGATATTGGTACCTCTCTGGTTCAGGTGCAGACCATCCCTCTTGTAGAGGTCCCACCTTCCCCAGAATGAGCCCCAATTGTCCAAATACCTGAACCCTTCCCTCCTGCACCATCCCTTTAGCCACGAGTTCAAATGTTCTCTCTCCCTATTCTTTTCTATGCTATCCCGCGGCACAGGTAACAAACCAGAGATAACCACTCCGTTTGTTTTAGCCCTAAGTTTCCACCCTAACTCTCTGAATTTCTGCTTTATATCCCCATCCCTTTTCCTACCTACATCATGGGTACCTACATGCACCACAACTTGGGGCTGGTTCCCCTCCCCCTTAAGGATCCCGAACACTCGGTCAGAGCAATCACTGACCCCAACGCCCAGGAGGCAACATACCAACCGTGAGTCCCTCTCCTTCCCACAGACCCTCCTATCTATCACCTTAACTAGGGAGTCCCCAATCACTAATCCAGATCTTTTCTTCCCCCTTCCCACCTGAGCATCAAGGGCAGGCTCAACTCCCGAGACCTGTACTCCATGGCTTACCCCAGTTGTGTCTACATCCCCAACAGCATCCAAAGCAGAGTACTTATTGCATAGAGGAACAACCTCAGGGGAACTCTGCACTGACTGTTTCTTACCCCTTCTAACAGTCACCCATGTATCACATTTGGGAGTAACTATCTCCCTGTAGCTTTTATCAACAGCCATCTCTGCTTCCCTAATAATTCTTAATTCCTCCAGTTCCAGCTCCATGTCCCTAACATGGTCCTCAAGGAGGTGGAACTGGATGCACCTCTGGCAGGTGTAATCAGCTGGGACACTACCAGTGTCCCTCACCTCAAACATCCCACAGGAGGTACATCGCACTGCCTGCACTGCCATCACTATTACTTACTTTACCCAGAAACAAATATAAACTTAAACTTACCTACTCACACTCCTAGTTTCCTTTTTTTATTAGGTTAGAGGAGGGGGGAGGGTTGGGATACTCTACACGTGTAGAGTATCAGGATTCTTCACCTTCCCAATTTATGGGGGTCCAGGTGAAAAAAAAAACTCCTGCACAGGCCTCCCTGTGACTACTTCCTGTTTCCGGTTTTAAGAGTTAAAAAAAACCAGACACGATTTTGGAAAGAAAACACAGAAATTTACTCACAGCTCTCCTCACACCAGCCGCTCCCAAGGAACAAAGAGGTAGGGTTTAATGAAAGTCATAAAGGAGACAAGAGTTGTAGAGAAGTAGAATGGTTGAGGGAAGCAATTAGGGCCCTCAGCAGCTGACGATAATGGAGTGATTAAAATCGGGAATGTTCAAGAGGCCAGTACTGGTTTAAAATTTCAATCTCACTTTTGCTTATTTCATTGTATTACCGCTGAAAGAATATTTCTGATCATTTTTTTGCTGCATTGTTTTTCACAGGATCTCGAATATTATAGCACAGCAATGGAACAAGACATAGGTAAGAGTTTATCTGCACACGTAACAAGTGTAATGACTGCACACATAGCAAATGATGCTTATGTCACGTGAATATCTGTGTCAGTTTTCCTGTACCTGCAGTGCTGAGACTCTTTATTATCTGATAAATGGAAATGAATGAAAGAATGTCAAGGCATAATTACACATAAAACCATTTTCAATGTGAAATACAATATGGGAGCAGTTTCATAAGATCATAGAACAGAATCATAGAATCCCTACGGTACAGAAGGAGGCCATTTAACCCATTGAGCCTCCATCAACAATAAGCCCATCCAGGTCCTTCCCTCATAACCCTGCACATTTATCCTGCTAATTCTCATGACACTAAGGAACAATTCCATGGCCAATCAACCTAACCTGCACATCTTTGGGGTCTGGGAAGAAACTGGAGCAACCAGAGGGAGCCTGTGCGGACATGGGGAAAACATGAAAACTCTACACAGTGACCTGAGGCCGGAATTGAACTCTGGCATTATGAGACAGCAGTGTTGACTACTGTGCCACCGTGCTGCTGTTAGAAATATAGAACACAGAACATAGAACACTATAGCACAACCGGCCCTTCGGCCCACAAGTTGTGCCGAACACATCAAAACCTACCCAGCCATAGACCTATCTATAACCCCCAATCCCATTGGATCCCATATACTCATCCAGAAGTCTTTTAAAAGACCCCAGCGAGTTCGCCTCGACCACCACCGACGGCAGCCGATTCCATTCACTCACCACCCTCTGAGTGAAAAACTTTCCCCTAGCATCCCCTCTGTACTTGCTTCCCTGCACCTTAAATCTGTGCCCTCTCGTCGCGACCATTTCAGCCCTGGGAAATAGTCTCTGAGAGTCCACCCTATCTATTCCTCTCAACATCTTGTAAACCTCTATCAGGTCGCCTCTCAACCTTCGTCTCTCCAGGGAGAACAGTCCCAGCTCCCTCAACCTGTCTTCATAAGGCATGCCTCCCAATCCAGGCAACATCCTTGTAAATCTCCTCTGCACCCTTTCAATAGCTTCCACGTCCTTCCTATAGTGAGGCGACCAGAACTGCGCACAGTACTCCAAGTGTGGTCTGACAAGGGTCCTATATAGCTGCAGCATTACCTCCTGACTCCTGACCTCAATCCCTCGATGAATGAAGGCCAGTACACCATAAGCTTTCTTAACCACATCCTCCACCTGGGAGGCCGATTTGAGAGTCTTATGGACACGGACCCCAAGATCCCTCTGCTCTTCCACACAGCTAAGACTCCTACCTTTGATAGTGTACTCATTCATCCCGTTGGATCTGCCAAAATGGACCACAACACATTTATCCGCGTTGAAGTCCATCTGCCACTTCTCCGCCCAGTCTTGCATCCTGTCGATGTCCTGCTGCAACTTCTGACATCCCTCCAGACCATCCACAACACCACCGACCTTCGTGTCATCGGCGAACTTACTCACCCATCCCTCCACTTCCTCATCCAGGTCATTTATGAAAATGACAAACAGCAAGGGTCCTAGAACAGATCCCTGGGGCACTCCACTGGTGACCGACCTCCATGCAGAAAAAGAGCCATCCACAACCACCCTCTGCCTTCTGCAGGCAAGCCAGTTCTGGATCCACAAGGCCAAAGCCCCTTGGATCCCATGGCCTCTCACCTTCTCAAGAAGTCTTGCATGTGGGACCTTGTCAAATGCCTTGCTGAAGTCCATGTACACCACGTCCACTGCTCTTCCTTCGTCAATGTGTTCAGTCACATTTTCGAAGAACTCAATTAAGCTCGTAAGGCACGACCTGCCTTTTATAAAACCATGTTGACTATTTCTAATCAACCTAAACTTCCCCAAATGCTCGTAAATCTTGTCCCTCAGAAGCCTTTCCATCAGCTTACCAACCACTGAGGTCAGACTCACCGGTCAGTAATTTCCAGGACTATCCCTGTTCCCTTTCTTGAAAATAGGGACCACATCCACAATCCTCCAATCCTCCGGAACCTCTCCTGTCTCCATCAACGACGCAACGATCATCGCCAGGGGCTCTGCAATGACATCCCTCACCTCCCACAATAACCTGGGGTACATCCCGTCTGGTCCTGGAGACTTGTCTATCTTGATAGCGTTTAAAAATGTTTCCATTTTTCAGAGAAATCATAATTAAAGTTTATCAACCGGATGATTAAGGTGTGGTATGCATTTAATTGCTGTAATTACTGTTATGATGTCCCACTACAAGTCTCAAGACTCTTATTGGTGCATTTTCCTTGTGGTACCACAGCTTGGTATGGCTCCTGCTGTATCCAAAACTGCAAGAAGCTACAAATGGTTGTGAACGAAGTCCAGTCCATTACTCAAACCACCCATTGTGTACATTTCCTGCTGCCTCGGAAAAACAGACCAGCATAATTAAAGACCTCTCACACCCCGGACATACTGTCTTCCACCTTTTTCTGTTGGGAAAGAGATACAAAAGTTTGAGGACTCTCTTCACTGTATTGTCAGGACTCTATGACATATCCTAAATGACAGCTTCTTCCCTGCTGTCATCAGACTTTTGAATGGATCCACCTCGCATTAAGTTGATCTCTCTTTACACCTTAGCTATGATTGTAACACTACGTTCTACACTCCTTTCCTTTTCGATGAACAGTATATAGCATGCAAGAAACAATACTTTTCACCTGTGACAATAATAATTCAATCAAATCAAAAGATCCTAATTTCAAGGCTTCCTGCCTCACCAGAGTGCCTCATAAGAGGCCGTTTGTGAGGATAAATCATGTACTGGTGTCTGTGGGAGAGAAGATAGTATAATCAGAATGTCCATTTGCCTGAGTAAGTTCATCAGTCTCCTTGGGGAGGTAGTCCTGTGGGTGAGAAAGGTTGCACTCAACACCAAGATTGCCTCTCTTCAGATGACACAGGAAACCTTTGTTTTGGAATCTTTTTCTCACTGATGCCCAGCTGTCTGTTTCTCCTCTGCTCAGTATCCAGTTACATCTTTGGCAGACATTCATGAAAAGTGACTCAACTGGTCAAGCACGCAATCAAGTGACCTGTCAATGAGTTGAATAGGCAAAGCATTTTAATACTTAGCTACTGTCTCAATTGCTAATCTGCACTGACTTTTAAAGACCACTTAAATTTCCAAATCTGACTAATCCCATTTCATCCGCGACTCACACCAGTGATTCTGCCAATGAATTTGCATACTTACAAATGGAGATGGATTGGTTAGGTGGTGGGCCAACATATGGCAGATGGAGTTTAACATGGATAAATGTGAGGAATTAAGAAGACAACTTATTATCTAAGTGGAGAAAAACTTCAAAATATTTCAGTGCAGAGGGATCTGGATGTCCTTGTACATGAATGTTGCAGTTGTATAAAACGTTGGTTAGACCTCATTTGGAATACTGCATCCAGTTCTGGTCACCTTACTACTGGAAGGAAGTGGAGACTCTGGAGAGAGTGCAGAGGAGGTTTACCAGGATGCTTCCTGGTATGGAGTTACGAGGAGAGGTTAGGCAAATTGGGACTGTTTTCCTTAGAAAAACGTAGACTTAGAGAAGATCTAATAGAGGTTTACAAGATTATGAGGGGTATAGATAGAGTAAACAGGGTTAAGCTTTTTCCTAGGAGGGACTTGAATAGCACGAGGAGTCATGGGCTTAGGGTGAGGGGGGTAAGGTATAATTTGGATGCTAGAGGGAGTTTTTTTCACTCAGAGGGTGGTGACGGTATGGAATGCACTGTCAAGTAAAGTGGTGAAGGCAGATACTCTGGAATTATTTAAGAAATACTTAGATGGGCACAAGAACAGAATGGGAATGGAGGGGTATAGAAAACTGATTTAAAATAGGGATCATGAGCCTTGGGAGTCCCTGGGAAGTGTGTAAATAGATGATGATATTGATGTACTTGTTTTTATCCTACAGGTGCTTTGGTCCACCTTGTTGTCTAACGAGGGGCATACACGCGATGGGTCGTGAGAGGGCTGCTCTTGGATTTTTCAAGAGTATCCTAGTGCTTCACGTCGTTAGTGTACGCTTGACCTGGACCATTTGATGGGCAACACGACAGCTCAGTGACTATCGCTGTGCTGTGCAGATACATGGATTTGGGCCTGTGTCTGTGGGAGTTTGCGCATTCTCCCCATGCTTGCATGAGTTTTCTCCGGGCGCTCTGGTTTCCTCCCACATCCCAAAGATGTGCTCTTAGGCTAATTGGCAAAACAAATTCTCCTAAATTGTCTCAAATTTGCTTTTTAATCCATAGATCTATAAACATAGACAGGGATCACGGGTAGAGGTGGGAACATCGGCGCGGGCTCGTTGGGCCGAAGGGCCTGTTTCCCGTGCTGTTTTGTTCTTTGAATCAGAAAAAGTTAATATGCAGTCACATCAGGTAAGAAGGAAGACAAATGGAATTTTGGCATTCATTGCTAATGGAATAGAGTATAAAAATAGGGAGATACTGTTGCAACTGTACAGGGCAATGGTGAAACCACATCTGGAGCACTGCACTCTTTTGTCCCTTTACATGAGGAATGATGTAAATGCATTAGAGGCAGTTCAGAGAAGGTTTATTAGATTGATTCAGGGATGATGGACTTGTCTTAGGAAGAGAAATCGCGCAGTTTAGGTCAATACTCAGTGGAGTTTGGAAGAGTGAGAGGAGATCTAATTGAGGTATATAACATACTAAAGTAAAATGACAGGGTAGACAGAGGACAGAATTTTATAGCCTGGCTCAAGCGAGAACAAAAATTTCCGCCCGCGGTTGATGGACATTTCCTTTGTCTGCCCCTCGCCTGTTTCAATTCCAAGGCAGGTGAACTGATAGCATTCTGGCCAGCAGATGTTTCCTTTTGTCAGACATTCTAGAATGAGAGGCCTTAGTTTTAGGCTAAAGGGTGACAGATTTAAGACAGAAATGAGGGAGAATTAGTTCATTCAAAGATCGCAAATCTATGGAATTCTCTACCGCAGAATGCAATGGACATTAAACAAATTGAGGGAGGAGATAGATAGGTTTTAATCAGCAGAGATATGAAAGATTATTGTGGGTTGTGGATATGAAGGTAAAGATAGATGAAGCTGTGATAAGATCAGCCATAATCATATTGAATGGCAGCCCAGACCAGTGGGCTGAATTGCCTACTCCTGCTCCTAACTCTTATGTTGGTCTTATGTTTTATGTATTGACTTCTCACAATTATTGAACTAGGCTTAATTGTGATTTCTTCTAAGATAGCTTAGTCTCCTGAGTTTCTCAGCCAAGGCTTACAGTTGATGAACAGTTAAGAAATGCCAGGAATTAGTTGATCATTGGGAATTTAAATGCACAATTGGACGATATGTTGCACCATTTTAAATGTAAATCCTCAAGTGATTTATCACATGCTTGAAATGGTCACGGGGTGAGATTTGGTTTGATTTATTATTGTCACATGTATTAGTATACAGTGAAAAGTATTGTTTCTTGCGCATTATACAGACAAAATATACCGTAGATAGAGAAGGAAAGGAGAGAGTGCAGAATGTATTGCTACGGTCTTAGCTAGGCTTGTAGAGAAAGATCTACTTAATGTGAGGTAAGACCATTCAGAAATCTGACAGCAGCAAGGAAGAAGCTGATTTTTCAGTCAGTTATATGTGATCTCAGACTTTTGTATTTTTTTCCCACAGAAGAAAGGGGAAAGAGTATGTCTGGTGTGCGTGAGGTCTTGAATTATATTGGCTGCTTTTCCAAGGCAGTGGGAAGTGTAGACAAAGTCAATGGATGGGAGCCTGGTTTGTGTGATGGACTGGGCTTACCTGTCATAACTCCGTGCCTTCGGGAGCAAGCATCAGAACTTGCAGTAACCAGATATAAAAACGTACACATCAACAAGCATGGCTATAATTATAGTTTGTTCACTGCTTTTCGTTTCTTGACAGTAAATCTCACCCCCAGCACCTCTTCTGTGCAATTCCAAGACGATTTGTTTGAAAACTATTCTGGAAGAGATTCATTACATTTGGCTTTTTTTTTCATCTCATACAAGGTCAGTTTCCAGCATCACCACAATCTAAGGGTTATGCAGCAGAGGATCATCACTATATTCAACTCCGAGCTGAACACCCAGCATTGAGGTACTGCCAATTCATTACTCAGTGGATAGAAAATAGATAACAGAGTGGTTTGCACTGCTGCTTAACAGTGCCAGTTGTTCAATTCCTGGCTTGGGTCACTGTCTGTGCAGAGAATGCACATTTTTGCATCAGTTTCTTCCATGTGCCTCCCACAGTCTGAAACAAGTACTGCCTATGCTAAATTCTCCCTCAGTGTACATAGACAGGTGCCAAAGTGTAGTGACTAGCGGATTTTCACGGTACCTTTGTTGCAGTGTTAATGTAAGCCTACTTGTGACAGTGATAATTAAATTTTAAACCAAGGGCAGAATTTTCAGGATGTGGCAGAAGGGTCAGTGTCTAACCCATTGGCGCCAACTCTGACAAGCCTAATATCATTCCACGCTTTGATTGGCAAAGGCTGGAACTTATATCTACCTTTGGAAAGAAGTTCTGTTTTGGGAAACTGTCAAATTGGTTCAAAAACAGAAACATGCTGGAAAATTTCAGCAGTTCTGACAGCATCTATGGAGAGACAATAGAGCCAAGTTTCAGGTTCAGATGACCCTTCATCAGAGCTGTCAAATTAGCTGGCAGCTCTTTTACACATCCAGGCACAGCACTGCAGTGGCCAGAAGAAATACTGCAATGCTCTGGCTGGAACCAAGTCCTGGGACCGTTTTTGTGATAAGCCATGGGAATCTGGAAGGGGGGATGGGGGAAGCAGAAGATAGGGAAGCTCTGTGAAGTCGTAAATTGGGTACTCGTGACTTTGAGGTTCTGCCAGTGAGGGAAGGAGAACCAGAGCTGCCAGGTCTCAGAGAGGGGGTTGGGAGATACCCTAAATCTGAAAGTTTTTTCTCATTAAAGCACTAATCCCCTTCCTGCCCAAGATGGAGATTCATCCATTTCTTGGTTTCCTACCCTACTGTGACCCACACCCTTCAGGCTTAGAAATTGAGGCTGGGTAGGAAAAGGCAGCAGGGAAAAGAGCTGGGAAAAGGCTCTAAGAAAGATCAGCTTAGTAGGACTATTCAAAAATCTGATGACATTTTGTTAGAGGTGCATGTCAATGCATGTAGCTTTTATCTTCGATAGTATCTGGCCGTGTGCATTGCCTGTGGACAGCCTGATGGGCGTGTGTTATCTGACTGTGCGTGTGCAAGGAATGGGCATTTGGGCATTTGGTTGTGTTTCTGATGATTGAATGCACCAGCACAGCCTTGCGTGGCCATGTCCTGCCCACAAGATATTAAAACCATTGTGTGAGGGCACATTTGCTTGGTGACCATTTGTATCTTTAATTTGTCTACTAACACATAATCAAAAGTTCCACATGCGGTGTAACTTTTGAAAAAGAAGGCCAAGTTGAATCATCGTTTTTTGTTGTACAAGAAGCAATTTTGGTTAATTAACCATGGATTCCAGGCTGCTACATAACAAAATGTTATCTATTTCCCATCAGTTTTTTGGCTGTATGATTTCTGAGAAGTGTAACCTGCACCCCCATCCTCTCCTTTCCAGACAATTGAACTATTAATTAATGAAGCATGGCTAGACGTTAATGATACAAGCAGAGACAGGCAAAACCTTTGTGACTTAATTTGATTCATTATTGTCACATGTAACATACAGTGACAAGTATTGTTTCTTGCATGCTATACAGACAAAACATTATATGCTATTTCTTTATTATATGTTTATAAATTATATGTTTATTGAAATAGTACCTCTTTAAATCCTAGTCCTATCCTCCTCATGCTGTCCCCCCCACCACTCAAAACTACCCCATTCTTCTCATCCCTGTTACGTGTGTGTGTGTGTGTGTGTGTACAGTTAAGCCCCATCTATCAATTACATAAAAGGAAACATAATATAGAACCATTGTGATAGTACTGTAAGAAAATGTATTTTCTTAAAAATCACGTTTTTTGCAGTTTGTAAGCAAGTGTTTTGTTTTTGTTATTGGTCCTGAGATGTCTGATTAGATTTCTTTTTATTACTGCTTAAATGCTTTAAATGGGGTTTGGTTTATTTTTAATCTGGGCCTAATGGGCCTCCTGGAATTTTAGGATTAGGAAGATGAATGATTTACAAGTCAGGAGACAAGAGTTACTTTACCCCTAGTTTGACTGCTGGCTGCTGTTTTATTTCAAAGTTGTGTGGAATCCAGACTGAAAGGCAGTATTTCTGTGACCCTCTCCCTGTTATTAGAAATTCTGCTATGTTAGAAACAGTTTTTTGTTGCCTTTCTGGAGTGAAATCTTTGCTGTAAGCGGTTTACTGACTAAAAGCTAAAGACCAGTAGTGACTTTATTCCTACCTCAAGTGAGGTCTGGTGGAAGTTACCAGGCTGGGAAGTCAGAGTTTCATTTCTATCCAAAGGACAAATTCACAGCAAATATTGCTGAGCTGCAAAACCATGTGAGTATTCTTATTTTCTGTGCTAAGTCTGTGGCAGGTGTATGTTTATAAAGAGGTTTGTTGTGTTGGGACTGTGCATTTACTGGTTAAGATTTATACCATATCATGGTTGCTTTTTTTTTTCTTGTTTGTAATTGGTAAAAGCTATTGCTAATTTTCTTTCTATGTGATGACTTAATTAAACTTTGTTTGATAAAAGCTCTCTAGTGGATCATTTTAATCATACCTGAAGTGAAATGTCTCATGCCCGTTGTAGCAAAATTCAAAGCACAAATCTTATGATCTAGGCTGACTTTATAAGATAGCTTGGAGGTTCTGAGTTGAATTATAACACTATCTACCAGAGCTATTCTCTCTATTTCCTTTGTCCTTAGCTTGACCGTCTTGCCAAGAATAAGATTTCGATGGCATGATTGAGAGAAACTGCCTCTACTAGCAGTGGGCTCAATAACCAGAGGTTATAGAATTCAGTTAATTGACAAAGCAACCAGACAGTCAATAAGCAAATAAATAAATACCCTTTGGTGACCGTGCCACTCAAAAATTGGTCAAAGGATAGGGATCTGTTGACTGAATATTCCATTTGATTTTCTATACCAATTCTTGGTGCAGAAAGAATAACATTTTTGGATGTTGTCCTTATTTCCAGTCCAACAAAAGCACCACTTGGATGTGCACAGAAAAGCCAACTGAGCCCAGAAGTACAGATCTTGATGGAAGAGAAGGAACAGGCACTGCTGGCCTTTCAGGAAACTATCCAGGTAGGATTATAGGAACAAGGGTTGGCCACTCAGCCTTTGACCTAGTTCTGCCGTTTAACAAGATTGTGGTTGTAGCGTGATAGTCATTGTTACGACACAGAAGGAGACTATTTGGCACATTGAAAGAATGTCACATCTCTGTAGAACAATCCAATTAGTCCCACAACTCCTCTCTATTATGAAAGTCCTGCAATTTTGTTTCCCTTAAATAACCATTTTTAAAAATTCAATCATGAGATATGGGTGTAACTGACTCGATCAACATTTAGTGCCTATCTCTAGTTGCCCTTGAGAAGGTGGCGGTGAACTGCCTTCTTGAAAGGGAAGTTGATGGCCTAGTGGTATGTTTGCTAGACTACTAATGCAGAAACTCAGCTAATGTTCTGTGGACCCAGGTTCAAATCCAGCCACACAGATGGTAGAATTTGAATTCTGTTAAAAATATCCGTATTTAAAAATCTCCTGATGACAATGAAACCATTGTTGACTTTGTAAAAACCCATCTGGTTTACTAATGTCCTTTAGGAAAGGAAATCTGCCATCCTTGCCTGGCCTTAATGTGAAGCAGAGCCACAGGAATGCAGTTGACTCTCAACTGCCCTCGGGCAACTATGGATGGACAATGAATGCTGGCCAGCCAGTGATACCAGCCAATTGGCTAGCCAGGAATGAATAACACTCTGCAGTCCACATGCTGTGGGTTGACCCCAATGCCATTAAGGAGGGAATTCCAGGATTTTGACTCAGCAATTGCAAAGGAATGATGATATATTTTCAAGTAAGAATGGTGAGTGGCTTGGAAAGGAGTTTGCCAGTGTTCCTATGTATCTTAAACCATAAGACTATAAGATATAGGAGCAGAATGAGGCCACTCAGCCCATCGAGTATGCTCCACCATTCAATTGTGGCTGACATCTTCCTACATCTTACTCAAATCGCACACATCTAAGAGTAAAAATAGGACTAGTTTTACATCTCATCTGCGAGATCTGGCTTCAGTGAAAGTCCAGCACTGAAATGTTCAGGCCAGAAGAATCAAGAGCAGAATTAGTCCATTCAAACCATTGGGTCTGCTCTGCCATTCAAACATGGTTGATAGGATTCTCATCCCCATTCTCCTGTCTTCTACCCATAAGCCTCGATCCACTTGTGATTCAAGAACCTATCTATCCTTGTATTAAAGACACTCGGTGATCTGGCCTCTAGTCTTCTGTGGCAATGAGTTCCACAGATTCACACTCTCTGGCAGAAGAAATTTCTCCTCATCTCTGTTTTAAAAGATCTAGTCTAAGGTTATGTCCTTTGGTTCTAGATTTTCCTATTAGTGGAAACATTCTCTCCACTTCCACTCTATCCAGGCCTCACAGTATCCTGTAAGTTCCAATAAGATTCCCCCTCCCCCAATCCTCTAAACTTTAATGAATACAGACCCAGAGTTCTCAAACATTCCTCATATGACAAGCTCTTCATTCCAGAGATCATTCTTGTGAACCTCCTCTGGATCCTTTGCAAGGCCAGCACATCCTTTCTTAGATATGGGGCTCACAGTGCTCGCAATACTCCAAATGGGGTCTGACCTGACCCTTATGCAGCCTCAGAAGTACATCCCTGCTCTTCTAGCCCTCTCGACATGCATGCTAACATTGCATTTGTCTACCTGTGCTGACTGAACCTGCACTTAAGAAAATTTTGAACAAGACCTCTCAAATCCCTTTGTGCTTCTGATTTCCCAAGCATTTCCCCATTTAGAAAATAGTCTATACCTCCATTCTTCCTTCCAAGAAGTCCCCCATGATTAATATAATATTTTTATATCCCTTATCTATCTCCTGATGTATTTTCTGCCCCACATCCTGCCTATTGCTAGAGGACCTTACATAACCTCCATCAGGATCTTTTTACCTTTGCAATTCCTCAACTCTACCCAGAGTGATTCTATGCCTTCTATCCCTTCTTGCTATCTTCTGCTCTTGCCCTTCTAGATGGAAGAGCAATGGAAGTGTTCTGAATGGAAGTGTTCAAAGATTTGGAAGGTGCTGTCTGAGGATCTTTGGTGAATTTCTTTAACTTAACACCATTTAGCCATCTAGATTCTTCAACCCCCTAAAACTCTCGTCTGACAAAAATCTCTCAATCTCACTGTTGAAATTTTCAAATCAGCCCTGGCCTCAATTTGTTTTTAAGGGTGGGTGTTCCAAATTTCCTGGCAAAATCCCTGACTGGCCTCATTCTAATTGTAAGGTTAATGCTGCCTTGTTTCTCCCAGAGGATTTCTGTCCATCCATCCAAACAATTCTACTTTAATCATCTTATTAAATCACTCCTTAATCTCCTAGATGCATTGAAATACAAGTGCAGTGTTCGCAAAATCAAAATGCTGCAGATGTTGGAAATCTAGAATTACAATAGAACAAGCTGGAAATATTCAAGCGGCCCTTGTGCAGAGAGGGATAGAGTTCATATTTCAGGTTAATAGCCTCTTGACAGAATGGTTTTCATGCTCTGATGAAGTACGGCCTGAAATATTACGTGGTTTCTCACTGCACAGATGTTGCCTGACTTGCTGAGTGTTTCTAGTCTTATTCCAAGTTCATTGAACTCATCCTCATCATTCACCAGGCATCACGTAAGCTTAAGGAATACAACTCTTACTTTTATTATTATTGCTTCAGGGGGTGTGGATAACATTGCTAAGGTAGATATCATTGTCCTACCCTGAAAAACAACTGGGCAGCCTTCTAGAACTGCTTTAATCCTACATACTTATTTTCACAATTATTTACAAATAACCTGCTTACCTGATAATATTCTTTATTCTACTCTACTAGTAAATGCGCTTTGAAAAGTTTTTGGCCGTAAAGTATTTTGGCGGAAGGGGGTGCCTAAACTGTGCCCAATAAATGCCAGTCTTTTTTGCTTGACTTCATTAAAATTCATCCAGTTAGCGAACTCTTTTTCATTGCTCTATTTCACATGTCCTCTTCAGTCTTCTCCACTGAAGGTAAGGTCTAAGGATTTCTTCATCTGCTGAAAATGTTTTACAGATAACCCTAGAATCCCTGCATTCAGCCCATCGAGTTTGCACCAACAACAATTCCACCCAGGCCCTGCCCCCATAACCCCACATATTTGCCCTAGTAACCCCCAATACTAAGTGGCAATTTAGCATGGCCAATCCACATAACCTGCGCATCCTTGAAGTAGTTTTTTTTAAGAAGTGCAGGACAGGATTTTCCAGCCCTTCCTAGTGGTGGGATTTTCTAGCCCTGCCAACTGCCATACACCACCACACCCTCCCTCCCAACCCCTGGCAGCATGACAGGCGAGCCAGAAAAAAACAGCCTTAGCGTCGGCAGGACTGGAAGATCCTGCTGTTGGACAATGTCGAGCTGCCTGTGCCACCAGCAAACACACCGCAGGAGGTAGACAGGCGGAAAAGCCCACCTGTCGGTGCTATTCTGATACCAAAAGAGAAAATGCTGGAAAATCTCAGCAGGTCTGGTAAGATCTGTGAGGAGAGAAAAGAGCTGACATTTCGAGTCCCGATGACCTTTTGTCAAAGTGCTGAGATGCTGCCAGATCTGCTGAAATTTTCCAGTGTTTTCTCTTTTGGTTTCAAGTTCCAGCATCTGTAATAATTTGCTTTTGATCATTATTCTAAAGTTATAACTGAGATCTGGGATGATGTGAATAGCACTGATTGAAAGGCAGCCTTGGGTGTTGTGTTTCAGATACTCCAGGTAAAAGTTCGCCGACTTCAGCACCTTCTGTACTTGAAAAACGTGCGGATTGATGACCTGACATGGCGCGTGCAGCAAACAGAGCAAAAATAAAAGTGCCTTTCCTCTCCTCTTACTTCAGCCATGACAACGCCGCTCAAACTTTTTACAGATCAGTGTTTAAGTGATAATGATAACAAAAATCTTTGATATTTACCAGCCTGACTTAAAAGGTACAGCAGATAGTCAGTGGGAATTGTGGACTGGTCTCAATTGCAGCAGCTAATCTGGGCAGTTGATCACAAACAGGCCCGAGGCTATCTTCAGCTGAATTGACTTGAGTGCACCAGAATGGCTTAGTCTACTGGATTGTGACAAATATTTTTCTCTATCTAAGCCAGAACATTGAGGCTGTCCATTGAACCCTCTTCGGCAATGGAGCTAAGATCATTAAACTCGGCACATTTACACTGATGAATGGCCCTTCCCCTGTACATTTTGTTGTTCCACAGTGGGCAGAATTCTCCACACATCACTATGGTATGTTTCACAATGGCTGACGGTTGTCCACCATTAACCAGCTAGGGATCTTCTGAACCTGTCGTTCTCAACGGCGATTTCTGTTCTGTGCACCTTGGCTGTCTATCTGCATAGTCTGCGGGGTTGATTGGAGTATGATTTCAAACGAGTCTGGAATTACTGCCTGGAAGTGTGGTTGAATCGAGGCATCCAAAGGAGCGAGAGATGATTACTTGAATAGAAATAATGTGCAGAGTTATGGGGAAAAGGCAGAGGAATGGCAATAAGCCATGGTGTTCTTTGGAGAGCCAGTACAGATACGATGGGCCAAATGGTCTCCTTCTCATAGAATCTATAGTGCAGAAGGAGGAGTTCATTGTCGCTGGAACTGGAAGATCCCACCAGCGAGAATGGCAGGAGAATTCTGGCCCTTGTAATTGCATCATGTTACAGCTCTCATCTCAGCTTTTATTCTGGTAATGATGACTCAGAACACAAAATAGATACAGATGGGAAATACCTATTTCAGCAACTTAATTCCTCTGAAAAGGCCCCACCCTGTCTCGATCAGACCCTTTGATTATTTCTCAAATGAAAGCAGTGTTTGTGTTTTCAGTGTTTTATCTTGATGTCTGTTCCAAACCACAATCACATTTTTTAAAGGTATCTGCCATCTGCCCACAATTCGTTTTCAGCTGATGTAAGTCTGTACCACTTGTCCAAGTGGCACCAGTACAGACTTACACATTGGTTATAGTGGAGGCCTGGTGGCACAATGGTTAGCACTGCTGCCTCATAATACCAAGGACCCAGGTTCAATTCCAGCCTCAGGTCACTGTCTGTGTGAAGTTTTCACATTCTCCCTATGTCTGCGTGGGTTTCCTTCGGGTGCTCCGTTTTTATCTCACAGTTCAAAGATATGTAGGTTCGGTGGATTGGCACGCTAAATTTCATTTTAATATCAGGAGGAAGAGGAGTCTGAATATATGGGGATAGCATTAGATAAAATTGTTGTCATTGCAGACCCAATGAGCCAAATGGCCTCCTTCTGCACTATAGATTCTATGAGAAGGAGACCATTTGGCCCATCATATCTGTACAGGCTCTCCAAAGAACACCATGACTTATTGCCATTCCTCTGCCTTTTCCCCATAACTCTGCACATTGTTTCTATTCAAGCAATCATCTCTTGCTCCTTTGGATGCCTCGATTCAACCACAATTCCAGGCAGTACGTTCCAGATTCGTTTGAAATCATACTCCATTCAATCCCGCAGACTATGCAGATTCTACGATAAACAATGGTTTTGGAGCAACATCCAAAATTTGGGAATCTGGTCTAAACAAAGGAGCGGGTGGTTGGCAGAACTCCATAGAGGACTGGGTTACTGAAGACTGGAATGAAGATCTTACAGAGACAAATGTCTATACAACTTCAACTGTTGTAAGAATGGACAGCCACATCATTCCAGGACCAAGCACTAAACTAGCAACATTGCTTCAAAAACCCTGAACTGGTACTGTAACAGAAACCAACTCATGTAAAGCACTCTATCAGGCAAACCTCACTCAGTCACTGATGTTCACTAATTCCCAACATGGTGATCCAATTTCATAAGTGGAAGGAGTTACTATGAATTCCTATATTCAGAATCTGAAAGAAAGTAAACCAAAAACGAAGCAAAATTACTGCATTGTGATATGTTTTATGTGTAAATTAGAAGAGCTTCTAAAATTGATGCTTGTTGGACCTCTCAGATGAACATTATACTGGAGATGGATTTGCGGCCGCACTTGGAGTATTGTGTGCAGTTCTGGTCCCCACATTATAAGAAAGATGTGGAGGCATTGGAGAGGGTACAGAGGAGGTTTACCAGGATGTTGCCTGGTATGGAGGGCAGGTCTTATGAAGAGAGGCTGAGGATTTGAGGTTGTTTTCGTTAGAAAGAAGGCGGCTAAGAGGAGACCTTATTGAAACATATAAGATGATTAGAGGTTTAGATAGGTGGACAGTGATAGCCTTTTTCCTAGGATGGAAAAAGCTAGCACGAGGGGACACAGCTTTAAATTAAGGGGTGATAGTTATAGGACGGATATCAGAGGTAGGTTCTTTACCCAAAAGGGTGGTTCGGGAGTGGAATGCCCTGCCTGCAGCAGTTGTAGGTGCGCCAAGTTTGGTGGCGTTTAAGAGGTTAGTTGATAAGTTTATGGAAGAGAAGGGAATGGTTTAGTTTGGAGGGGCTTTGCTTTTTATATTGGTCGGCGCAACATCGAAGGCCGAAGGGCCTGTTCTGTGCTGTAATGTTCTATGTTCTATGTTCTATGTTTTCTCCTTCAGAACATGTCTTCTGCAGCCTGGGTTTGACAGTCTTTGTTTTTGTAATCAGAACTTTTTAAGTAAAGCATGATCCTTTGTATGGAAAGTTCAAACTGTGCCATTTTCCCCCCTGTGTGGTTGCAGCAGGATGCTGCTTTTTTTTTGGTTCTTCAGTATCATTGTCTCACCCCTTCTTAATTCAAGTGAGGAAATCATACCCACAATTTATTTCCTTCCCACTGTTACAATTCTCCCTCAGTGTACCCGAACATGTGCTGGAGTGTGGCGACAAGGGAAATTTTGCTAACTTCATTGCACTGTTAATGTAAGCCAAATTATTGCCATTCATCACGATAATGACTGATCATCCAACTCAATAGCCTAATGCTGTTTTCTCCCCATAACCTTTAATCCTATTCATCCCCAAGTGCTGTATCCAACTGAATACATTCAATGTTTTGGCATTAACCACTTCCTGCGATAATGAATTCCACAGGCTCACCATTCATTTGGTGAAGAAATGTCTCCTCACCTCCATCCTGAATCCTCAGACTGTGACCCCTGGTTCTGGACCCTGTTTCTGTCCCTCTATTCCCATCCATATTAATGCACACCATCCTGAGCTCACTCCCATCTCAATATCTCAAGGGGTTTTGCATGTCATAAGTGTCTTTAAAATTGAGTATCTACAGGCAAACATATATGGACTGAGCTCCATCAAACAATGACAAGATGAAAGATGAGTTTCTTTCTCTCCTTTGATAACATTGGGTGATGGAAGAATATTCGTTTGAGAGGAGCATTGGGATGTTCCCACAGTTGAGAACACCCTCCCTGCATATATCCTGTCTAGTCCTGTTAGAATTTGATAAGCCTCAATGAGACCCCTCCCCTTCTCTCCCTCTCCCCAGTTCATCTGAACTCCAGCGAAAACAATCCTAACCTACTCAATCTTTCTTCATACATCAGTCCCGCCATGTCTGGAATCAGCATTAAACCAAGTAGAATAAACTTCAAACTATAAGGTCAGTGGTTTTGGTTACCTCCTTTCAAGGGTAAAAAGATCAAGCTTCTCCCAAAGTAACATTCCTCCATCGGACAATGTTATCAAAGGGAAGAAAGAAACTCATCTTTCATCTTGTCACTGTTTGGCAGAGCTGAGTCTGTTCATGTTTGCCTTAAAATACTGAATTTCAAAGACACTTATGACATGAAATCCCCTTGGGATATTGAGGTGGGAGTGAGCTCAGGGTGGTGTACATTAACACGGGATGGGAACTGAGGGATAGAAACGGATGGTCTCGTTAGGAGCATGTGATCGGTGCAGGCTTGGAGGGCCAAAGAATCCTGTTCCTGTGCTGTATTGTTCTTCGTTTTTTGGATAAGCAAGTGCTGCGATCAGAACGAATAATTTGAGAAGTTGTCTTTTCTCATTCATTGAGCTTCCTTCATCTCCAAATCCAGTTTGCAGTATCAGCAAGGCACAAAGCATTTAGAACATCTAGACAAGAGTGCGCTGTGGTCCCCTTCACAATCACATAATTGATATTAACAATTTAATATCAAGTGTCTTGTATACCAACAGTAGGTTGAATATTAAGACTAGTGAATTGATGTTGTTGCTGTGTTAAAGCAAGGGCTCCTTCAGGAATCAGCCGCTATGAGCAATTATAATTCAGATTATTTTTTGATCCATTAGTATTTGTTTGAAATGTTTATGATGACTGTTGAAAATGCCATTCATAGAATTGGTTTCTTACGGTAGTGAATATTGTGTAGGATTGCAATACTGGAGGATTATAATAAGTCCTCAGAGGCAGAAGTCCACGCCTTCACTAAAATCCCTTTATTTATAAATCTGACAACAGCAGACAGAGTGCTTTCAGTTCGCAGTTTATTCTAGAACTGACATGCTTGGTTAAATACAAAGCAAGAGGCTCCCTGCCCTTAATCAGGGAGTTCATATTCTAACAGGCCCACATCAATTGCCTGAGTAAAGTTGTTATAAGGACATAATCATTAAATGGTTGATAGAGGGGAAGGGACGGTGAGGGGGAGGCAAATTCTCCTTCGCTTGGATTTTTCAGACACCCTTTTGAAAAAGAATAATTTCTGTAATTCAGCAGTTAAGCCAACACTTGTATTTGCATCTTCTGCTATCACACTTTCTAATCATAAAAGGCAAATATCACACAGCTAATTAGCATGTTTGTTAGTTTTTTGCTGGATGTTAGCACAGTAATCGTACCTTGCAGTGGCTAGCCTGAAAGGTCATGATGTAGAGATGCCAGCGTTGGACTAGGGTAAACACTGTAAGAGGTCTGACAACACCATTTTAAATCCAACCGATTAATTTGATAATAAACTTGCAAGCTTTCGGTTTTGTAGCCTTCCTCAGGTGAATGAGGTGTTCTGGTCTGCAATAGCACACATAGCAGTACAGACAGTTTACAGATTGCTGATTAGAATGTGAACCTGCTATTCAAGTTTTAAAGTGGCTAACAATGGCATTCAATGAGATAAACAATGAGTCAGGTTGGTCTGAAATTGTAGCTCCCATTGGAATAAATGGAGCTGCTTTGTAAATCACATCACAGCTTAGAAATGAGAGCCAACAGGATTCATGTCTCTGCCATTCAGTGGGTTGAGTGATCGCTGGTTTGCAGGACAAGAATGTTAGACCATTGATAAAGTTAAAGTTTATTTATTTGTGTTATTAGTAGGCCTACATTAACATTGCAACTGAAATTATTGTGAAAATCCCTTAGTCACCACACTCAGGTGCCTGTTCGGGTGCGCTGAGGGAGAATTTAGCATGGCCAAATGCACCTAAGCAGCCTGTTTTTTTGGACTGTGGGAGGAAACCGGAGCACCTGGAGGAAACCCATGCTGACATAGGGAGAACGTGCAGACTCCACACTGACAGTGACCCAAGCTGGGAATAGAATCTGGGTCCTTGGCAACAGTGCCAAACTCTGTGCCACTTTTACTGATGGAGGTGTTACTCATGGAGCTGACATCAGGGTAGGAGCTTTTAATATCATGTATTGTACAGTGTGCTGTTTCTCGCTAAAATGTAGTTGCATGTTCCTTTCTGGCTACACAGTAAGAGATCTGACAACATCATTTTAAATCCAATCGATTTATTTTATAGTTAGCCACTTTAAGACTTGAACAGCAGGTTAGTGGTAAGGATTCGCATTCTAATCAGCAATCTGTAAACTGTCTGTGCTGATATGTGTGCTATTGCAGACCAGAACACCTCATTCGCCTGAAGAAGGCCACAAAGCCGAAAGCTTGCAAGTTTACTATCAAATTAATCGGTTGGATTTAAAATGGTGTTGTCAGACTTAGAACATAGAACATAGATCATCTCTATATGTCATTAATGACATCTCTATATGTCATTAAGACGTTAGGACGGCGGCGCGGGCTCGTTGGGCCGAAGGGCCTGTTTGTGCTGTAGTGTTAGAACAAAGAACAACGAACAACACAGCACAGGAAACAGGCCCTTCAGCCCACAAGTTGTGCCGAACACATCAAAACCTACCCAGCCATAGACCTATCTATAACCCCCAATCCCATTGGATCCCATATACTCATCCAGAAGTCTTTTAAAAGACCCAGCGAGTTCGCCTCGACCACCACCGACGGCAGCCGATTCCATTCACTCACCACCCTCTGAGTGGAAAACTTTCCCCTAGCATCCCCTCTGTACTTGCTTCCCTGCACCTTAAATCTGTGCCCTCTTGTCGCGACCATTTCAGCCCTGGGAAATAGTCTCTGAGAGTCCACCCTATCTATTCCTCTCAACATCTTGTAAACCTCTATCAGGTCGCCTCTCAAACTTCGTCTCTCCAGGGAGAACAGTCCCAGCTCCCTCAACCTGTCTTCATAAGGCATGCCTCCCAATCCAGGCAACATCCTTGTAAATCTCCTCTGCACCCTTTCAATATCTTCCACGTCCTTCCTATAGTGAGGCGACCAGAACTGCGCACAGTACTCCAAGTGTGGTCTGACAAGGGTCCTATAAAGTTGCAGCATTACCTCCTGACTCCTGAACTCAATCCCTCGATGAATGAAGGCCAGTACACCGTAAGCTTTCTTAACCACATCCTCCACCTGGGAGGCCGATTTGAGAGTCTTATGGACCCGGACCCCAAGATCCCTCTGCGCTTCCACACAGCTAAGGCTCCTACCTTTGATAGTGTACTCATTCATCCCGTTGGATCTGCCAAAATGGACCACAACACATTTATCCGCGTTGAAGTCATCTGCCACTTCTCCGCCCAGTCTTGCATCCTGTCGATGTCATGCTGCAACTTTTGACATCCCTCCAGACCATCCACAACACCACCGACCTTCGTGTCATCGGCGAACTTACTCACCCAGCCCTCCACTTCCTCATCCAGGTCATTTATGAAAATGACAAACAGCAAGGGTCCTAGAACAGATCCCTGGGGCACTCCACTGGTGACCGACCTCCATGCAGAAAAAGAGCCATCCACAACCACCCTCTGCCTTCTGCAGGCAAGCCAGTTCTGGATCCACAAGGCCAAAACCCCTTGGATCCCATGCCCTCTCACCTTCTCAAGAAGTCTTGCATGGGGGACCTTGTCAAATGCCTTGCTGAAGTCCATGTACACCACGTTCACTGCTCTTCCTTCGTCAATGTGTTCAGTCTTCAGTAAGACTTCTTACTGTGTAAGTGTAATGGCAGAGATATGAATCCCGTTGGCTCTCATTTCTAAGCTGTGATGTGATTTACACAGTAGCTCCATTTATTCCAATGGGAGCTACAATTTCAGACCAACCCGACTCATTGTTTATCTCATTGAATCATCACAATAGAACCTCTACAGTGCAGAAGAATACCATTCAGTCCATCGAGTCTGCACCAGCTCTCTAACAGACGATTCCACCAGGTCCCAAAGGGACAATTTAGCATGGTCAATCCATTTGCACTTCAAGAACTTGCACTGCTTTAAGACTGTGAGAGAAAACCGGGATGCCCAGAGAAAACCCACGAAGACGCGGGGGGGAACATGCAAACTCCACACAGTCACCCAAGGCCAGAATCGAATTTGGCCCCTGGCGCTGTGAGGCAGAAGTGCTACCCACTGTGACACACTGCGTCAGTTAACTTGCATCTTTTTTTACTCTTACCACTTTGAATAAAGTGCATTGCCCGCCTCCATCACTTACCCAAACTTTCCATTCTCCTTGAGTTGAGGCTCCTTGACAGTTATCTGTCTCAGTGAATCGAACACCCTCACAAGCTGTGGTTAGGAATGAAATCATGATCCGTGCAGGATTGAAAGGGCATCTTCCTGTGGTGTACTTTTCTTTGTTCTTTTGAATGGTATTAATGTCCAGATATGTTGGATAGTCTCCTGTTGTCAACAGTTGTGAAAACACAAAAGATTACAATCAGAAGCTTATTGACTTGAAAAATGTTGAGTTAATGATTGAAACTTGAGTTGCAATAATTAAACATAATTTTCTCAGTATCTGACAATTTACTTTCACAAAATATGTATGATTATTTTCTACAAAGTGGACGTTAATGGAAAAGTATGTCTTGAATTGTTTACCTTAATTTTAACAGATTTGGGTGTAAAAGTGTACCCACTTTATGATCTAAATCCTTGATATAAATTTGTTAATAAAGAATTGCAAATACTGCTCTAACTGTAATTTAGGATTTTTGCTTTAGCAGTGTTTGGGATTGCCAGAACTGTGAAATGATTTGACACTTTTCATTTCACATTTCATGAGTTCTCAGTGAGTTTGTTCGTTTAATGCTAATGCGCGTGCACATGCACACACATTTGTATTGTGCATTCAGTTAGGACCTCAATTCAAACTCATTGTTCTCTGGGACAGAGTGTTTGGAAGTACTGGTGGCTGAGTGTGAATTTTTCAATTTGCTTTTTTTCTCTCTCTCTTTTTAAGTGCTTTTTGCTGCTGTAGTTAGGCCTGGGGCTAGCTGGGAAGGGAGTGGGGAGTATAAAAAGAAAGTGGCAGTAGACAGCGGGCAGCGTCGGGAGCGGGCAGGGGAGTGAATAGGGAAGCAGAGTGAGAGATACAAGGGCTTTGGCTCGCAGGGCTTGGGCTAGAGCAGGCTTAGACACAGTATGCTACTGGTTTTCGATTGGAATTCACACCTCCAAAGGTGTCCATGACAATGGCAGGGATTAAGGGAAGACGCCTCACCTGTGTACGGTGTCACATGTGGGAGTTCCTGGAGGTGAGACCTCTCCAGAAAGTCCACGTATGCGCCAAGTGTTTGGAGCTGCAGCGTCTGAGGGCTCGGGTCAAGCAACTAGAGCTCCAGTTGGAACATGCATTTTTAGTCAGGGAGAACGAGGCAATCATGGAAGCGAGGCAAAGTAAGGTGGCAGACCCAGAGCCTAAGGGGGGAAACCTGACTCTTACAGGTGGATTACTGTCAGGAAGGGGAAAAAGGAAAGGGGAGACAGTCCAAAGACTTCCCCAGTGGCAGCCCCCCAAAATATCGAGGTTAAAAAAGGCAAGGCACGAGGACCAGAGTACCTCAAAGGGGAGGAAAGGGGCCAGAAGGGAGATAGTGGTGGGGGATGGGAGGGTTAAAAGAATAGATAGACGCTTCTGTGGTCCAAGCGGGACTCCAGGATGGTAGTTTGCCTCCGTGGAGCAAGGGTGCAAGATGTGTCAGACAGGGTAGAGGGCATTTTGAAGGGTGAGGGGGCCAAGGTGGATGTGATTATTCACGTAGGAGAGAACGATGTAGGAAGGAAGAGCAGGGAGGATATAAGAAGGCAGTTCAGGGAGTTGGGGGGGTAGGCTGAAGAACAGGGCGTCAAGGGTGGCAATCTCAGGGCTGCTTCCAGGCGCGGGTAATAGTGGAGCCAGGAGAAATGAGATCCTATAGCTGAATGCGTGGCTGAAGGACTGGTGTAGGGCAGAGGGTTCCGTATTTGTGGATAACTGGGAAGTCTTTGTGAAAGAAGGGCACTTGTATAGAAGGGATGGGGAACACTTGAATGGGAAGGGTGTGAATATCTCAGCTGGGAGGTTAGCTGGAGTGTTTCGGCAGGATTTAAACTAATATGGAGGGGGGGGAGGGGATGAGACCGATCTCTTGGTAGAGAGCGAGATGGAAGATAGAGTAAGCTTGGACGAGAAGAGATGCACCGGGAAGAAGGAGGTTCCGAGTGGTCTTGGAGGTCTGGAGTGTGTCTGTTTCAATGCGAGGAGCGTAACGGGAAAAACGGATGAACTTAAGGCCTTAATGTTTGCGAGGAACTTGGATGTGGTTGCAGTGACAGAGACTTGGTTAAAGGAAGGGGAGCAGTGGCAATTGAACATTCCTGGGTATAAGTGTTTCAGGCGTGCAGAGGAAGGTCCAGAAGAGGTGGGGGAGTGACGTTGTTAGTTAAGGAGAGCATCACGGCGGTACAGAGAGAGGACAATACAGAGGAGTTAGGAGTGGAGTCGCTGTGGGTGGAGTTGAGGAATAGAAAGGGGGCGATTACTATGCTAGGGGTGTATTATAGGCCACCCAACAGCCCGCGGGTAGTTGAAGAAGGCATATGTAAAGACATTTTGGATAGGTGCAGAAAGTACAGAGTCGTTATAGTGGGAGATTTTAATCTCCCTAGGGTGGATTGGAAAGTACTTAGAGCTGGGGGTTTGGATGGGCAGGAATTTGTAAAATGTGTACTGGAAGGATCGTTGGAACAGTATGTGGCTAGCCCGACTAGAGAAGGAGCTATATTGGATTTAGTTCTGAGTAATGAGCCAGGGCAGGTGGTTGATGTTGTAGTAGGGGAACATGTGGCTAACAGTGACCACAATTCTGTCTACTTTAAGATACAGATGGAAAAGGATGCTTGTTGCCCTAGGGGCAGGGTGCTGAATTGGGGAAAGGCTAACTATGGTCGAATTAGGCACGAACTTATGGAAACTGATTGGGAACAGTTGTTTGAGGGTAAGTCCACGCTAGGCATGTGGGACTCTTTCAAGGGAATACTGAAAATGTTGCAAGATAAGTATGTGCCGGCCAAGAGGAAAGATGGGAAAGGTAGGATTAGAGAGCCGTGGGTTACTAGGGATATTGAGGACTTGGTTAGGAAGAAAAGAGAAGCGTATGATAGGTCGAAGCAGCTGGGAACCGAGACAGCATTGAAGGAATATAGAGAGAGTAGGAGGGAGCTCAAACAGGGAGTTAGAAGGGCAAAAAGGGGGCATGAAATGATTTTGGCGGATAGGATTAAGGAAAACCCAAAGGCTTTTTACTCCTATGTTAGGAATAAAAGGGTGGTTAGAGGAAAAATCGGACTTCTTAGAGACAGAGGAGGGCAACTGTGCTTAGAGCCCGAGGGAATGGCGGAGATCCTGAATGAATACTTTGCGTCGGTATTCACGAAGGAGAGGGGCTTGTTGACAGCTCTTGTCTCTGAGGAAGCTGTGGACCAGTTGAGGGAAATATCCATACCAAGGGACGAAGTGTTAGAGCTTCTAGGTAGCATTAAAACTGATAAATCTCCAGGGCCTGATGGCATTTATCCAGACTGCTTAGGGAGGTGTGAGGTGAAATTGCTGGGCCTCTTACGCAAATCTTTGTCTCTTCCTTGGACACAGGTGAGGTCCCAGAAGACTGGAGAATAGCTAATGTTGTACCGTTGTTTAAAAAGGGTGGTAGGGATAACCCCGGAAATTATAGGCCGGTGAGTTTGATGTCAGTGGTAGGAAAACTGTTGGAGGGGATTCTTAGAGATAGGATGTATAGGCACTTAGAGCGTTGCAATCTGATTAGGGATACGCAGCATGGATTTGTTAAGGAGAGGTCGTGCCTCACAAATCTGGTAGAATGTTTTGAGGAGGTGACGAAAACGGTGGACGAAGGGTGAGCCGTTGATGTTGTCTATATGGATTTTAGTAAGGCATTTGACAAAGTCCCTCATGGGAGGTTAGTCGAGAAGGTCAAGGCAAATGGGATACAAGGACAGGTAGCTAGATGGATAAGCAACTGGCTTGGTAATAGGAGACAGAGAGTAATAGTGGAAGGGTGTTTCTCTAGCTGGAGGTCGGTCACTAGTGGTGTGCCACAGGGCTCGGTACTGGGACCTCTTCTATTTGTAATATATATAAATGATTTGGAAGAGGGAGTAAGTGGAGTGATCAGCAAGTTTGCAGACGATACAAAGATGGCTGGAGTTGCGGATAGTGAGGAGCATTGTTAGGCGATGTAGCAGGACATAGATAGGCTGGTAGCTTGGGCAGACAGACGGCAGATGGAATTCAATCCTGATAAATGTGAGGTGATGCATTTCAGGAGAAAGAATGTAGGGGGGAGGTATATGATAAAGGGTAGACCTATTAAGCGTATAGAAACGCAGAGGGACCTGGGGGTGCAGGTGAACAAGTCTCTGAAGGTGGCAGAGCAAGTGGAGAAGGTTGTGAAGAAAGCATATAGTATGCTAGCCTTTATAGGAAGGGGTATAGAGTATAAGAGCTGGCCTTTAATGTTGCAGTTGTATAAAACGCTGGTTAGACCTCATTTGGAATACTGTGTCCAGTTCTGGTCGCCTTACTACCGGAAGGACATGGAGACTCTGGAGAGAGTGCAGAGGAGGTTTACCAGGATGCTGCCTGGTATGGAAGGTCTGAGTTACGAGGAGAGATTAGGCAAATTGGGACTGTTTTCCTTAGAAAGACGTAGACTTAGAGGAGATCTGATAGAGGTGTACAAGATTTTGAAGGGGATAGATAGAGTAAACAGGGTTAAGCTTTTTCCTAGGATGGACTCAAATAGCACGAGGGGTCACGGGCTTAGGGTGAGGGGGGTAAGGTATAATTTGGATGCTAGAGGGCGTTTTTTCACACAGAGGTGGTGGGGGTATGGAATGCGCTGCCAAGTAAAGTGGTGGAGGCAGGTACTCTGGAGTTATTTAAGAAATACTTAGATGGGCACATGAACAGAATGGGAATGGAGGAGTATAGAAAACTGATTTAAAATAGGGATCATGAGCCTTGGGAGTCCCTGGGAAGTGTGTAAATAGATGATGATATTGATGTACTTGTTTTTATCCTACAGGTGCTTTGGTCCACCTTGTTGTCTAACGAGGGGCATACACGCGATGGGTCGTGAGAGGACTGCTCTTGGACCTTTTTCGAGAGTATCCTACTGCTTCACATTGTTAGTGTATGCTTGACCTGGACCATCTGATGGGCAACACGACAGCGCAGTGACTACAGCTGTGCTGTGCAGATACATGGATTTGGGCCCGTGTCTGTGGGAGTTTGCGCATTTTCCCCGTGCTTGCGTGGGTTTTCTCTGGGAGCTCTGGTTTCCTTCCACATCCCAAAGATGTGCTCTTAGGCTAATTGGCAAAACAATTTCTCCCTAAATTGTCTCAAATTTGTTTTTTAAATCCATAGATCTATAAACATGGACAGGGATCGCGTGTAGAAGTGGGAACATCGAGGTGGCGGCGTGGGCCGAAGGGCCTGTTTCCTGTGCTGTTTTGTTCTTTGTTCTTTGTACTTCAAGCCGGATATATACGTAAAACCGGTTTGTCCAATGTGTGCCCATGGGCCACAACCCAGCCTCCGAAGCTACTGTATCTGACTGCAGATTCACCATTCAAACTGCTGGCTGCTGAGTGGGATTGTGGGCGGCACAATAAGACAATGGTAAGCACTGCTGCTTCACAGCTCCAAGGACCAGGGTTCGAGTCTCAGCTTGGGTCACTGTCTGTGTGGAGTTTGCACATTCTCCTCTTGTCTGCGTGGGTTTTCTCCAGCTTCTCTGGTTTCCTCCCACAGTCCAAAGATGTGTGGGTTAGGTTGATTGGCCATGCTAAAATTGCCCGTTAGTATCCTGAGATGTATAGGTTAGAAGGATTTCTATTTCTACCACCTCCTCTGGCCTCTTGCTTAAATCCCCTGGCCCACTGCACTATTCAACCCACCATAGTGGACCCAGAGTGCTTACAACTCGGAAAGAGAGGCAGCCTTCTTCATTCTTTCTGCACTCCTCACCTCCCAACTACAGATGGGCAATAAATGCCGCCATGATTTTGAGATGCCGATGTTGGACTGGGGTAAGCAGACTAAGAAGTCTCACAACACCAGATTAAAGTCCAACGGGTTTATTTGGCAGCACTAGCTTTCAGCGCCTCAAGCTTCTTAAGGTGAGTGAGGATTTATATTCACAAACAGGGCATATAAAGACACAAACTCAACTTACACAATAATAGTTGGAATGTGAGTCTTTACAGGTAGTCAAGTCTTAAAGGTACAGACAATGTGAGTGGAGAGAGGATTAAGCACAGTTTGGAGAGATGTGTATTGTCTCCAGACAGGACAGTTAGTGAGATTTGCAAGCCCAGGCAAGTCGCGGGGGTTACAGATAATGTAATATGAATCCAAGACCCTGGTTGAGGCTGTCCTCATATGTGCGGAACTTGGCTATCAGTTTCTGTTCGGCGGTTCTGTGTTGTGTGCCATGAAGGCCACCTTGGAGAACACTTACCCAAAGATCAGAGGCTGAATGCCTGTGACTGCTGAAGTGTTCCCCAACAGTAAGGGAACATTACTGCCTGGTGATTGTTGAGTGGTGTTCATTCATTCATTATCGTAGTGTCTGCATAGTCTCCCCAATGTACCATGCCTCGGAAAGGATGTCCCGGGAGTGATGTCGCAGCCAGTGGCACCCAGATCTCATGAATGAATTAAAAAAATATTCTCGTAGGCAGTCCCTTAGTTGACATAGAAACTGATAAACTGTCAGTGAGGGAGCTCTGTCAAATCTGGCAGCTAAATCAAATCAGAGGACTTTGAGAGATCAGGAGCAGCATGGTAAGTAGCAGAGAACATGCTTCAACATGGGCCTATGCCCCCACTTAAAAAAAATCTGTAAATAAAAAAAACTTCCATCTAGAAGGACAAGGGTAGCAGATAAATGGGAACACCGCCACCCGCAAGTTCCCCTCCGAGCCGCTCAGCATCCTGACTTGGAAATATATCACAGTTTCTGGGTCAAAATTCTGGAATTTCCTCCCTAACAGCATTGTGAGTCAACCCACAGCACATGGGCTGCAGCAATTGAAGAAGGCAGCTCACCATCACCTGGTCAAGGGCAAATAGGGATGGGCAATAAATGCTGGCCAGCCAGTGGTGCCCATTTTCCAGGGTACCACCGTGTGGGATAATCCTGCTACAGGCAGCCTGTGACTATGAACTCACTGAAGGAGCCGAGGAGAGTCCCTTAGGCAGTTCAACTACCCGCTGCAGGAACCTGGAGGGCAATATTGGGCAATCCCAGTCACAGAATGATAGAATTCCTACAGTGCAGAAGGAGGCCATTTGGCCCAACGAGTCTGCACTTCCCAAAATCCCTGTAATCCATGTATTTATCCTAGCTACTCCCCCTGACACTAAGGAGCAATTTAGCATAGGTGCATTGGGATGCGTAGGTTAGAGGGGTAAATATATAGGGTTATGGGGAGTGGGCCTAGGTGGAATTGTAGTCAAGGCAGACCCAATGGGCTGAATGGCCTCATTCTGCACTCTAGGGATTCTATGATTCAATTTTAACCATACATCTTTAGACTTTGTGTGTGTGTGTGTGTGTGTGTGGGAGGGGGGGTGGGGTGGGGGGAGGTGGTGGCAGGGTGTGGTACCAGAGCACCCAGAGGAAACCAAGCAGACACAGAGAACATGCAAACTCTGCACACACAGTGACCACAGACAGTGACCCAAGCCAGAAATTGAACCCAGATACCTGGCGCTGAGAGAGCAGTGCTAACCACTGAGCCACCCAGTCAACATCCTTTAATTGGCCTTATTTAGGCCTCTTAAGGAACAGAGCCAGCTGCCATGTCCCTGCCAGCCCTGCATCCAATTCCAATAAAAATGGCTAGAGGCTGGGAATCCGACACAGCGATTAGCACCAATATTTGTGGAACACGTCTGTCTCTGGTTCGATCCTGTGACTGAGCTTAAAAAATTCATCCCAGTCCTGCTGTCCATTGAGAAACCAAATACTATCCCCAATTAAATTAACAGTTGTCACTCTTCAATCTTTTGATTTGAATGTTAACTTACAGAACTTGGTCAAACATTGCCACTATTCTTAAAATAAATCCCTTATGGACATGTAAGGGGCTAAAGTATTGTGGGGAGAGGCTTATATGGTTTGATTTGATTTGATTTATTATTTTCACATGTATGAGTATACAGTAAAAAGTATTGTTTCTTGCGCACTATACAGCAAAAGCATATCTTACATAGAGAAGGAAAGGAGACAGTGTAGAATGTATGTTACAGTCATAGCTAAGGTGTAGAGAAAGATCAACTTAATGCAAGGTAGGATCATTTAAAAGTCTGACAGAGGCAGGGAAAAAGCTGTTCTTGAGATAGCACATGACTTCAAAATTCTGTATCTTTTTCCTGATGGAAGAAGGTAGAACAGAATATGTCCGGGGGGCATGGGGTCTTTAATTATGCCGGCTGCTTTACCAAGGCAGGGAAGTATACACATAGTCAATGGATGGGAGGCTGGTTTGCGTGATGGATTGGGCTACATTCACAATGTTTTGTAGTTTTCTTGTGGTCTTGGGAAGCATAGGGGCTATACCAAGCTGTGATACAACCAGAAAGAATGCTTTCTATGGTGCATCTGTAAAAGTTGGTGAGAGTCGTAGCGGACATGTCAAATTTTTTTAGTCTTCTAAGAAAGTAGAGGTTTGGTGAGCTTTCTTAACTACAGTGTTGGCATGGGGGGAAACCAGGAAGGTTGTTGTGATCTGGACACCTAAAACTTGAAGCTTTTGATTATTTCTACTTCATCCCCATTGATGGAGACAGGGACATGTTCTTCTTTACACTTCCTGAAGTCGATGATAATCTCCTTTGTTTTGCTGGCGTTGAGGAAGAAATTATTGTCGCGGCACCAGTTCACCAGGTTCTCTATCACATTCCTGTACTCTGTCTCGTCATTGTTTGAGATCCAATGCACTACAGTGATGTCGTTAGCAAATTTGAATATCGAATTGCAATGGAACACAAACACCAGCATAGGCTAGTTGGGGTGAATGGTCTGTCTCTATACTGTGATGTAAAACAACCTTTGTGAGTTTGTAAGGTGCCGTTGTGATTTAGTGCTCTAGTTCAAGCATTGCTTTTCCCTCACCAATCAGAATAATTGCCCTTCCGTTGTGAATTTCCTTTACATTCAGTAGTATGGGCGTTAAGGACCATAAGTAAATTGACTCAGGTCAATTCTTTCTTGTTGTCTCAGCTTTTGCAAATTGCATGTTGTTCTCAGCAAAGATCATTAGTCGGAGGAACAGAAGTCCGCCATTCACCCCGTCGAGATTGCTCTGCCAATCAGTGAAATCATAAATGATCTAAAATGATAATCGTTAACTCCACTCTCCCATCTCATCCCTGCAACCCTCGATTTCCTTACTGATTATCTCAGTCTTGAACACACTGAATGATCCAATCTCCATAACCCTCTGTAGTAAAGAATCCTTACTTGGAAATATAGAACATAGAACATTACAGCACAGAACATGCCCTTCGGCCTTCGATGTTGCACCGACCAATATAAAAAGCAATGCCCCTCCAAACTAAACCATTCCCTTCTCTTCCATATACTTATCAACTAACCTCTTAAACGCCACCAAACTTGGCGCATCTACAACTGCTGCAGGCAGGGCATTCCACTCCCGAACCACCCTTTGGGTAAAGAACCTACCTCTGATATCCGTCCTATAACTATCACCCCTTAATTTAAAGCTGTGTCCCCTCGTGCTAGCTTTCTCCATCCTAGGAAAAAGGCTATCACTGTCCACCCTATCTAAACCTCTAATCATCTTATATGTTTCGATTAGGTCCCCTCTTAGCCGCCTCCTTTCTAACGAAAACAACCTCAAATCCCTCAGCCTCTCTTCATAAGACCTGCCCTCCATACCAGGCAACATCCTGGTAAACCTCCTCTGTACCCTCTCCAATGCCTCCACATCTTTCTTATAATGTGGGGACCAGAACTGCACACAATACTCCAAGTGCGGCCGCACTAGAGTTTTGTACAGTTGCAACATGACGTTGCGGCTCCGAAATTCAATCCCCTACCAATAAAAGCTAAGACTCCATATGCCTTCTTAACAACCTTCTCGACTTGACTGCCTACTTTCAGGGATCTATGCACATACACACCAAGATCCCTCTGTTCATCAAGACTACTAAGAATCCTACCATTAGCCCTATACTCTACACATTTATTATTTCTGCCATAGTGCATTACCTCACACTTTTCCACATTAAACTCCATTTGCCACCTCTCGGCCCAGCTCTGCAACTTGTCCAAGTCCCTCTGCAAACTATAACACCCCTCTTCACTATCTACCACTCCACCGACTTTAGTGTCATCTGCAAATTTACTAATCCATCCTTCAATACCCTCATCCAGATCATTTATAAAAATTACAAACAGCAGGGGCCCCAAAACAGACCCCTGAGGTACACCACTTGTCACCGAACTCCACGATGAATATCTCCCATCAACCACCACCCTCTGTCTTCTATCTGCTAGCCAATTCCTAACCCAATTAGCTAAATCACCCTCTATCCCATACATCTGCATTTTCTGCAGAAGTCTTCCATGGGCCACCTTATCAAACGCCTTACTAAAGTCCATAAAGAACCGTTACATAAAGTCCATATAGAACTGTTCCTTCACCATCCCTGGGTCAAAATCCTGGCACACCCTTGGGAACAGCTCTTTTGATATCGTCACCACCCAGACTGCAGTGTTTCAAGGAGGTGGCTCCCCATCACTTTCCCAAGTGTAATTAAGTGTAATTAAACTTTCTGACTCGCAGATGCTTCATGCTGTCTCCAGCCACCACTCCAGATCTTAAACTTGAGCTTCCAGAAGCTGTAGCTGGTGACACTTCCTGCACATATGCTGACCCAGGGAACTGGAACTGTCCCCAGCCTCCCACATGGAGCAAGAGGAGCAAATCACGGCTCATGTCTTACCCCTTTAAATTAAACTTCTAAAAGATGTTTTGTTTCAGATTATATCAAATTTTCTAGGATCTTTCTTTCCTGCTCCCCGTTACTACTGAATATAACCTTTACAAAACATAATCTACAGAAATTATACAGTAACACTATTGTAATATACAACAGTGACAACTATAATGCCAAGTGCAAAAAGAAAATAACTAGCCGATCAGCACTCTCCCTTGTAGCCTCTGTGCCTATTTCACCTAACTCCGTTTTCACCCAAGTCCAGAAGAATTCTTCTCAGTCAGGCAGCACTCACTGTGCAGACTCGATGGGCCAAAGGGTCTCTTCTGCACTGTATGCTTCGATGTTTCTATGATTATTGAGACCAGCTTTCTCCGCCAGGTTAATCATGCTGGCTGCTTTGCCGAAGCAGCAGGAAGTGTAGACAGAGTCAATGGACAGGAGGCTGTTTTGTGTGATGGATTGGACTACATTCACACCCTTCTGTAATTCCTTGCGGTCTTGGAACAAGCAGGAGCCAAACCAAGTTGTGATACAAACAAAAAGAATGGTTTCTATGGTGCATCTGAAAAAGTTGGTGAGAGTCATAGTGGACATGCCGAATTTCCTTATCTTCTGAGAAGGAGTTGATGGGCTTTTTTAACTATTGCACCAACGTGGAGGAACAAGGACAAGTTGTTCATGATCTGGACAATTATCAATTGTCGGGAAAAGCCATCTAGTTCCTTAATGTCCTTTTGTGAAGGAAATCTGTTACCCTTACCCAGTCTGGCCTATATGTGACTGCAGAGCTACAGCAATGTGGTTAAGAACAAAGAACAAAACAGCACAGGAAACAGGCCCTTTGGCCCGATGAGCCCGTGCCTCCACCCCGATGTTCCCACCTCTACCCGTGATCCCTGTCCATGTTTATAGATCTATGGGTTAAAAACCAAATTTGAGACAATTTAGGGAGAATTTGTTTTGCCAATTTGCCTAAGAGCACATCTTTGGGATGTGGGAGGAAACCGGAGCACCCGGAGAAAACCCACGCAAGCACGGGGAGAATGCGCAAACTCCCACAGACACAGGCCCAAATCCATGTATCTGCACAGCACAGCGATAGTCACTGAGCTGTCGTGTTGCCCATCAAATGGTCCAGGTCAAGCGTACATTAACCACGTGAAGCACTAGGATAGTCTTGAAAAAAATCCAAGAGCAACCCTCTCACCACCCATCGCGTGTATGCCCAGGACCAAAGCACCTGTAGGATAAAAACAAGTACATCAATATCATCATCTATTTACATACTTTCTAGGGACTCCCAAGGCTCATGATTCCGATTTTAAATCAGTTTTCTATACCCCTCCATTCCCATTCTGTTCATGCCTCCACCACTTTACTTGGCAGCACATTCCATACCCCTACCACCCTCTGTGTGAAAAAACCCCCTCTAGCATCCAAATCATACCTTACACCCCTCACCCTAAGCCTGTGACCCCTTGTGCTATTCAAGTCCACCCTAGGAAAAAGCTTAACCCTGCTTACTCTATCTATACCCCTCATAATCTTGTACACCTCTATTAGATCTCCTCTAAGTCTACGTCTTTCTAAGGAAAACAGTCCCAATTTGCCTAATCTCTCCTCGTAACTCAGACCTTCCATACCAGGCAGCATCCTGGTAAACCTCCTCTGCACTCTCTCCAGAGTCTCCACGTCCTTCCGGTAGTAAGGTGACCAGAACTGAACACAGTATTCCAAATGAGGTCTAACCAATGTTTTATACAATTGCAACATTAAAGGCCAGCTCTTGTACTCTATACCCCTTCCTATAAAGGCTAGCATACTATATGCTTTCTTCACAACCTCCTCCACCTGCTCTGCTACCTTCAGAGACTTGTGCACCTGCACCCCCAGGTCCCTCTGCATTTCTATACGCTTAATAGGTCTACCCTTTATCATATACCTCCCCACTACATTCTTTCTCCTGAAATGCATCACCTCACATTTATCAGGATTGAATTCCATCTGCCATCTGTCTGCCCAAGCTACCAGCCTATCTATGTCCTGCTGCATCACCTGACAATGTTCCTCACTATCCGCAAGTCCAGCCATCTTTGTATCATCTGCAAACTTGCTGATCACTCCACTTACTCCCTCTTCCAAGTCATTTATATAAATTACAAATAGAAGAGGTCCCAGTACCGAGCCCTGCGGCACACCACTAGTGACCGACCTCCAGCTAGAAAAACACCCTTCCACTATTACTCTCTGTCTCCTATTACTAAGCCAGTTACTTATCCATCCTTGTATAAGTCTGTCCTTGTATCCCATTAGCCTTGACCTTCTCAACTAACCTCCCATGAGGGACTTTGTCAAACACCTTACTAAAATCCATATAGATGACATTAGCGGCTCGCCCTTCGTCGATCGTTTTCGTCACCTCAAAAAAATTCTACAATATTTGTAAGGCACGACCTCGCCTTAACAAATCCATGCTGCGTATCCTTATCCCTACTACCCTTTTTAAACAACGGTACAACATTAGCTATTCTCCAGTCCTCTGGGACCTCACCTGTGTCCAAAGAAGTGACAAAGATTTGCGTCAGAGGCCCAGCAATTTCACCTCACACCTCCCTAAGCAGTCTGGATAAATGCCATAAGGCCCCGGAGATTTATCCGTTTTAATGCTACCTAGAAGCTCTAATACTTCCCCCCTCGGTATGGATATTTCCCTCAACTGGTCCACAGCTCCCTCAGAGACAGGAGCTGTCAACAAGCCCCTCTCCTTCGTGAATACCGACGCAAAGTATTCATTCAGGATCACTGCTATTCCCTCGGGCTCTAAGCACAGTTCCCCTCCTCTGTCCCTAAGAGGTTCGATTTTTCCTCTAACCACCCTTTTATTCCTAACATAGGAGTAAAAAGCCTTTGGATTTTCCTTAATCCTATCTGCCAAAACCATTTCATGCCCCCTTTTTGCCCTTCTAACTCCCCGTTTGAGCTCCCTCCTACTCTCTCTATATTCCTTCAATGCTGTCTCCGTTCCCAGCTGCTTCGACCTATCATACGCTTCTCTTTTCTTCCTAACCAAGTCCTCAATATCCCTAATAATCCACGGCTCTCTAATCCTACCTTTCCCATCTTTCCTCTTAGCCAGCACATATCTTTCCTGCAACATTTTCAGTATTCCCTTGAAAGAGTCCCACAAGCCTAGCGTGGACTTACCCTCAAACAACTGTTCCCAATCAATTTCCATAAGTTCCTGCCTAATCCGACCATAGTTAGCCTTCCCCCAATTCAGCACCCTGCCCCTAGGGCAACAAGCATCCTTTTCCATCTGTATCCTAAAGTAGACAGAATTGTGGTCACTGTTAGCCACATGTTCCCCTACTATAACATCAACCACCTGCCCTGGCTCATTACTCAGAACTAAATCCAATATAGCCCCTACTGTAGTCGGGCTAGCCACATACTGTTCCAACGATCCTTCCAGTACACATTTTACAAATTCCTCCCCATCCGAACCCCCAGCTACAGGTACCTTCCAATCCACCCGAGAGAGATTAAAATCTCCCACTATAACGACTCTGTTCTTTCTGCACCTATCCAAAATGTCTTTACATATGCCTTCTTCAACTACCCGCGGGCTGTTGGGTGGTCTATAATACACCCCTAGCATAGTAATCGCCCCCTTTCTATTCCTCAACTCCACCCACAGTGACTCCACTCCTAACTCCTCTGTATTGTCCTCTCTCTGCACCGCTGTGATGCTCTTCTTAACTAACAACGCCACTCCTTCACCTCTTCTGGACCCTCCTCTGTCACACCTGAAACATTCAGTTAATATTCAATGGAGTATTCAGTTGCCAGTGCTCCCCTTCCTTTAACCACGTCTCTGTCACTGCAACCACATCCAAGTTCCTCGCAAACATTAAGGCCCTAAGTTCATCCGTTTTTCCTGTTACGCTCCTCGCATTGAAACAGACACACTCCAGACATCCAAGCTCACTTGGAACCTCCTTTTCCCTGGTGTATTTCTTCTCGTCCAAGCTTACTCTATCTCTCATCTCGCTCTCTACCCAGCTATCAGTCTCAGCCCCTCCCCCCTACATATTTAGTTTAAATCCTGCCGAAACACTCCAGCTAACCTCCCAGCTGAGATATTCACACCCTTCCCATTCAAGTGTTCCCCATCCCTTCTATACAGGTGCCCTTCTTTCACAAAGACTTCCCAGTTATCCACAAATATGAAACCCTCTGCCCTACACCAGTCCTTCAGCCACGCAATCAGCTGTAGGATCTCATTTCTCCTGGTTCCGCTATTACCCAGCCCTGGAAGCAGCCCTGAGATCGCCATCCTGGAGGTCCTGCTCTTCAGCCTACCCCCCAACTCCCTGAACTGCCTTCTTATATCCTCTCTGCCCTTCCTTCCTACATCCTTCTCTCCGACGTGAATAATCACATCCGCCTTGGCCCCCTCACCCTTCAAATTGCCCTCTACCCTTTCTGACACATCTTGCACCCCTGCTCCAAGGAGGCAAACTACCATCCTGGAGTCCCGCTTGGGCCACAGAAGTGCCTATCTATTCCTTTAACCCTCCCATCCCCCACCACTATCTCCCTTTTAGCCCCCTTCCTCCCCTTTGAGGTACTCTGGTCCTCCTGCCTTACCTTTTTTATCCCTCCACCCTCTATTTTGGGGGGCTGCCACTGGGGAAGTCTTTGGACTGTCTCCCCTCTCCTTTTTCCCCTTCCTTACAGTAATCCGCCTGTAAGGGTCAGGTTCCCCCCCACTTAGGCTCCGGGTCTGCCACCTTACTCTGCCTCCCTTCCATGATTGCCTCGTTCTCTCTGACTAAAAATGCATCTTCCAATTGCCGCTCTAGTTGCTTGACCCGAGCCCTCAGACGCTGCAGCTCCAAACACTTGACGCATAGATGGACTTTTGGGAGAGGTCTCGTCTCCAGGAACTCCCATATATGACACCGTACGCAGGTGTGGCGTCTTCCCTTAATCCCTGCCATTGTCATGAACACCTTTGGAGGTGTGAATGCAACTGGAAAACCGGTAGCACACTGTGCCTAAGCCTCCTCTCGCCCAAGCCCCACGAGCCAAACCCTTTTATCTGCTTCCCTTTGACTCTGTACTGCCTTCTATTTGCAACTAGGAATGGGCAATAACTGCTGGTCAGCCAACAATATCCATGTCCCAATGAATGAATGAAAAACATTCCAATTAATTTTCAAAATTCCACTCTGCAAGTGGCCAGGCAGTTTATTCCCGATGGGAAAATCTCACTGCGGATAAAGTTGCTTATCAACTCCCTCTACTGGCACCACCAGTAACTGACAAGTAATCAGATTAACATAAACAAGACACCAAGTCTTGGCAGAGATCCTCTTCTTAAATGCAAATCACATATTTTGGTTTCGCTTGTTTTTGTGTGGTGTATTATAGAACAGCCCACTTTCAACACCCCAGGCAAATTGATCTCTACTGTGGAAAAAAACAGGGAGGGAAAGCTTGGATTTAAATTGCCTTATCATATTTCTAACTCGATGAAGCGACGTTGATGTAGTAGTAATGCTGCTGGATTTGAAATCCAGAGCAAATGCTCTGGGAGTTGAACCCAGGGGTTCAAATCTCACCACTGATGGTGGAGTTTTAATTCAGTTCCTGAAGTCCAGATTTAAAAGATAGTCTCAGTGACTGATTGTGGTAAAATCTCTTTTGATTCATGAATATCTTTACCCTGGTGTAGCCTGCATGTAACTCCAGACTCAGAGCTGTATCACAGCAGTGCAGAAATTCGGCCCATTCAGCCTATACTGACAACAATCCCACCCAGGTCCTATCCTTATGTTTTTACCCTGCTAATCCACCCCCACCCCCAGACACTTAAGGAGCAATTCAGCATGTCTAATCAGCTTAACACACATAACTTTGGAGAGTGGGAGGAAATCGGAGCACCCAGAGGAAACCCACGCAGATACGGGGAGAAAATACAAAGTCCTTGCAGACAGTGACCCAAGCCACTGGAATCAAACCTAGATCCCTGACGCTGTGAGGCAGCAGTGCTAACCACTGTGCCACTGTGCTATACTGAACCTTGATTTCGGAGTGAGGTGTTTCTGACCACAGCTAGCCTGTTCAACGAGAACATTAGAATTTAAGATAGTTTGTAACGTGTGTAATCCTTTGCATCTTTAAATATTTATAATGTCATAGTTGGGGTGAAGTTGTATACTTTAATTCATATTTCTTGTTTCATAAATGTTTTATTTTGTGGTTAGAAGTTAATTGGCAGCTGTGTGATTGTTCATCAAACAGAAGATAAGTTATAATCTATCGAGTTGGGGTTCCGTTCTGGGACTTACACCCCAGTGGTAACATCAGCTGGGGTCATCACACATCTTCATTTGAAATTCCATCCTCATGGGAAAAGCCAGTCTGTTAGAAGGTTTGTTTAAACTTTCTCCCATTGGAATAGTGAGGGGACAGTCAACTAGTAGCTGGGGTGACAATTTGTATCTGAAAGTAACTTCTCAGTGATATTTTCAGATGAGTCTATCTCTATGCAGAAACCCCCAATGAAGTTACCTGACTCTGGAATCCATTTTGTGAAGGTACACTGTCCATTCCCAATAAGACTTACAGGCAATTAACACGACCATAACAAAATATGTAGGCGAAGATCTGGTGGTATTATCATTCAACTGTTCATCCAGAAACTCAGCAAATGTTCTGAGACCCAGGTTCCAATCCTGCCATGTCAGGTGGTGGAATTTGAATTTAACAAATTAAGATGATGACAAAACCATTGTTGATTGTCAGGGAAACTCCACTGGGTTCACTGTTATCCATTAGGGAAAGAAATGCCGACCTTACCAAGTCTGGCCTACATGTGACTCCTGCTGTGTGGTTGACTCTGAACTGCCCTCCAAGGGCAACTAGGGATGGGCAAGAAATGCTGTAAGAAGTCTCACAATACCAGGTTAAAGTCCAACAGCTTTATTTGGCAGCACCAGCTTTCAGAGCCACAAGTTTCTTCTTCAGGTGAGTCAATGCTGGTCAAAGTCGTGCGTGTTAGGTTGATTGGCCATACTAAATTGACCCTTAAGTGTTGGGGGGGGGAGTGGGGATTAACAGGGTGAAAACGTGGGGGTAGGGCCTGTGTGGGATTGTTGTCAGGATAGGCTGGATGGGCTGAATTTCTACACTGTAGAGATTCTATGATACAGCCCTGTGGATCTGCACTCACATCAGGCCAGAAGGATATTCATGAACCAAACACATTTTTACTACAATCAGCGTCACCATCACCATCACAGTATTACCATCGCATCGTGGACCAGCCAACAACCACCCAATGAATGAATAAAAATAATTCCAATTAATTTTCAAAACTACATTCTGACAGCATCCAGGCAGTTTCATCATCATAGAAACCATAGAAAGAGGCCATTTGGCCCATTGAATCTGCACCAACCACATCTCCATCCAGTCCCTAACCCCATATCCCTACATATTTATACATTAATCCGTCTAACCTACGCATCTCAGGACACTAAAGGACAATTTTAGCATGGTCAATAAACCCTAACCCTCATATCTTTGGACTGTGGGAAGAAACTAGAGCACCCGGAGGAAACCCGCACAGACACGAGAAGAATGTGCAAACTCCACAAAGACGGTAACGCAAGCTGGGATTCGAACCCAGGTCTCTGGAGCTGTGAAGTCCGGTAACCACTGTGTAGCTAACCACTGTGCTACCGTGCCACCCTATTATTCCTGATAGGAACAACTCATGTGGATAAAGCTGCTTCTCAACTCTGTCTAGTGGCACTCCCAGTAACTGACTGAGATCAACACAAACAAGATCCCAAGCTCTTGGCAGAGATTCTGTTCTTAAATGCAAATCACATGTTTTGGTTTGGCTGTTTTTGTGTGGTGTATTATAGAACAGCCCACTTTCAACAGCAACTGTGAGAAAAACAGGAAAGGAAAGCTTGCATTTATATTGCACCTTCTACTGCAATGAAGCAATGCTGATGTAACATTGTTGGACTTGGAATCCAGAGCGAATGCTCTGGGGGTTGAACCCAGGGGTTCAAATCCCACCACTGATGGTAGAGTTTTAATTCAATTCCTGAAATCCAGATTTAAAAGATAGTCTCAGTGACGGTGACACTGATTGTGGTAAAAACTCATTTGATTCATGAATATCTTTACCCTGGTCTAGCCTGCATGTGAGTCCACAGGGCTGTGTCATTAGAATCACAGCAGTACAGAAATTCGGCCCATCCGGCCTATACTGACAACAATCCCACCCAGGCCCCTATCCCCACATTTTTACCCTGTTAATCCGCTCCCCCCCCACCCCCAGGCACTTAAGGGGTAATTCAGCATGGCCAATCAATTTAACACGTGTGGGAGGAAACTGGAGCATCCAGAGGAAACCCACACAGACACAAGGAGAACATGCAAACTCCACACAGATAGTGACCCAAGAGGAGAATCGAACCCAGGTCCCTGGTATGGGATCCAAGGGGCTTTGGTCTTGTGGATCCAGAACTGGCTTGCCTGCAGAAGGCAGAGAATGGTTTTGGATAGGTCTTTTTCTGCGTGGAGGTCAGTCACCATGGAGTGCTCCAGGGATCTGTTCTAGGACCCTTGCTGTTTGTCATTTTCACAAATGACCTGGATGAGGAAGTGGAGGGATGGGTTAGTAAGTTCACTGACGATACAAAGGTTGGTGGTGTTGTGGATAATCTGGAGGGATGTCAGAAGTTGCAGCAAGACATAGATAGGATACAAGACTGGGCAGAGAAGTGGCAGATAGACTTCAATATGGATAAATTTGTGGTGGTCCATTTTGGCAGGACCAATGGGATGAAGGAGTACAATATCAAGAGTAAGAGTCTTAGCAGTGTTGAGGAATAGAAGGATCTTGGGGTCTGGGTCCATAGAACTGTTAAATCAGCCTCGCACATGGAGGATGTGGTCAAGAAGGCATATGGTGTACTGGCCTTCATTAATAGAGGGATTGAGTTTAGGAATCGGGAGGTAATGCTACAACTTTATAAGACCCTTGTCAGACCCCACTTGGAGTACTGTGTGCAGTTCTGGTTCCCTCACTACAGGAAGGATGTGGAAGCTATTGAGAAGGTGCAGAGGAGATTTACAAGGGTCTGGATTGCCTGGATTGGGAGGCATGCCCTATGAAGATAGGTTGAGGGAGCTAGATCTCTTCTCCCTGAGGAGATGAAGGTTGAGAGGTAACCTAATAGATAAAATATTGAGAGGAATAGATAGGGTGGATTCTCGGAGGCTATTTCCCAGAGCTGAAATGGTTGGAACGAGAGGACACAGGTTTAAGGTGCTGGGGGACAAGTACAGAGAAGATGTTAGAGGTAAGTTTTTCACTCAGAGGTGGTGAGTGAATGGAATCGGCTACTGTCAGTGGTGGTAGGGGCAAACTTGCTGGGGTCTTTTAAGAGACTTCTGGATGGGGACATGGGATTAAATGGGATTGGGAGTTACAGATAGTTCTATGGCCTGGTAGGTACTCATATGATCCGCACAACTTGTGGGCCGAAGGGCCTGTTTGTGCTGTAGTGTTCTATGTTCTATTTCTTGTTGAAGTTGTACAAGACATTGGTAAGGCTGTGAAATAGCCTTGAAATACTGTGTGCAATTTTGATCATCCTATTATAGAAAGGATATTATTAAACTAGAAAGAGTGCAGAAAAGATTTACTAAGATGGTACCGGGACTTGATGGATTGAGTTATAAGGAGAGGCTGAATAGGCTGGGACATTTTTCTGTGGAGCGTAGGAGACTGAGGGGTGACCTTATAAGTTCTATAAAATAATGAGGTGCGCAGATCAGCTAGATAGTCAATATCTTTTCCCAAAGACAGAGGAGTCTAAAACCAGAGGGCTTAGGTTCAAGGTGAGAGAAGAGAGATACAAAAGGATCCAGAGGGGCATTTTTTTCACACAGAGAGTGGTGAGTGGTTGGAACAAGCTGTCAGAGGTAGTCATAGAAGTGGGTACAATTTTAGCTTTTAAAAAGCATTTAGATAGTTACATGGGTAAGATGGGATATGGGCCAAATGCGGGCAATTGGGATTAGCTTAGAGGTTTTAAAAAACAAAGGGCAAAATGGACAAGTTGGCCTGAAGGGCCTGTTGGGCCACTATGGCTCTGGAAGCCAAATACTCTTGTAATCTACAATGATGGGAGCTTGAAGGAGGCCATTAGACCCATCATAGCTGTGCTGGCTCTCTGAAGGAGTAATTGTGCCTTGTCTCACATCCCTGCTTTTCAGTCTGCACCCCTCTGAGTTCCTCATCTTTAAGTCTAACTAACCCTTTCTGAAACTATTGCTGGAATCCACTACTTTTTTGATAGAACATTTCAAATTCTGCGAGCTCTCTGAGTGAAGAGTTTTCTCCTTTTCCCTCCCATTTCAATCCTTATCTTTAACAATGCTGGAAAACAAATTATACCGATAAAGCAAGTATTATTTGAGGTTTATATGTGTAAGGAGCAAATAAACTTCCCTTTTTAATGTTTGGAAATAATATCCTGCTAAAACACAAGTTATAGAAAGGACCATTTTGGAATATTACAGTACATTTATTTTCAATCTGGCCTTATAAACATGATAATATTGTTAATAGCACTTCTGTTGTTTGAAATGACTGCTATACAGGCAGTAACATAATATTGCTAAACTTTAAACACACTTGCAAGTCAGTTCTTGCTAATCTGATTGTACGTAAGAGCGATAGTTTTAGTCCAATGTTTTTACATCCAAAATCTCATTGACCAACTTGCCAGAGAGGGTAATTCCTTCTCTATCTCTCTCAAAGGGTGTGAAAATCTTAGTTTATCTCATTGCTGTTAATGGGATCCTGCTGTGCACAAAATGGCTGCCAGCTCCCTCCCCTCTCCCCATTGCGTGACAACAGCTCATTGGCTCTATCGAGCGATGGGACTGCTTGGTGTTGTGAAGGGTCACTGTGTAAGACGTGCTGGCCTTGGAAACGGTCCGGAGGAGGTTCACGAGAATGATCCTGGAAGTGAAAAGCTTAACATACAAGGAGCATTTGAGGAGTCGGGGTTTATAACTTGATGGAGTTTAGAAAGATTGGGGGAGGCGGAATCTCGTTGAAACTTACAGAATAATGAAGGGCCTAGAAAGAGTGGACATGGGGAAGATGTTTCCATTAGTAGGAGATAGTAGGATCTGAGCTAACTGCCACGAGGTAAAGGGATGACTTTTAGCACTGCTGCCTCGCAGCACAGGTTCAATTCCAGCCTCGGGTCACCGTCTGTGTGAGGTTTGCACATTTTCCCAGTGTCTGCATGGGTTTCCTCCAGATGCTCTGGTTTCCTCTCACTGTCCAAAGATGTGCAGATTAGGTTAATTGGACTTGCTAAATTCTCCCTTAGTGTCAGAGGGACCAGCAAGGTAAATATATGGGGTTACAGGGATGAGGCCTGGGTGGATTTGTTGCCTGTGTGGATTCGATGGGCCAAATGGCCTCCTTCTGCACTGTAGAGATTCTATGAACTGAGATCAGAAGGAATTTCTTCAGTCAGAGGGTGGTGAATCTGTGGAGTTCATAAAGAACAAAGAACAAAGCACAGGAAACAGGCCCTTCGGCCCAACGAGCCCGTGCTGCCATTTTAACAGCGTGAGCTCCCACTTCCATCCATGATCCTTGTCTATGTTTATGGAAATCCACATTGGAAACCAGACTGGGGACACAATTTAGGGACAATTTGTGTCACCAGTCAGCCTAAGAGCACATCTTTGGGATGTGGGAGGAAACCAGAGCACCTGGAGAAAACCCACGCAAGGACAAGGAGAACGCGCAAACTCCCACAGGTACCGGCCCAAATCCATGTATCTGCACAGCAACAGTGATAGTCACTGAGCTGTCGTGTTGCCCATCAAATGGTCCAGTTTAAGTGTACACTAACGACGTGAAGCAATAGGATACCCTTGAAAAATCCAACAGCAGCCTCTCACAACCCATTGCGTACATAGCCCTTATTGGACAACAACGCAGACCAAAGCACCTGTGGAATAAAAGAGAAAAACATCAATAACATGCATATCTTATGCAATTCCCAGGAATGTCCCAAGGCTCTTGATCCCAATTTGAAACAGTCTTCCATATCCCTCTATCTCTATTCCGCTCATGTGCCTGTTTAATTATTTCTTAAATAACTCCAGCGTGCCTGCCTCCACCACCTTACTTGGTAGTGCATTCCATACCCCCACAACCCTCTGTGTGAAAAACCTCCCTCTAATATCCAAATTATACCTTGCCCCCCTCACCCTAAGCCTGTGGCCCCTCGTAATATTTGACTCTGACCTAGGAAAAAGCTTACCACTGTTTATCTATACATTCATAATCTTGTACACCTCTATAAGATCTTCTCTCAGTCTCCGTCTTTCTAAAGAAAACAGCCCCAATTTTCCTAACCTTTCCTCATAACCCAGACCTTCCATACCAGGCAGCATCCTAGTAAACCTCCTCTGCACTCTCTCCAGGGTCTCCACGTCGTCCTTCCGGCAGTAAGGCGACCAGAAATGGACGCAGTTTTCCAAATGAGGTCTAACCAACATTCTATACAACTGCAACATTAAAGGCCAGCTCTTGTACTCTATACCCTTCCTATAAAGGCTAACATACCATCAGAGAAGGCCATGGAGGCCAGGTCACTGTTAAGGCAGAGATAAGTAGATTCTTGATTAATAAAGGAATCAAAAAATATGTGGAAAAAGCGAGAGAATGGGGTTGAGAAACTATCAGCAATGATTGAATGGCGGAGCACACTCGATGGGCTGAATGGCTTAATTATGATTCTAAATCTGATGGTCTAAATTGATATTTTTAGATTATAGAACATAGAACACTACAGCACAAACAGGCCCTTTGGCCCACAAGTTGCACCGATCACATCTATACCTACCAAGCCATCGACCTATCTATAACCCCCAATCCCATTAGATCCCATATACTCATCCAGAAGTCTTTTAAAAGATCCCAGCGAGTTCGCCTCTACCACCACCGACGACAGCCGATTCCATTCACTCACCATCCTCTGAGTGAAAAACTTATCCCTAACGTCTCTGTACTTGCTTCCCTGCACCTTAAATCTGTGTCCTCTTGTAGTGACCATTTCAGCTCGGGGAAATAGTCTCTGAGAGTCCACCTTATCTATTCCTCTCAACATCTTATAAACCCCTATCAGGTCGCCTCTCAACCTACGTCTCTCCAGTGAGAAGAGTCCCAGCTCCCTCAACCTATCTTCATAAGGCCTGCCTCCCAATCCAGGCAGCATCCTTGAAAATCTCCTCTGCACTCTCTCAATAGCTTCCTTCCTCCTGTAAAAGCTGTGATGATTAAAGATGACTTAAAGGATGGTTTGCCGCATGTGCATAGATGGAGCAAGAGAGAGATTCCCCCAATTGTCCCCGGGGCTGCGCATTTTTTGAAGATACGTTCAACGTTACTGCTGATTCACCAGAGGAGCTGGCAATCGTTCCGGCTTCAATTATTGTATTTAAGGCTGAGTTTTTGCATTAGCATTATAAATGCTTCATTCACACGTCGCTATGATCAGCCTCTTGAGATTGCTGAGCAGTTCGCCAGCCTACAAGTTTGGTTTTCTGCTTATGTGCCACAATCGGAGGCAATTTCTCCTCCTTTCCGAACGCCCCCAGCTCTGCACAGTGAAGAGACCGTGCTTGTCACTGGGCCAGCAACTATCATTAGCCACCCCAAACGTCTCACTCTGAGGGCCCTGTCTTCTTCTTTGAGAATGGAGCGTGGGCTGGCTCGTAGCAACCAGTGTCACGGCTAAGTCTCTGTCACCCTCCTGTACACACCGGCACCCATCACATAGAGATCGTCCGACCCACCACGCGGCAGGGAGGAGGAGGAGGCGGCCTGGGCAGCTGCGGAGGTGTTGCAGTCGCACTCAATTCTCCGATGCAACAGCGAAAGGTAGACCGAAATTATTCATTTTGCTGTTGCCCGGGCAACAGTGTGTCTCCCGAACTGCAGTTTTTATGCCTGGGTTCGGAGAGGGTGAAACGGCGCTGGTTTTTCTGTTACGCTGACTTATTCAGAATTAGCCCTCGATCGTGTGCACAGCGGCTTTCCCCGCTGATGGGATAAGTTGCTGCTGATCAGTGTGGTTGCTAATGGTTGATTTTCGCAACAAATCTCACCCTGGTGGCTTGAAGATGGCTGATCAGAAGGAGCCCCAGATGCTCCATTAGCTAATCTCAGGCAGGGCAGCAGGGGGAGACATACACTGCACGCACAACACTTACTGCATTCAATTGATAAATGTGTCCACAAATAATTGGGGAATCCGAGACTGACACCGCAAAGCCTTAAAAATAGCCGCAAGAGAGACATAATTCTTTCCCTGTATGCAAGTTTAAGTTGTCGATGAAGTTCAAAATTAGGAGTTTTTTTTTAAGCAAGAGTATTTTGGGCTGCACAGTGGTGAGCACTGCTGCCTCACACACCGGGTTCGATTCCTGGTTTGGGTCACTGTTTGTGTGCAGAGTTTGCATCTTCTTCCCCGTGTCTGTGTGGGTTTCTTCCGGATGCTCCGATTTCCTCTCACATTCTGAAAGAAGTGCTGGTTAAGTGCATTGACCCGAACAGGTGCTGGAGAGTGGCGGCTGGAGGAACTTCACAGTAACTTCATTGTAGCGTTAATGTAAGCCTTACTTGTGAATAGTAAATAAATTTTAACTTTAAGGCTTAAGCGATTAAGGTGGGTAGCAGGAGTTAATGCACGGATCAGCCGTGCTCTAATGAAATGGTGGGACAGACATGAATCATAGAATCCCTATAGTATAGAAGGAGGCCATTCAGCCCATCGAGTCTGCACCGACAGCAATCCCACTCAGGCCCTATCCCTGTAACCCCATATTGACCAGCTTGAACTCCTCAGACAGGATTTTATAGCCTTGCTCGTCCTAAAACCTTCTGCTCTGACAACGGGGGGGTCAACAAGACTCGAGATGTTGGTTCTATTCTTTCACCACAGATGCTGTCAGACCTTCTGAGATTTTCCTGCATTTTTCTGATTTTGATTCAGATTCCAGCATCTGCAGTATCTTGCGTTTATCTTTGAACTTAATCAAAACATAGAAACAGCACAGTACCAGGCCCTTCGGTCCTCAGTGTGGTGCCGAGCTATCTCCAAATCCAAGATCAAGCTATCCCACTCCCTATAATTCTGGTGTGCTCCATGTGCTTATCCAGTAACTGCTTGAAAGTTCCTAAAGTGTCCAACTCCACCAGCACAGCAGGCGGTCCATTCCACACCCCAATCACTCTCTGAATAAAGAATCTATCTCGGACATCCTTCCTATATCTCCCACCATGAACCTTATAATTATGGCCCTCAGTAACAGCTACATCCACCCGAGAAAATAGTCTCTGCACATCCACTCTATCTATCCCCTTCATCATCTTATAAATCTCTATTAAGTCCCCTCTCATCCTCCTCTGCTCTAAAGAGAAAATTCCCAGCTCCCTCAACCTTTCCTCATACCCTCCAAACCAGGCAGCGTTCTGGTAAATCTCCTTTGCACTCTCTCCAATCCTTCTTATAGTGAGGTGACCAGAACTGAACACAATATTCCAAATGTGGTCTCACCAACATTCGGTATAGTTGCAGCATAACCCCACGGCTCTTAAACTCAAACCCCCCTGTAAATAAACGCTAACACACTATGAGCCTTCCTTACAGCTCTATCCACTTGAGTGGCAACCTTAATTGTTAATCAACAGTTTGACTTTGTGTATTTCAAAGGAATTGTGTTTCTCTTGTGGCTATTTGTTTTTTTAAGACTCATTTGTTGCCTGCCTGGAGTTGTGCATTCCCCATTATTTGTGACTATTGATTGAGTGTTGTGTGCAGCGTGTGGCTCCCTCTGCTGCCCCACCTGAGATTAGCTAGTTTTGGGATGAGCGAGGCTGTAAAATCCAGACCTTTCCTCTGTCCGCCCTTTGCCCGCTCCGATTCCCGTGACGGGCGGGGTGGTAAAATTCTGGCCCTCTGTCCTTCTTCAAGGAATTTCTTTGTACCTTGCGAGAGCAGATGGAAACTCAGGTTACTGTTTCACCCCCCCCCAAAAAAATAGCATTAGCAATAGTGTCATCTTTTCTCAGTTTTTCTCTGGGAGACGGGGGTCTATGTGTGCACACAGGTCTTTGGAGTGGGACTGGAACTATGGAGCAAAAGTTGTCTTCTTTACTCTTTTTTTAAAACACTCTTTCCCCAAAGTAACAATGCTAACAGGATACAACACAGGCCAGGAGACATTCGGGACAGGAGTGGGGGGGGGTTGGGGGGTGCTGCTGGCCACAGCTGGCCATTAGATTTTAAATGAATGAAAAGAAAAATTCACAACAATTTTCTTTGATTTCTTTGCTGGACCGGCCCTGCAGAGACAAGGACACCTCTGTAAAGTGCATATAAATAACATGTTGCTGCAAAGTAATATTCTCCAGTCAGAATGAATGGGTTTGGGGCATGTATAGCAGAGCACTCCAATCCACTGACTTGCAAGCAAGCTAGCCTGGCCATGAAACGCTCAGCCAGATTCATTGACTTAGCCGAGAAAATAAATTCTTCCCACGTTCCAGGTAATAAATTACGGAGAACCTGAAATGTGAATCCATCATCTCTCTCTCTCTCTTCAGATGCTAACAGTCCCACTTTATGATTCTGGCCTTTGCCTCTCGTTTTTAAAGATGTACTGCTTTTGCGGGATTGATTTTAATTTTCACGGCAAGATGCGACACTCGGCGTGATGCTTCCAATGTGCCAAAAATGGAAGACAATAAAAATAAATGTGTGAGCGAGGTAATCCTGTTACTGAATGGTTAGAAGGGTGTGTCACAAGAGCGGCCAATTTACATACAGCAAATAAAGAAAGCCCTGCAGTTTTGCACGATCTCAGGATGTCCCAGGGCACTTTACAGACAATGAGTGAACTGTTTTCCTTGTGGTTGGCTATCTCTTGACTCAAGGGTGGGCATTTACTCAGGGCCTTGGGTTGCAGTGTCTTCTTGTGGCTAAACAGGCTGATTCTGGGCTAACAGGTTCTTGGACATGTGGGGCAGGATGTCCCATGAGGCAGTCGGATTCAGAGCGCTGGGTTTTATTCCTTTTCCTTCCTTCTTTGCCGTCATTCTGCCTCATCATTAAGGCTTTGGGACTCACATTTTTTATACAGAAGGTAGTATGTGCCTGGAACTCAGTGCTGGGGTAGGCAGTGGAAGCAAATACAACAGTGACTTTTAAGGGGTGTCTTGACAAATACATAATAGGATGGGGATAGAGGGATACGGTCCCTGGGAGGATAGGGGGTTTTAGTTCAGAAGGTCAGCATGATCGGTCAGGCTTGGACAATCGAAGGGCCTGTTCCTGTGCTGTAATTTTCTTTGTCCTTTGTTCGAAGTGTGATGCAGCTTGCTTTATTTTACTTATTGTGTCACAATTACATTAACACTGCAATGAAGTTACTGTGAAAAACCTCCTAGTCGCCATTCTCCAATACCTGTTCGGGTACACTGAGGAATAGCTTTTGGACTGTGTGAGGAAATTGGATTCCCGGGGGGGAAACCCACGCAGACACGGAGGAACGTGCAGACTCCAAACAGACACTGACCCAAGCCGGGAATTTAACCCGGCTCCCTGGAGCTGTGGGGCAGCAGTAATAACCACTGTGCCATTGTGCCGCCCTATTATTGTGATCTCATTTCCATTTGAGAGAGCTTGCTACATGTAAATTGCCGTTGTATTTCCTAAATTATAATAATGGGTGGCACGGTGGCACAGTGGTTAGCACTGCTGACTCACAGCGCCAGGGAACCTGGCTTCGATTCCTGGCTTGGGTCACCATCAGTGTGGAGACTGCATGTTCTCTCCATGTCTGTATGGGTTTTTTCCGGGTGCTCTGGTTTCCTCCCACAGTCTGAAAGATGTACAGGTTAGGTAGATTGGATGCTAAATTTCCCATTAATGTCCAAAGAAATATAGGTTAGAAGGTTAGTGAGATAAATATTTGAGATATGAAGTAAACTGGGGAATGAGCTAGTGCAGACTCAATGGGCTGAATGGCCTTCTTCTACACTATAATATTTCTGTGATTCCACGACTATATAATATTAATTTGTGGTGCTGATTGATGGTCAAATATTGTACAAAACACCAGGAATATTTAATACGATTGTATCTGGTGAATATTTGCTGTTTTCAATTGATGTGATTTCTATGGTTGCAAGCAAATAAATGTTCACAATTGACGTGGTTTTAACACAGTTCCTTTTCGATACTGGACTGCACAGTGGTTTGCACTGCTGCCTCATAGAGGCGGGGGACTGGGTTCGATTCCAGCCTCAGGTCACTGTCTGTGCAGAGTCTGACTGTTCTCCCCATGTCTGCATGGGTTTCCTCTGGGTGCTCTGGTTTCCTCCCACAGTCTACAGATGTGCCAGTTAGGTGAATTGGCCAGGCTAAATTGCCCCTCAGTTGTCAGAGGCATTAACAGGGTAAATATGTGTGGTTTCAAGCATAGGGCCTGAGTGGGCCTTACATTGCAGAAGGAGACCATACAGCCCATTGAGTTTGCATACTCCAGTCTACCCCTTACCCCACATATTTACCCCACTAATCCCTGTAACCTATATATCTTTGGACACTAAGGGGAAATTTAGCATGACCAATCCACTTAACCTACAAGCCTGATGATCCAAATGGCCTCCTTCTGCACTGTAGGTGATTCTATGATTAATGATCACTGAAAAATCGCTTTCAACCATGGAACTTTGTAACCGAATGCAAATTAATACTGCTGCATGCAGAGTTCTGTTAATGGTTTCAGGTAGGGAGACTCCCTCTGCCCAAGACCACAAGGAAATACAAAAGGTGGTGAATGTAGCCCAATCCATCACACAAACCAGCCTCTTATCCATTGATTCTGTCTACACTTCCCACTGTCTTAGCAAAGCAGCCAGCATAATTAAGGATCCCACGCCTTCCTGACATTCTCTTCTTCCTTCAGAGAAAAGATACAAAGTTAAAAAGATAAAACATTACATACCAACTGACTCAAGAACAGCTTCTTCCCTGCTGCTGTCAGACTTTTGAATGGACTTAATTTGTATTAAGTTGATCTTTCTCTACACCTTATGACTGTTATACTACATTCTGCACACTCTCATTTCTTTCTCTATGAATGGAATGCTTTGTCTGTATACTGTGCAAGAAACAATAATTTTCATTGCATGTTAATATATGTGATAATAATAAATCAAATTAAAATCCCCTGCTCTTTTTCAAAATAGTATTATGATACATGCTATACCAGTGTCGTACTAGTGTGTCAACCTTAACGTTTGCACTGAATTCTGAGAGTGGGACTTGAACTCGCAACCTCATGGTACAGAAGTAAGGGCAGTGCGACTGAGCCAAGTCTGAGAAACAGCCACTATGGATATTAGCTGGGATGGTGCTTTGATCAGCTGTCCCTTTGTCAGCCTCATTTGTTTAAACATCAGTAAATTCCCATCAATTGCAATGTCTTTTTGTTCAAGAAGGGAACAGGATTTGGCACAGAATAAGGTTCGATTCCCAACAATGTCTGAGAGTTTGGACAATTCTCTATATTTTATGGTTCATCGACAGAATCTTTAAATTGCAGCTGACAACCCTTGAGAGAAATAATTGAGAAGCGTCCTGCAGAAAGGAGTGAAGATTTGAGTTTTCTCTGACGAGGTGACCAGGGCTTGAGCTTGGTTGCGACGATGAAAGACCTGACATTGGCAAGGGCTATTTCCTTTTCCGTGCCAGAGACTCCCCCTCTACATTATTAACCAATTCCTGCCATTAACCAAAGAGAAAGACAGATGTTCTCCCGTGTTTTACGAGAACACTACAGCCCCCACCCACCCACCGCTGCCCCCACCACCCCATCCAGCATAGTTTTCTCTTTGTTGCTGCTCAAACATCATTCTCATTCTCTGGAAGTTTACTATCATTAGGGGATCTCAGATGTTTGTCCAATTTTATGTTCTATGCGACTTAACTTTGACAGGTTGTTTTTCTTGCCTTCTGTAACATAAATGATTCGGACATTGGAACCAACTGAATTATAACCAAGTTTATTGAAGGTACCAAACGAGGGAATATGTCATCTGTGAGGACAGGATTCCTTGTCTAATGTTTGTTCAGTCCAGAAAATATTGCATCCTTATCTTTGTTTGTTTTATACAGGAAAGGTTCGGTTTGATTAAAAAAAAGAGTGAATATATTTTATTCTGCCCTGCGAAGGAAATTAGATTTCATAAATCACATGTGTCAACATTGTATATTTTTATGATTTGGGTTCTTGCACCATTAATCAGGGCTAGAACCAGAATCCCTATAGTGCAGAAGAAGACCATTCGGCCCATCGAGCTTGCACAATCCCATCCCGGCCCTGTTCCTATGTATTTACCCTGTTAATCTCTCAGGCATTTATCATGGCCTATCAACTGAACCTGCACATCCTTAGAGTGTGGGAGCAATGGGGGAATGAATCATAGAATCCCGACAGCCATCCAGCCCGATGAGTCTATACCCACCACACCCCACCCAGGTACCCACTTCGTAATCCCATATATTTACCCTCCTAATCCCTCCGACACTAGGGTCAGTTTAGCATGGCCAATCAACTTAATCCGCATATCTTTGGACTATGGGAGGAAACCCACACAGACATGCAATCTCCACAGAGGCAGTGACCCAAGACCTGAAATGAACCTGGATTCCTGGCGCTGTGAGCAGCAGCACTAACCACTGTGCCACCGTGCCACCCAAAAGAAAAAAAATTAAATTAAAACAAATTGTTAACCATCTGTTAAGATCCAGGCCAAAGACTCCAGAGTATTTTGTGAAGTTAACTTAAGCATTTGGCTCAGTTGGGCATAAAGAATTTCACTCCATTTATGATTCAAGTGAGCCACTAGGAAGCTTTTATCAAACAAAGTTTATTGAAGAACACAGTTAAAAACATAATTTAAAAAAAAGCATAACTTTTACCAGTTGCTAGATTTAAATATGACACAATGACTAACTATCTCTGTTGTTCCGATGTAAAATAATATCTCATAGACTCACCCCTTCCTAAGGGCTAGCTATCTCTGTTGTTCCAAGGTAAAGTAACATTCCACAGAAATACCTCCTCAGGTCTATTTAGCACAAAACGCAATGTTAGATTGTCAGTTTTGTCACACCCATGGACAGAAATCCAAGCCACATTCAGAGAAGGATATAACCTCAAAACAGGCAAATTTCAGAGAGTAGTCTTAATTTCTGGCAGCTTTCAAAAACAGCCACAAAGAGAACAGAAACTATAATTCCAGAGAGAGGGAAAACACTGATGTGCCTCTCTCAGCTTCAAATCACTTCTGAAAATGAAACTAAACATGGAAAAATAGCTGTCCCCAGGTTTATCACCTGACTTGTCAATTATCCTCAAATCAAACTCCACTCAGCAATCCTAAGATACTTTAAAACCACAGACCATTGCATTAGTCCAGATTAATAACATAATATCAATTCTACTGCCCCAATAACTATATAGATACCAACTGCGAACAACACAGTGCCAACAAAACATTCTGCAGAAAAAACATGATTAAAATATATTCATAAAATCATAGAATCCCCACAGTGCAGAAGAGGCCGTTTGGCGCATTGCGTCTGCACCAACTCGCTCAATGAGTATATTACCCAGGCCCTTTGCCCTGCCTTATTCCCATTAACTCCACACAATTATCATGGCTAGTCCACCTGACCATACACCTTTGAACACTAAGACATGGTCAGTCTTTGATTCGATTTGATTTATTATTGTCACATGTATTAGCATATAGTGAAAAGTATTGTTTTTTGCACACAATACAGACAAAGCATACTGTTCATAGAGAAAGAAAGGACAAAGTGCAGAATGCAGTGTTACACTCATAGATAGGATGTAGAGAAAGATCAAGTTAATATAAGGTAGATCCATTCAAAACTCTGACAGCAGCAGGGAAGAAGCTGTTCTTGAGTCGGTTGATAATGACCTCAGACTTTTGTATCTTTTCCCAATGGAAGAAGATGGAAGAGAGAATGTCCAGGGTGCATGGATTCCTTGATTATGCTGGCTGCTTTTCTGAGGCAGCCAGAAGTGTAGATAGAGTCAAAGGATGGGAAGCTGGTTTGAGTGATGGATTGAGCTACATTTATGACCCTTTGTAGCATCTTGCGGTCTTGGACAGAGCAGGAACCATACTAAGAATCAACCTAACCCACACATCTTTAGACTGTGGGAGGAAAGCAGAGCACCCAGAGGAAACTCATACAGAGAGAAGGAGAATGAGCAAACTCTGCTAAGACAGTGACCCAAGCCGGGAATCGAATCCAGGTCCCTGGCGCTGAGAGGCAGCAGTGCTAACCACTGTGGCACCGTACAGCTACATTCCTTAAAGACACAGTTATCATCACGCATCTCTGTTAAGCAGATAGCTCACCAATTATTTCTTATTTTGCCATTTCAAATTTTATTCGCAGGAACAGATATTTGTTGTTGGCATCAGGCGCCATCACTTTTGAATGGAGCTATCTTCCATTACAGTCTGATATCCAAGGTGCAATACCAAAGTTGAACAACGTCAAGGCAAAGACGTTTATGAATCAGAAAGAACAAAGAACAGAGAAAAGTGTGGGACAGGAATGTGTTCTTCGGCCCTCTAAGCCTGCGCCAAACATGATGCCCTAACTAAACTAAAAAAAATCTGCCCTTACTCAGTCTTTATCACTCAATTCCCTCCCTATTCATGTACCTATCCAGATGCCTCTTAAATGTTGCTAATGTGCCTGCTTCCACTAAGTCCTCTAGCAGCACGTTCTAAGCGTCCACAACTCTCTATGTGAAAACATTTTCCTGCACATCTTCCTTAAATTTTCCCCCTCTCACCTTGAACCTGTGCCCCCATGTAATTGAGACTTCAATTCTCAGAAAAGTCCTCTGTCTATCCACCCTGTCAGTGCCTCTCATAATTTTCTACATCAGTCTCCCCTCAGCCTCCGTCTTTCCAGTGAAAACAATCCTACTTTTTTCAATCTATCCTCATAACTAACACCCTCAAGTCCAGGCAACATCTCAGTGAACCTTCTTTGCACTCTCTCCAAAGCTTCCACTTCCTTTTGCTAGTGTGGTGACCAGAACTGCGCGTAATATTCCAAATGCAGCCTAACCAAGGGTTTACATAGCTGGAACATGATTTCCCAACTCTTGCATTCAATTCCTGGCCAATGAAGGCAAGCATGTCATAATAGCTTTCTTAATCATCTTGAATAATTACTTGACTTGTGTAACACCTTTTACTAAACACTTCCCAGACACTGAGACATTTCTAAGGTAGGCAGTTAATTCAAACAGCGCATTGTTTCAATCTATTACGCAAACCAGCCTCTCATCTATTGACTCCATCTACACTTCCCACTGCCTCGGCAAAGCAGCCAGCAAAATTAAGGACCCACGCATCCTAGACCTTCTCTCTTACACTTTCTTCTGTTGGGAAAAAGATACAAAAGTCTGAGCTCATGTACCAACTGACTCAAGAACAGCTTCGTCCTAACTGCTTTTGAATTTTTGAATGGACCTACCTTTAATGGGATTGAGGGTTATAGATAGGCCTGGTAGGTAGGGATATGATCGGTGCAACTTATGGGCCGAAGGGCCTGTTTGTGCTGTAGTGTTCTATGTTCTGTGTTGTATCTCACATTAAATTGATTTTTCTCTACATCCTAGCTCTGAGTGTAAATATACATTCTGCATTTTCTCCTTTCCTTCTCTATGAATGGTATGTTTTGCCTTTATAGTGCACAAGAAATGATACTTTTTACTCTAATATATGTAATAATAATAAATCGAATCAAATCAAAATCAAATCAAAATCTAAAATATAAGAGAGGGATTCTCCAAGCCCACTGGGTCTCAAAGAGAATTGCATTCGCCTGGCAAAAAATTGGACTTTGTGCTGGGCCCCAAACCAGTTGCGATGCTTCCCTCCTGCCCTGAGGGGGTTCCCAACCAAAGCCCGTAGGAACCCGGTCATGATTTCAATTGCATCTTTTAAATGTGATTAGCGGGCTTGAAGCTTGGTTCAATTCCCTCTCACTTGCCTCCCCAATGGGATCTGGACAGGCAGGCTCTGGTCCCGCCAGTTATTGTCCTGGCATGTTGAACCTTGAGAGGCTCAAGGAGTTAAGACCAATACCCACGTGCCCTTTGCCAAAGCGGGTTCCCCAAGAGCCCTGGAGATAGGTTGGGTTCGGGCTGAGGGCAAGAGTTTGATCTCGACAGTATTCTCTGTGATCGGGGGGAAGGGGGCCTGTGGCTAGACTGTCTTCTCGAGCCCTGCGAGACCTGAAGATCACACCTGGCATGGTGATTCCAGTAGCTCCTTGAACAACATCTTCATTCCTGCCTGTCAGCTGCGAAACCTTTGAAGTGGCCTGGTCACTTTAATCTCCATGCCCTCTGGTCACTTTCAGATCACAGCAGCACTCAGGGATTTCCCCTTCTCCTTCTCAGAAGCTGCAGGTGTGAGCAGATCCCTTTGAAGTCCCGTGACAGGGGTTTGGTCACAATTTCCGTTAGTGGACGGCCTGTCTCTGACCGCTGGGTGCTCCGGTTTCCTCCCACAGTATGAAAGACATGCTGCTTAGGTGCATTGGTCATGCTAAATTCTCCAAACAGGCAGCCAGTGTGGTAACTAGGGGATTTTCATAGTTACTTAAAGGGCATCCTTAAAAAAGGGGACCGCAATCTTTGAAAAGCCAGGCTGGCTGGTGTGATTCACGGCATGCATAAACCTGCATCCATCAGGTGGGAGAATCCAGTGGGCACTTAGTTCCAGTTGAGGAAAATCACAGCTTTGTGCACAGTCTCGGGCTAAAGCTTTAAATTAAGGGTGGTAGTTATAGGAGGGATGTCAGAGGTAGGTTCTTTACCCAGAGGGTGGTAAGGGTATGGAATGCCTTGCCTGCTGCAGTTGTAGATGCGCCAAGTTTGGGGGCGTTTAAGAGGTCCGTGGATAGGTTTATGGATGAAAAGGGAATGGTTTAGGTTAGAGGGTCATTGCTTTTTCTTAATTGGTCGGCGCAACATCGAGGGCCGGAGGGCCTGTTCTGCGCTGTAATGTTCTATGTTCTATGTTCTAAAGGAATGGGCATTTAGGACTGAGATGAGGAGAAATTTCTTCACACAAAGAGCTATGAATCTTTGGAATTCTCTACCCCAGACGGTTGCGTATGTTCTATCATCAAGTCTGGGATTGACACTTTTGTTTGGTTTCTCAGGGAGTTAAGAAATACGGAGAGGAGTGCGTAGAAAAATGGAGTTGAAGCCCATAATGGGCTACGATAGTATTGAATGGCACAGCAGGTTTGATGTGGTCTACCCCTGCTTCTATTTCTGTGGTGCTTTTGACTTCATGCAAAGATAGAAACTAGAAGCAGAAATAGGCCATTCAGCCCATCGAGCCTGCTCCGCTATTCATCATGATCAGGGCTGATCATCAAATTCAATATCCTGGTTCCCCCTGATAGAACAGACAAAGATTATGTTGGCCAGGACAATGGGAGAAGACCCTTTTCAAATAATGTCATTAGATCTTTCACAGACACCTCAACAAAATTAAAGTTAATTTATCGGTGTCACAAATAGACTGACATTAATGGAATGGATTGTTAGCCTTTGTAGCAAGGGGGATAAATATAAAATCAAGGAGGTCTTGCTGCAATTTTACAGAGCACTGGAGTAGCTCTGGAGTACTGTGTGCAGTTTTGGTCACTGAATGTGCAGAAGGATATATTGGCCTTGGAGGGAGTGCAGAGAAGGTTCACCAGGCTGATACTGGAGACGAGGGGGTTAGCCTATGAGGAAAGATTGAATAGACTGGGTCTGTACTTGTGGAGGTTAGAAAGCTGAGGGAGGATCTCATAGAGACGTATAAGATAATGAACGGGATGGATAGGTTAGAGGTAGAGAGATTCTTCCCACTTAGAAAGGATAGCAGAACTAGAGGGCACAGCCTCAAAATAAGCGGGGGCGGGGGGGGACGCAATTTAGATCAGAGTTGAGGAGGAACTTCTTTACTCAAGGGTGTGGAATTCTCTGCCCATTGAAGTTGTGGAAGCTACCTCACTGAATATATTTAAGTTATGGGTCGATAGGTTTCTGATAGACAAGGGAATTAAGGATTAAGGGGAGAAAATGGGAAAGTGGAACTGATCTATTTCTGATCAGCCATGATCTTATTGAATGGCGGGACAGGCTGGAAGGGTTAGATGGTCTACTCCTGCTCCTATTTCTTGTGTTCTTATGTTCATTAACACTGCAATGAAGTTACTATGAAAATCCCCTAGCTGCCACATTCCGCCACCTGTTTGGAGAATTTGGCATGGCCAATGCACCTAACCAGCTCATCTTTCATATTGTGGGAGGAAACCAAAGCACCCATAGAAAAACCCATGCAGACACGGGGAGAACATGCAGACTCCTCACAGATTAGCTTCAGTGAATTATCCAAAAGACAAGAATTGCAACAATTCGTGTATTTAGAATGGTTCCTTTGGAGAGAAGAATGTGTGACAGGGAAAGATTTGAGGGAACACTTAAATTTAAAAACTTTGTCCCACTCTTCCGGTCCCCAGGGGTCATTGACTTTTTACTCAGAGTACTGCCAAGATTTCTGAGAACAAAAATCCTAACATCGAAATACTGTAAGTAACAAATGAGAAGATAGATGAGTGGAAACATTTCTAAGTCATGTACACGTTTAATAAGTCTTATATAAACAATTTTGTCAAAGCAAATTTACTTTTAAAGACACCTAATCTTTACTCCAGCAAAGCGACTAATTGTACTACATTCCTCTCAGCGGGATGCTTATGCCTGCTGTTCTTTATTGATAAACATTGTGTGGCTCTTTGCCTAGTCTGTACCGTCATCTACTCAAGTGTCTTTGCGGGCCTGCTGAGTAATATTTGTTAACTGGGCTGGACATTTACTTGGCTCTGGTTTGGGGCCTTGCCTTTCATGTGCTCTAATGAGCACATGATACAGCTCTTGTCTCCCAGAGTAATGATTCTCAGCCAGTTCCTCTAGTCACCACTTGATTGGTTGCTATTGGTGACAGTTTTGATGGCAGTGGATAGAAACCCCTGAGTTTATTTAACATCATCAATGGTAATCTTTGCAAGTGCCAAAAATTGACCACTCTCAGCAAGTACCCAGTTACCATGCCTTTAACATCGACATCCAGGGAGTCATAGAGTCATCATCATAGAGGTTTACAGCATGGAAACAGGAACTTCGGCCCAACTTGTCCATGCCACCAATTTTTTTTTAACTGCTATTGATCAGAATGCTGGAACAACTGAGTGTGGGCATAAATCTAGATCAGAAGTTAGACACTCTGTGTGAAGATACTGTGCCTTTAAGAAAGGTTTTTCAACCATGTTGTTGTGCAGCATGATTCTGGCAGTTCCTTCCATTTTGTTGGTGCCATTAAGTCAATGCTTAGGATTCTGTATTGTTACTGCAGTAGCATAATTGCTTAATCTGAACTAATGCTGTTCTTGGTGTTCTCCTGGGATTTTGCAGAGTGGGGCTTGATTGGGATAATTGGCAGGTATGGTCATATGACAGGGAAAGCAAGGCTTTTACAGAATATTCAAGCTTAGATGCTGTTTTGGAGAGAGCAGTGTTTCTCTTTTCCGCTGTCTGAAGTTAGAAACTGGAGTCCGACCAGGAGATAAGTTTCTTTCTTGGACTTTCTGCTATGTGGGAGTGAATCTTTCTCTGAGAGTTAATGCTTTGGAAACTGCTATCTAGATCTCTGTCCAGAAGTGTTAAAAGACTGAAAATCCAGCATTAAGTTAACATACTTGTGTTTGTGCTAACTAATTCTGAAGAAGGGTGTATGTCTATGGGGTATTGCTACAAATTGGAACAACAGAGATAGTTAGCTGTTAAGGATCATATTTTACTGTGCTAAGTATTTTAATTGGTAAAAGTTATACTAATTCCTTTTCTTATATTCTAACTGTTTTGTTTAATAAAAGCTTCCGAGTAGATCACTTGAATCATACCTGGATGAAACACATTATGCTCACCGTAATCAAATACAGAAGCTGAGGTCTAGGATGACTGCATAATACACCTTGAAGTTTCTGGTCTGGCCCTCAAAATCTGCAATGGGTATGTAGCCTCCTAACCAGCCAACACCTCTCTGAGGGAACAGTGTGCACCTTCCTCGATGGGAGTGAATTACAACAGTACTAAGGCTCAGTGCTATCCGGATGTGGGCAGCCCTATTACTGGGCTCGATATTTGGGTGGCACTGTGCTGTCTCAGAGTGCCACAAACTTGGGTTTGATTCCTAGCTTGGATCACTGTTTGTGCGGAGTTTGTATATTCTCCCTGTATCTGCGTACGTTTCCTCCGGGTGCTCTGGTTTCCTCCCACGGCCTGAAGGACGTGCTGGTTAGGTGCATTGGCCATGCTAAATTCTCCCTCAGTGTACCCAAACAGATGCCAGGAGAGTGGCAACTAGGGATTTTCACAGTAAGAAATAACCCAGTCATTGTTGGGTTACTTGTGACGCTAATAAATAAACTTTATCTTATTTACCTCCTTCGGATAGGGCTGAAGTATCTTAAGTTTTTTTAAAAAATTATTTATTTATTCGTCAAAAGTAGGCTTACATTAACACTGCAATGAAGTTACTCTGAAAATCCCTTAGTCATCACAATCCAGCACTGGTTCAGGTACACTGAGGAAGAATGCCAATGCACCTAACTGCGATTTGCAGTTTGCTCTGCAGATTATTCCCTCCCTTCTCCAGCATGAGAAGTAAAGGATAAGCGCAGCAACATTGTGACGTATCGGTCAGCTCAGGATTCTTACCCATGGCCTGGAAAATCTGGACAAGAACATGTGGTGTCATTCCTTCATTGTGACCAGGTCACAATTTTCTGGCTCACTCGACTGAATATCACCGCAGGGGAGCCCCTTCACCAGGATGCCTGCAGCAGCTCAGAAAGACCCACTTCAAGGTGTCAAGGTGATTGAGTGGGGGGAGGGAGTGGAGGGAAATGGGCAATAAACACAGTCTTGGAACCAACTCCAAAACTTCAGAATGAGAAAAAAAGGGACAGCTTTTAGAAACTGCTAAAATGTTGGACAATGGTGCTATTTATAGGTGACTATCTTGAGGATCAGACTTTATATAGGCTTGCCTGCTATTTGTGGTTATGAAGAATATGAGACCTTGGACATCTTGTTTCGATGCTGTCAGAGAGATTTACAGCGTGAAAACAGGTCCTTCGGCCCACTTGTCCATGTTGCCCAGCTTTTAACCCCTAAGCTAGTCCCAATTGCCAGCATTTGGCCCATATCCCTCCATACCCACCTTACCCATGTAACTGTCTAAATGATTTTTAAAAGACCAAATTGTACCATCTTTACTACTATCTCTGACAGTTTGTTCCAGACACTCACCACTCTCTGTATGAAACAATTGTCCCTCTGGACCTTTTTTGTATCTCTCCACTCTCAGCTTAAACCTATGCCCTCTAGTTTTAAAAATACAACACCATGCAGAGTTTGCATGCTCTCCCCATATCTGCGTACATTTCATCCGGTTTCCTGTCACACTCCAAAGATGTGTGCATTAGGTTGGTTGGCTATTATAAATTACCTCTTAGTGACATGGGATTAGCAGGGCAAATACACGAGGTTACGGGATTCGAGCCTGGGTGGGATTGTTGCCAGTGAATGGACTGAATGGCCTCCTTCTGCACTGCAGGGATTCTGTGATTCACGTGGAATACACACTGACAATATGTTGGCCAGAATTCTCCGGCCATTTAGCCAGTGGGATTCTCCAGTCTCACCAGCAGTTCACAACCCCCGCCCATGAGTTTCCTGCTGGTGTGGGGTGACACAATTGAATTTGCATTTACAGCAGCGACACGGTAGCACAGTGATTAGCACTGCTGCTTCACAGCTCCAGGGACCTGGGTTCAATTCCCCATTGGGGTCACTGTCTGTGTGGAGTTTGCACATTCTCCTCGTGTCTGCGAGGGTTTCCTCTGGGTGCTCCGGTTCCCTCCCACACTCCAAAAATGTGTGGGTTAGGTTGATTGGCCTTGCTAAAATTGCCCTAAGTGTCCTGAGATGCTTAGGTTAGAGGGATTAGTGTGTAAAATATGTAAGGGTATGGAGGGGAGGAGTGGGTAGAGACTGGGTGGGATTGTGATTGGTGCAGCCTCGATAGGCCGAAGGGCCTCTTTCTGCACTTTAATTCTATGACCACAGGATCCTGCCGCTGGCAAAGAATTGCTGACGGTGAACATGCAAATAGGAGGCCGGAGAATCCCCATAAGTTGATGTACAGGATGCTGTTGTACAAAGATAGATATGGCAAAATGGCTTTGAGCCTTAAAGCCTCAAGCATGCTTGGCAGGGATGGCATAGCATTGTAGATCTTAGGGATATTTAAGCTTTTTGTTTTCAGGGATTGCAGCATCCAGCTAGAGGAGCAGAAGACTTGGGCTCTACAGCTTTTGGTCTCCATCAGCATCCTTTTTTGTATTATTAAACTGCTATACAACAGACCATCCTGTCCCTTAACATTTCTGTTAATGCTAGCATGAATTTGCAAGGTTCTGCCAGTCCCCTAGATCTTGCCGTGAAGCAAGAAAGGCCACGTTTCCCTGTCTCAGACAGGCTTCTTCCCTACCTCCAGCTGGAAGATGACTCTCCAAACTCCACCACCCCCTCTCCCTCCCCTTGATGACGCACTGGTTGGCCATGATAAATTCTCCCTCGGTGTACCCTAACAGGCAACGGAGTGTGGCAACTAAGAGATTTTCACAGTAATTTCATTGCAGTGTTAATGTAAGCCTACTTGTGACATTAATAAATAAATTTTAAACTTTGTGCCGTGATGCAAATTTAATTCGGCAATCCAAGAGGAGACAGTCTCAGGTTTTGCGGCAAGACTTTAGGGACTGGCATGACCTTGCTGATTTGTGCTAGCATTCACAGAAAGGACAGAATGGCTTCTGTGGCGCAGGCAGCTTAATAATGCAAAAAAGGAATCCAAACAAAAGCTGTGGGATTGGCCCAGGTGATTCAGTGCACGGAGCAGGACATAACAGGGTTACAATGTTTGCAAGGCATTTGAGCGGGAAACGGCTGTGATGCAAAATGGGAATGGGTGTAACAGTGTCCCGATAGAGGAGGTGTAACAATGAGGGCTGGAGTTTGCTTTAGATGTGTGGAGAGAACACTCCCAAGAAATTTATTGATACGAGAACTACGTGTTCTTCAAGTGTAACAAGAAATGTCACTTAAAGGGATGGCTTAGAGCAAAGCAATCAGGGCAAAATAAATGATAGCAACTATTAGTTTCACTTTCTTCAACAATTCGGATAGAGAGCCCATTATAGTATCCGAATCTTTCATCCTAAACCTGCACCAGTAAAGCAAAGTTCCCCCACTAGATTTTTTTAAAAGTTTAACTTTATTTTTTAGTGTCACAAGTAGGCTTACACTCACACTGCAATGAAGTTACTGTGAAAATCCCCTTAGTCGCCACACTCTGGCACATGTTCCAGTACACTGAGGGAGAATTTAACATGGTCAATCCATCTAACCAGCATTTCTTTCGGACTGTGGGAGGAAATCAGAGCACCCGGAGGAATACCACACAGACACAGGGAGAATGTGCAGACTCCACTCGCACAGCCACCCAAACTGGGAATCGAACTCAGATCTCTGGTGCTATGAGGCAGCACTGCTAACCACTGTGCCACCATACTCACCTCGGTATTAAAAAGCCCTTAAAAAGCCCTCCAAATGCACTGAACACCAAGTCCCCATTTTAAAACTGGGTCAGACAATCAGAATTTGCGGAGGTTACAAATTAACTGTCAATAAAGGAGAGACATGTACCTGATAACCAGAATTGAAGATCGCTGTGCAAAATTAGCAGGGCGTTTAAAATATACTAAATTGGATCATGTCTGGAGTTGGATGAGGACTCACAAAATCTGGTGACAATCAGCACTCAAAAGGCTTGTACTAGTGATCAAGGTTGCTTTTTGGAGTCTCATCAGCCTGTTTTTCCACTGTATGATGAAAGTCTCTTGCCAGGCCCCCCAGTGTAGTGGGGTTTTTTTTGACAACATGCTAATCACTGACAGAACCCTTAAGAGTGTTGATAGGCAGAAGAATCTGGATGTACAGGTACACAGGTCACTGAAAGTGGCAACACAAATGAGAAGTTAGTCCAGAAGGCATATGGCACACTTGTCTTCAATGGCTGGGGCATTCAATTTAAATATAGGTAAGTCGTATTGCAGTTTTATAGAACCTTAGTTCAGCCACACATGGAATATAGAGTTCAATTCTGTTCACCAAACTACCAGAAGAACATGAATACTTTGGAGGAGTTACAGAAAAGATTTACCAGGATGTTGCCTGGTATGGAGGGCATAGCTATGAAGAGAGGTTGGAGAAATATGATTTGTTCTTACTGGAATGACAGAGATTGAGGGACAACCTGATCGAAGTCTACAATTTTATGAGCAGCATGGACAATAGATGGTCAGAATTTTTTTCCCAGGTGGAAGAGCCAATTACTAGGGAGTATAAGTTTAAGGTGCGAGGGGCAAGGTTTAAAGGAGATGTATGAGGCATGTCTTTTATACAGAGGGTGATGGGTGCCTGGAACTCGCTGCCGGGAGAGATAGTGGAAGCAGATACGATAGTGATTTTCAAGGATGTCTGGACAAACACACGAATAGGATGGGAACAGAGGGACGCAGTCCTCAGACGGAATAGGGGGTTTTAGTTCAATCGAACAGCATGGTTAGTGCAGGCTTGGAGGGCTGAAGGGCCTGTTCCTGTGCTGTAATTTTCTTTGTTCTTTGTTGTTTGACCACTGGAACTCGCTTGATTCAAAAGGGCTGCATCCCTTGGAAGAAAAGGTAAAAGTCATCAAACAATTCCACAGTCAAAAGACGTATTGGTTTCTGGGGATGGTCAACTTCTGTGGTGGATTTTTTTTGAAAGATATTTCAACACATTTTAGCCTCACTTCACTAACTGTTTAAAAAAAAAGAACAGAAGAAAGCTTTCTTAAAAATTAAACAGGCTCTGCAGTTGTCTACCTTGTTAGTGTATTTCAAACCAAACAAACTCTTCATAACTTATGATGCTTCACTGTGTGGAATGGGAGCTGCTTTGTCCCATTAGATGCCTGATGATGAACATTGCCTTCATTTCTAGAACGTTGTTCAACAAGGAGAAGAAATACTCCCAAACAGACAAGGAAAACTAAGTTGTCAGCTACGTGGTCAGAAAAGTATTTATGGCCAACATTTTACAATAGTTATAGACCAGGGTTTTAAGGTTTAGTTATTACGAAGTAGGCTTACATTAACACTGCAATGAAGTTACCGTAAATTCCACTAGTCACCACACTCTAGCATCTGTTCAGGTCAATGCACCTAACCACGCTGTGGAGGAAACTAGAGCATCCAAAGTAAACCCATGCAGACACGAGGAGAATGTGCAAACTCCACACAGACAGTGACTCAAGCCGGGAATCGAACCCGGGTCCCTGGCACTTTGAGGCAGCACTGTGCTATCATGCCATAGAATATTACAGCATAGTACAGGCCCTTCGGCCATCAATGTTGTGCCAACTTGTGGAACCAATCTAATGACCCTCTAATCTAAACTATTCCAATGTTATCCATATGCGTTTCCACTGACCATCTGAACGCCCTCAAAGTTGGTGAGTCCACAACTGCTGCAGATAGGGCATTCCATGTCCTTACTACCTTCTGAATAAAGAACCCACCTTTAACATCTGTCCTATAACTACCATCCCTTAATTTAAAGCTATGTCCCCTCGTGTTAGCAATTACTGACCGAGGAAAAAGGCTCTCACTGTCCATCCTATCTAACTCTCTGATCATCTTGTATGTCTCAATTAAGTCACCTCTTAACCTTCTTCTCTCTAACGAAAATAACCTCAAGCCCCTCAGCCTTTCCTCATAAGACCTTCCCACCATACCAGGCAACATCCTGGTAAACCTCCTCTGCACCCTTTCCAACGCCTCTACATCTTTCTTATAATGCGGCGACCAAAACAGTACGCAATAGAACATAGAACACTACAGCACAAACAGGCCCTTCGGCCCACAAGTTGTGCCGAACACATCAAAACCTACCCAGCCATAGACCTATCTATAACCCCCAATCCCATTGGATCCCATATACTCATCCAGAAGTCTTTTTAAAGACCCCAGCGAGTTCGCCTCGACCACCACCGACGGCAGCCGATTCCATTCACTCACCACCCTCTGAGTGAAAAACTTTCCCCTAGCATCTCCTCTGTACTTGCTTCCCTGCACCTTAAATCTGTGGCCTCTCGTCGTGACCATTTCAGCCCTGGGAAATAGTCTCTGAGAGTCCACCCTATCTATTCCTCTCAACAGCTTGTAAACCTCTATCAGGTCGCCTCTCAACCTTCGTCTCTCCAGGGAGAACAGTCCCAGCTCCCTCAACCTGTCTTCATAAGGCATGCCTCCCAATCCAGGCAACATCCTTGTAACTCTCCTCTGCACCCTTTCAATAGCTTCCACGTCCTTCCTATAGTGAGGCGACCAGAACTGCGCACAGTACTCCAAGTGTGGTCTGACAAGGGTCCTATAAAGCTGCAGCATTACCTCCTGACTCCTGAACTCAATCCCTCGATGAATTAAGGCCAGTACACCGTAAGCTTTCTTAACCACATCCTCCACCTGGGAGGCCGATTTGAGAGTCTTATGGACCCGGACCCCAAAATCCCTCTGCTCTTCCACACAGCTAAGACTCCTACCTTTGATAGTGTACTCATTCATCCCATTGGATCTGCCAAAATGGACCACAACACTTTTATCCGCGTTGAAGTCCATCTGCCACTTCTCTGCCCAGTCTTGCATCCTGTCGATGTCATGCTGCAACTTCTGACATCCCTCCAGACCATCCACAACACCACCGACCTTCATGTCATCGGCAATACTTCAAGTGCGGCTGCACCAGAGTTTTGTACAGTTGCAACATGACCTCACGCTCTGAAATTCAATCCCTCTACCAATAAAGGCTAACACACCGAATGCCTTTTTAACAACCTTATCAAACTGGGTGCCAACTTTCAGGGAGCTATGCACATGTAAAAAGTGCATGCACTCTCGGAGCTATGCACCGAGATCTCTCTGCTCATTGACACTATTAAGAGTCCTACCATTAGCCCTATATTCTGTACTCCAAAGTGAATCACCCCACACTTTTCCATATTAAACTCCATTTGCCACCTCTCGGCCCAGTTCTGTAGCTTATCTATGTCCCTCTGCAAACTGTAACATCCATCCTCACTGTCTACAACTCCTCCGACTTTGGTGTTGTCAGCAAATTTACTAACCCATCCTTCTACGCCCTCATCTAATTCATTTATAAAAATGACAAACAGCAGTGGCCCCAAAACAGATACCTGAGGTACACCACTTGTAACTGAACGCCAGGTTGATTATTTCTCATCAACCGCTACCCTGTCTTCTATCAGCTAGCCAATTCCTGATCCAAACTGCTAAATCACTCTCAATCCCATGCATATGCATTTTCTGCAATAGCTTCCATAGGGAACCTTATCAAACGCTTTACTAAAATCCATATACACACGTCAACTGCCTTATCCTTATCCATTTCTTTGGTCACCTTTTCAAAAACTCGATAAGGTTTGTGAGGCCCCTACTGTGACCACAAATCATTGTAAGATCTATTCAGAGAAGATAAGTTGGTGCATCAATCACTTCTGCAGAGTTGGGCTCTTTCGTGAGCAGCCTAAGGTTGTACTGTTTCGGCATCGCCCTGAGAGACAGTTATCAGATGCAGGCTTACTGGGTTGGTTTCCTTTGCCACAAACCATAGCATCGTCATTGGTTCCCCAAGAACTTATACTGATGCTGTATCTGATAGAAAATTGTCAGTTGCAACATAGCGCAAAAAGTAGTGAACAGCAAGAAACACTGCGAAAGTAAAAAACATGTTCAAACTAGGGCGAGGTGTGACAAGTCAGAGTAATTAAATCCAAGTAGAAGATTGGAATAACGTGTGAAGACAGAATGTTACTGTGGGGTGCAGGGGAGACATAATCCCACCCCCAGGGAAAATGACAGATGTTACAAGAATAATACGACTCACATCCAGGTCAAAGTAGAATGAGGCCCCAGCCAGTCTTGTGGTCAGACTTTAATAAGGAAGTAGAAAAGATGGCTAGTCAATGCCCTGGCTGCAAAGTTCAACAGGTTTTGTTGCCGCCAGCAGATAGCGATGAAGACCATCAGAGAATACAACAGGATACAGACCGGTTGGAGACTTGGGCAGAGAGATAGTAGGTGGAGTTTAATTTGGACAAATGTGAGATAATGCATTTTGTAAGATCTAATACAGATGGGAAATAGGCAGTAAATGGCAGAAGAGTATTGATCGGCAGAGGTCACTGAAAGCGGCAATGCAGATAGAGAAGAAGATATACAGCATGCTTGCCTTTGTTGGCCGGATATTGAGTTTAAAAATTGGCAATTTTTTGCAAAATGTTGCAGCTTTATAGAACCTTAATTAGGCTGCACTTGGAATATAATCTATTCTGGTTGCTACACTACTTGAAGGATGGGGATGCTTTGGAGAGGGTACAGAAAAGAGTTACCAGGATGTTGCCCGGTATAGAGAGCATCACCTATGAGGAGAGGTTGGAGAAACTTGGTTTATTCTCACTGGAATGACAGAGGTTGAGGGGGCGACCTGATAGAATTCTACAAGACTATGAGAGACATTGACAGAGTGGATAGTCAGAAGCTTTTTCCCAGGGTGGAAGAGTCAATTACTTGGGGTCATAGATTTAAGGTGTGAGGGATAAGGTTTAAAGGAGATGTACGAGGCAAGTTTTTTTACACAGAGGGTGATGGTTGCCTGGAACTCACTGTTGGGAGAGGTAATGGAAGCAGGTACGAGAGTGACTTTTAAGGGCATCTTGTCAAATACATGAAAGATATGGACCTGGAAGGGTAGGGGGTTTTAGTTCAGCCGAGCAACATGGTTGGTGAAGGCTTGAATGGCCAAAAGGCCTGATCCCGCGCTGTAATTTTCTTTGCTCTCTTTGTTCTTTATTTGCATCAATGAGAGTGGCCTGGCTGTCCATAGGCAAGGCCACACATAGATTTTGCCAGGTTATTTATGGGTCATATCTTTCTTATTCAAACAAATGTGCACTCCAAGTGGTTAGATTTAAAAGTTATTTATTAGCATCTCAAGTAGGCTTACATTGACACTGCAATGAAGTTGCTGTGAAAATCCCCTAGTCGCCACACTCCAGTGCTTGTTTGGATGCGCTGAGGGAGAACTTAGCAGCTAACCAGCAGGCCATGAGAGGAAACCGGAGCGTCCAGAGGAATCCCGCGCAAACACGGGCAGAAGGCGCAGACAGTGACCCAAGCCAGGAATCGAACCGAGGCCCCTGATACTGTGAGGGAACAGTGCTAACCACTGTGCCACTGTGCCACTCAGCCATCATTGACAAGATATTTGGCAATCCAGAAGTGGTGGTGTTGGACAATGGCACTTCGCTCGCAGCGGAAGAATTCCAAACATTTCTCAAGTCTAATAGCGTTCACCGGAACTTTACCAACCAGCATCAAATGGGCTGGCAAAGCAGGCAATAACAAACATTTAATTCATCATTTATCTAATCAGACAAACAGGTTCTGTCTTTATTCGTAGCCAGTTTTCTATAACATTAGCTGTGTTTCTGATGGGACATTGACTGAGAACATGATTGGACATGATATTCCCAAATTTGGTGAGGTGGCAAGGTAAGAATCCTAGAAGGAAAAATCACGATTCAGGAAGGAAAAACGAAACTGGAATTTTCCATCCACGCACCATGGGAATTGTAAAGGGCGGGACACAGACTATGCAAAGATCCATTTACCTCAGGCAGGATTTTCCAGACTTGGGATGAGCCCAGTTATAAAAACCTACTCAGAGTGTTTCAAGTGTGTAGTCTTGGTTAGAAACTTCGCAGCGGGCCCGGCATTAGTGGCTGGTAAAATTGTGGAGAGAACAGGACTGGTCTCCTATATTGGGGGTACGAGGCTGCAGGCTGAGAAAACACGTAGACCACCCGAGGAGGAGATGGACACAGGAGGTCCACTCGGCGACTCCTGCAGGGAGGTTGAGGCTGCCAGGTCTGGCAATTGGGATTTTGGTGAAGAACATGGGATCGCAACAATGGCATGGTGGCACTGTGGTTAGCACTGCTGCCTCATAGTGCCAGGGATCCGGGCTCAATTCCAGCCTCAGATCACTGAATGTGTGGAGTTTGCACGTTCTCCCCTGGGTTTTGTCTGGGTGCTCCGGTTTCCTCCCACAGTCCAAAGAGGCTTCTGGAGAAGGTGAGAGGGCATGGGATCTAAGGGGCTTTGGCCTCGTGGTTCCAGAACTGGTTTGCCTGCAGAAGGTAGAGAGTGGTTGTGGATGGATCTTGTTCTGCATGGAGGTCGGTAACCAGTGGAGTGCCCCAGGGATCTGTTCTGGGACCCCTGCTGTTTGTCATTTTCATAAATGACCTGGATGAGGAAGTGGAGGGATGGGTTAGTAAGGTCGCCGACGATACAAAGGTCGGTGGTGTTGTGGATGGTCTGGAGGGATGCCAAAAGTTGCAGCGGGACATAGATGGATGCAAGACTGGGCGGAGAAGTGGCAGATGGACTTCAATGCGGATAAATGTGTAGTGGTCCATTTTGGCAGGAATAATGGGATGAAGGAGTACGTTATAAGGGGTAGGAGTCTTAGCTGTGTTGTAGAGCAGAAGGATCTCGGGGTCCGGGTCCATAGGACTCTTAAATCGGCCTCGCAGGTGGAGGAAGTGGTCAAGAAGGCATACGGTGTACTGGCCTTCATCAATCGAGGAATAGAGTTCAGGAGTCAGGAGGTAATGATGCAGCTCTTTAAGACTCTTGTCAGACCCCAGTTGGAGTATTGTGCGCAGTTCTGGTCGCCTCATTATAGGAAGGATGTAGAGGCTATTGAGAGGTTCAGAGGAGATTTACAAGGATGCTGCCTGGATTGGGAGGCAGGCCTTATGAAGATAGGTTGAGGGAGCTGTGACTCTTCTCACTGGAGAGACGTAGGTTGAGAGGCGACCTGATAGAGGTTTATAAAATGTTGAGAGGAATAGATAGGGTGGACTCTCAGAGACTATTTCCCCGAGCTGAAATGGTCAATATGAGAGGACACAGATTTAAGGTGCAGGGAAGCAAATACAAAGGAGATGTTAGGGGTAGGTTTTTCACTCAGAGGGTGGTGAGTGAATGGAACCGACTGCCATCGGAAGTTGTTGAGGCAAACTCACTGGGGTCTTTTAAAAGACTTCTGGATGAGTATATGGAAAAGAATAGGATAGGGGGTTATAGATAGGTCTGTGGATTGGTAGCTGTGATCGGCGCAACTCGTGGGCTGAAGAGCCTGTTTGTGCTGTATTGTTCTATGTTCTATGTTCTATGTGCAGATTAGGTTGGCCAAGGTAAATTGCTCCTTAGTATCAGGGGGATTAGCAGGATAAGTATATGGTGTTATGGGGATAGGGATTGGATGGGATTGTTGTCAGTGCAGGCTTGATGGACCTAATAACACCCTTCCACACAGTCAGGATTCTATAATTCTAGTTGCGGAAACTAAGAGGGGAGTTTTCCCATCTCACCTGCCACGGGAATCGGTCCATTGACCTCAGATGGGGTTTTCCAATTTTGAGTTGAATGTAACCAGAAAATCTCAACCCAAGGAGCCGGAATTTGGTGAAGATCCACTAGATCCTGAATTGACGAATCTACCCTTTTCATCTCCAATCTGGCCCTTTAAAAGTGGAAGAACTTCCCACCAAACTGAGACGCTCTGCCAAAACGTGGAAGCCTTTGGGCCGATTAAACCTTAGATGAGTTTTCCAGTTGTTCCCTGTGTATCTTTCTAACCCTGTCCTTTGCTCCTCTTCCGGGGTATTTTGGATCTGAGGGAAGGAGTGTAATAGAGTGGCCCTTTTGGGGGAGGGAAGAGTATTTTTTGAGGACTATGTGATCGGCAAGGGCTCCATGGATCATCCCGGTGGGAATCTGAGCCAATCGACAGGAGAACACATGCTAAGGATGAAGGAGGGACTCATAGTCGGAGTCAGGGAGTAACAGGGCAGCATGATGGCACAGTGGCTAGCACTGCTCCCTCACAGCGCCAGGGACCAGGGTTCAATGCCGGCATTGGTTACTGGCTATGTGGAGTTTGCACGTTCTCTCTGTGTCTGCGTGGGTTTCTTTCCAGGGTCCAAAAGACGTGCTGGTTAGGTGCATTGGCCATGCCAACTTCTCCCTCAATATACCCAAACAGGCGCCGGAGAGTGGTGCCGAGGGGATTTTCACAGTGACTGCATTGCAGTGTTAATATAAGCCAACTTGTGACATAAATAAACTTTAAAAGCGGAGCAGTCACATTGTAATCTAGCGTGACCTTGTGTATATATTATTCTTCTTTTGGCAATAAAGCCTTTATTGTTTCCAGTTCCATCAAGTCACCCTCAACCTGTTACAGGTGTGGCTGTGGGATTTAGACCGGAGGAGGCAGTGGCTTTTGTATGAGTTACAGCTGTGTTCTGGAGCTGCTTTGAAAGCACGAGCTTTCAGAGTGTATGAAGTTGTTGTCGAGCTCTTTCAAGGTCAGATCGAAACATTATTGCTGCCCTTTGCTCCTGCTTCCACGAGCTCAGAATGCTTTCCATTACATCAGAGGGTAGCAAGGACGAGTGTATCCGATGTCTTCAGTGGTGTTTATACCCACACCCCGCCACCAAGCTCACAGTAATTTGACAGCTTTGGATGTGTTGCCACTTCCCAATTTGTTGCCGATCTTTCCCAGAGCCCATCGAATCCACACCAACTCACTCTGACAGAGTACCTTCCCCAGGTCCTTTCCCCTACCCCATCTCCATCATCCTCAAACATTTACTACGGCTAACCCATTTGACCTACACATTTTTGGATTTGGCATGCTGGCACAGTTGTTAGCACTGCTGCCTCACAGCGCCAGGAATCTGGATTCAATTCCGACCTTGGGTCACCCTCAGCGCAGAGTCTGCACATTCTCCCTGTGTCTGTGTGGGTTTTCTCTGGGTGCTCCAGTTTTCTCTCATTCTCCAAAGTTGCGCAGGTTAGGTCATGCTAAATTGACCCTATTATCAGGGGATTCCCATATGTGGGGATATGGGAATAGGCCATGGAAGGGAGTGTGGTTTGTGCACATACAATGGACTGAAGGGCCTCATTCTGCATTGTAGGGATTCTATTCTATGAAGGGACAATTTGGCATGGCCAATCCACCTAACCCACACGCCTTTGGTCTGTGGGAGGAAACCTGAGAACCCAGAGGAAAACCCATGCAGACACGAGGAGAACACGCAAACTCCACACAGACAGTGACCCGACGCCAGGAATCAAACCCTGGCGCTATAGGGAGCAGTGCTAACCACAGTGCCGCTGTACTATCCTTTCCACTTATGAAACCTTCCCATCAGGTTTTTGTCCCTGCCACAGTGCAGAAACAACTCTTATTAGAAATATTAGAAACATGGGATTAGGCCATTCTGCCCTTTGAGCTGACCTTCACTGTTCTTCATGATCATGTTGAACCTCTACCATGTGTCATTCTCCAGTGCTCACCCCATTCCCCTTGACACTTTAGAACCTAGGAAACCAATTATTTCCTCTTTAATTCTATTCAGTGTCGTGGCCTCCACAACCCTCCAAGTTGTAGAGAATGCCACAGGTTCACCATCCTCTGAGTGACAAAATTTCTCCTCAGCTCAGTTTTAAATGGCCCACATCATATCCTGAGGCTGTGACCCTTTGTTCTTGACCCTCCGACCAGTTAGTTAGAACAGCACTAAAGTCACAAAGGGGTGGCACGGGGGGCAGAGTGGTTAACACTGCACCAGGGACCCAGATTCAATTCCAGACACCGTCACTGTCCGGGTGGAGTTTGCACATTCTCCCGTGTCTACAGGGGTTTCCTCCGGATGCTCCAGTTTCTTCCCACATGCCAAAGATGTGCACTTTAATGCTTATTTATTATTGTCACAAGTAGGCTTACATTAACATCGCAATGAAGTTACTGGGAAAATCCCCTAGTTGCCACACTCCGGCACCTGTTCGGGTACACTGAGGGGGAATTTAACATGGTCAATGCACCTGATAGCTGCTAAATTAGCACCTTAATGTCAGGGGGATTAGCAGGGAATAGGACCTGGGTGGGATTGTGGTCAACTCAGACTCGATGGGCCAAATGGCCTCCTTTTGCACTTCAGGTTTCTATGATTCTATTGCATCCTGTATAACTGAGACAAAGAGAAACTATTCTTCCTCATTCCTCCTGACCCATCACAAATCTATTCAAACTTTATTGCCCAGTCAGAAAATCACTGCAGGTACAAAAATCCCACGTCACCACCTTGCAGTCCAATTTGAGGACATAAGTACGAAAATAGAAGAACTAATTTGGAAGAGATGTTACAAATCTTGAGGGAGAAGTTGATCAAACACAAAACCACAGATGAATCACAGAATCTTAGAATCCCGACAGTGCAGAAGAAGGCCATTTGGTCCATCAAATCTGCACCAATTGTTTAAAAATTCTTCATGTGATGTGGATGTCACTGTTTGGTCCAGCATTTATTGCCCATCTCTGAGGGCATTTAAGAGCTAACCAATTGCTGTGGATCTACAGTGGACATGTAGGCCAGACCAAGTAAGGATGGCAGATTTCCTTCCCTAAAGGGTATCAGTGAACCAGATGGGTTTTTCGACAGTGGTTTCGTGGTCATCAGTAGATTCTTAATTCCAGATTTTTTTACTGAATTCAAATTTCACCACATGACGTGATAGGAGTCAAACCTGGGTCTCAGAGCATTATGCTAAGTTTTTGGATTACTAGTCTAGTGACAATACCACTCCTCCCTCCCATAATATCTTACCAAAGCCTTCCCTGCTCACCATATCCCCATAACCCCAAATATTTATTATGACTAATCCACCTAACCTATTCATCTTTGTACACTAAGGGGCAATTTACTATGGCCATTCCACCTGACCTACACATCTTTGGACTACGGGAGGAAACAGGAGCACCCGGAGGAAACTCACGCAGGCATAAAAAGAGAATGGGACCCAAGGCTAGAATTGAATCCAGGGTGCTGTGAGACAGCAATGCTAACCACTGTATGCATACTCAGTATTGTTCTCAATGGATGCTGAGTATTGTTCACAATGAGTGCTCTCCTCAAAGAATCATTGCTTATCCCTGAAAGTTGACAATCAAGTCGATAAAGTTGTTAAGAAGGCATACGGAGTCTTGGTTTTTATTGGTAGGGGGATTGAATTTCGGAGCCACAACATCATGTTGCAACTGTACAAAACTCTGGTGCGACCGCACTTGGAGTATTGTGTACAGTTCTGGTCGCCACATTATAAGAAAGATGTGGAGGCATTGGAGAGGGTGCAGAGGAGGTTTACCAGGATGTTGCCTGGTATGGAGGGAAGGTCTTATGAGAAGATGCTGAGGGATTTGAGGTTGATTTCATTAGAAAGAAGGTGGCTAAGAGGAGATATTATTGAGGCATATAAAATGATCAGAGGATTAGATAGGGTGGACAGTGATAGCCTTTTTCCTCGGATGGAGAAAGCTAGCATGAGGGGACATAGCTTTAAATTAAGGGGTGGTAGTTATAGAACGGATGTCAGAGATAGGTTCTTTAGCAAGAGGGTGGTAAGAGTATGGAATGCCCTGCCTGCTGCAGTTGTAGATGCGCCAAGTTTGGGGGCGTTTAAGTGGTCAGTGGATAGGTTTATGGATGAAAAGGGAATGGTTTAGGTTAGAAAGTCATTGCTTTTTCTTAATTGGTCGGTGCAACATTGAGGGCCGAACGGCCTGTTCTATGTTCTATGTTCACACTGGGGCCTGAATCCAGGAGCTTTTGTATATAAAGCAGATGTGATTGCCAGTGTAGTAAGATTCTTTGCACTTCCAACCAAATATTGAGGCCTCCTGCTTCCACCTCCTGTCTCAGCTCATCTGCCTCTGAAACTCTCATTTCTGTGAATTGGTTGACCAGTCAAACATGTACTTTGATTCTATCTTCACAAATAAGATGTGGCACAGTGGCATAGTGGTTAGCACTTGCATCTCACAGCGCCAGGGACCCGGGTTTGATTCCCAGCTTGGGTCGCTGTCTGTGCGGAGTCTGCACGTTCTCGCATGACTAAGTAGGTTTTACCCGGGTGCTCTGGTTTCCTCCCGCGGTCCTAAATATGTGCTGGTTAGGGTGCATTGACCGTGCTAAATTCTCCTTCGATGTACCCAAACAGGAGCCAGAGTGACTAGGGAATTTTCACATGATTTCAGTAATGGGATTAGAAGAAGTGTACGGGTAGAAAACTGGTTGGCAGACAGGAAACAAAGAGTAGAATTAAATGGATCTTTTTCCAAATGACAAGCAGTGACTAGTGGGACATTGCATGGCCAGTGTTAGGGCTCCAGCTAATCACATTATATATGAATGATTTAGAAGAGGGAATTAAATGTAATATCTCCAGATTTGCAGGTAGCGCAAAGTTGGGTGGGAGGGTGAGCTGAGGAGGATGTAGAGATGCTTCATTGTAATTTGGACAAGCTAAGTGTGTGGGTATCTGCATGGCAGATGTAGTATAATGTGGATAAATGTGAGGTTATCCATTTTGAGCATAAAAACAAGAAAGTAGATTATTATCTGAATGCCTATACATTGAGAAAGGGGAATATGCAACAAGACCTGGTTGTTCTCTATTAGCCAGTCACAGAAGGCCTTCATAGTGAGAGGATTTAAATATAGGATGTCTTGCTGTAACTATACAGAGCCTTGGTGAGGCCACACCTGGAGTATTGTGTGCAGTTTTGTTGTCCTTATCTGAGGAAGGATGTTCTTGCTATGGAGGGAGTACAGTGAGGGTTTATCAGACTGATTCCTGGAATAGCAGGACTGATAACACAAAGAGAGACAGTTAGGATTGTACTCACTGGAATTTATAAGGGGAATCTCATAGAAACCAATAAAATTCTAAGAGTTACACAGAGTAAATACAGGAAGGATGTTTCTGATGTGGGGAAAACAAGGATCACAATCTGAGGATATGGCGTAAACTATTTAGGACTGAGATGAAGAGAACTTACTTCACTCAGAGAGTGGTAAGTCCATGGAATTCTCTACCACAGAATGTAGGTTGAGGCCAAAATATTGTCTATTTTCAAGGAGGAGCTAGATATAACTCTTAGGGCGCAAGGGATCAAAGATATGGGTCGGGGGGGGGGTGGGTGAGGAAGCAACTAGGAATTGATCACTGAGTTGAAATAATCAACCATGATCATAATGAATGGTGAAGCAGGCTCCAAGGGCTGAATAGGCAATCCTGCTCCTATTTTCTATATTTCTGCCTCAAGACTTGACCATTCCAAATCAGTCAGAATTGGTCTCGCACATTCTCCTTTCCATAAACTGGATGTCATCCAAGACCCATGCTGATTGAGACTTATGTCACACCAAGGACAGGATCACCCCAAAACCAGAAGGTCCCGCTTGAGGTCAATAGTACTTTCCATGGTCTGTCCCTCACCCGCTATGATTCCCACAGCAAACAGTATGGGTAGTTCCCCCATCAGCCGATGGTCACTGACTTACGTTGGTTTTTGGCTAAGCATTAATTTTAAAAATCTCATCCTTGTTTACAGAATATGATTCGATGACTCTATGACCTTTTCACGGCTTTGCCCCTCCCTATTTCTGTAAATTCCTCTTCAGTCTGGGCTCATCTAATTCTGGCCTCCTGTGCATTCCCAATTTTAATTGCTCCACAGTTGGTGGTTGCCAAGACCCCACTCTCTGAATAATCTGTTATCCCTTCTCCATCTCCTTTCCTCCCTTAAGGCACTGTTTAAAATCTGTCGCTTTGACCACGCTTTTGGAGATCTGACCTAATACTCCTTATGTTCTGAAGAAGAATCACATTGAATTCAAAACATTAACTCTGTTCCTCCTTCCAAAACTAGTTTTAAGCATTTTCTGTTTCTATTTCTGATATGCAGCATCTGCAGTATTTTGCTTTTATCTTCTTACCTGGTTCAGCGTTGTATTTGCATAAGGTCACAAGGAATAGGAGGAGGAGTAGGCTAATTGAGCCTATGAACCTACGCCACCTGAAGTGGATTATACCCCTAACTCCCTTTCTGGTACCATCCCAGGTCAATCTAGGTGGCAGGTGGCACAGCAGTTACTCTGCTGCCTCACAGTGCTGAGGACCCAGGTTCAATTCCTGGCTTGGGTCGTTGTCAATGTGAAGTTGACACATTCTCCCGATGTCTGTATGGGTTTCCCCTGGTTTCCTCCGACAGTCAGAAAGATGTGCTGGTTAGATGCATTGGCCGTGCTAAATTCTTCCTCAGTGTACCCGAATAAGCACTGGAGTATTGCAACTAGGGAATTTTCACAGTGTTAATGTAAACTTACTTGTGACAATAGAGCTTTGCAACATGGAAACAGGTCCTTTGACCCTACTTGTCCATGCTGTCCAGTTTTTAGCACTAAGCTATTCTCAACTGCCCGCATTTGACCCACATCCCTCTATACCCATCTTACTCATGTAACTTTCCAAATACTTTTTAAAAGACAAAATTGTACCTGTTCCTACTACCACCATTGGCAGTTTGTTCTAGTCACTCAGCACCCTCTGTGTGAAAAACTGCCCCTCAGGATCCTTTTGTATCTCACCCCTTTCACTTTAAACCTATTCCCTCCCTTCCTTTGGGAAAAGATGTTGAACTATCTACCTTGTTTATGCCCTCATTATTTTATAGACCTTTATAAAATAACCCTCAGCCTCCTGTGCTCCAGGGACAACAGGCAATATATCCAGTCTTTCCTTATAACTCAATCCATCAAGTCCCGGTAGCACCCTAGTAAATCTTTTCTGCACTCTTTCTACTTTAATAATATCCTTTCTATAACTGAGTGACCAGAACTGTACATAATATTCAAGTGGGCCTTACTAACATCTTGTATAACTTCAACAGACATCCCAACATTCTGACCAATGAAACCAAGCATGCCAAATGCCTTTTTCACCACTCTATCCACCTGTGACTCCACTTTCAAGGAGCTATGAACATGTACCCCTAATTCTCTTTGTTCTATAATTCTCCCCAATGCCCTACCTAACTAAGTCTTTCTCCCAATTCAATCTGCCAAATGCATCACCTCACATTTATCTAAATTAAACTCCATCTGCCATTTGTCAGACCACTGGCCCAATTGATCAAGATCCCATAGCAATCCTAGATAATATTTCCTTACTGTCCACTATGCCACCAATCTTGGTGTCACCTGCAAACTTACAAACCATGACTCCTATATTCTCATCCAAATCATTAATATAAATGACAAATAACAGTGGACCCAGCACTAATCCCTGAGGCACATTGCTACTCACAGGTCTCCAGTTTGAAAAACAACTCTACAACCACCGCCTGTTTTCTGTCATCAAGCCAATGTTATCTCCAATTGACTATGTCACCCTGGATCCTGTGAGATTTAATCCTGAGCAACAACCTACCATGCGGTACCTTGTCAAAGGCCTTGCTAAATTTCATGTAGACAACATTAACTGCACTGCCCTCACGTATCTTCTTGGTTACCCCTTCAAAAAACTCAATCAACTTTGTGATTTTTCACTCACAAAGCCATGCTGACTGTTCCTAATCAGTCCTTGCCACTCTAAATACCTGTAGATCCTGTCTCTCAGAACACCTTCTAACAACATATCGGCTACAGACGTTGAGCTCAATGGCTTGTAGTTCCCTGACTTTTCCCTGCAACCTTTCTTAAACAGAGGTACAACATTTGCCACCCTCCAATCTTCAGGCACCTTAAGTGTGACTGTCGTTGATTCAAATATCTCTTTTAGGGGACCCGCAATTTCCTCAGTAGTCTCCTATAGCGTCCTGGGATGCACTTCATCAGATCTTAGGGATTTATCTACCTTGATGTGCTTTAAAATTTCCAGCATCTCCTTCTCTGTAATACTCCTCAAGACACCACTATTTATTTCTCCAAGTTCCCTAACATCTATGTCTTTCTCAATAGTAAATACTGGTGAGAAATTTTTATTTGGATCTCACCCATCTCTTGAGGATCCACATATAGATGACCTTGTTGATCTTTAAGAGGCCCTACTCTCTTCGTCATTACTCTTTTGCTCGTTATGTATTTGGAAAAGCGAATTCAATTCTCTTTTGCCTTATCTGCTAAAACAATCTAATGTCCTCTTTTCAGCCTCCTGGTTTCTCTCTTAACTCTATTCCTATACCCCAAATACTCTTCAAGGGATTCACTTGATCCCAGCTGCCTATGCATGTCATGTGCCTTCTTCTTCTTTCTGACCATGCCCTCAATATCCCGAGTCATCCAGGGCCCCCAACTTTTATCAGCCTTGCCCTTCACTGTAAGAGGAATCTGCTTACACTGAATACTGGTTAACACACTTTTGAAAGCCTCCCACTTACCAGCTGCCCCTTTGCATGCCAACAGACTTCCCAATCAGCTTTTGAAAGTTCCTGTCTAACACCATCAAAATTGGCTTTGCTCCAATGTAGAATTTTAACTTTTGGGCCAGACCTATCATTCTCCATAGCTTTCTTTTAAAGCTAATGGAATTATGGTCGCTAGTCCCAAAGAGATCCCTCACTAACACTTCTGTTACCCGCCCTTCCTTAGTTCCCAAGAAGAGGTAAAATTCTACTCCCTCTCTAGTCGGGGCATCCAAATACTGAATGAGAAATTCCTCCTGAATACACTCAACAAATGTTTCTCCATCCAAGCCCTTAATACTGTGGTTGCCCCAGTCAATGTTGGAAAAGTTAACATCCCCTACTATTGCCACCCTATTCTTCTTGGTGCTATCCATAATCTCCTTATTTATTTGTTTCTTAATTTCCCGCTGACTATTTGGGGGCCTATATTACAACCCTATCAAAGTGATTTTCCCCTTCTTATTTCTCAGTTCTACCCATATAGACTCAGTGGGTGAACCCTGAGATCGATCCCCTCTCAGTACGGCTGTGATGTTTTTCTGAATCAAAAATGCAACCTCCCTGTCCTCTCTTATCTCCTGTTCTATCTTTCCTATAGCACTTGTACCCTGGAACATTGAGCTGCCAACTTACTAAATTAAAAGAAAAATCAGGGGCTCTCTCTTAACAATCATCATTGTTGACTGGGGGTGTTTGCTGGCAGGCAAAGGGACAGCTGGTAAATGGGAGGCTTTCAAAAGTGTGCTCACCAGGATTCATTCCTCTTAGAGTGAAGGGCAAGGCTGGTAGAAGTAAGGAACCCTGCTTCTAGAAGTAGGCAGAATAGTGAGGCCTTGGTCAAGAAGAAGTTTAAAATAATCACTTCCTGCAGCTGTTTGCCTCAGCCTAAGCAAATTGACAACTCAACCTCCCCCCGACCCCCAAGGAAGATCACCATCAACATTTATTACCTGCTACCAGATAGCCCTTTAATATTGAAGGAGATAGTGATTTAGAGGCATTGTTGCTGGACTAGTAATCTGGAAAACCTGGGTGAAGCTCTGGGGACTTGGATTCAAATCCCACCAGGGTAGATGGTGTAAATTCAATAAAAAAAATCTGGAATTAAGTGTCTGATGATGACCATCGCTGATTATTGTAAAAACCCATCTGATTCACTATTTGGTTTATTATTGTCACATGTATTAGTAAACAATGAAAAGTATTATTTCTTGTGTGTTATGCAGATAAAGCATACTATTCATAGAGAAGGAAACGAGAGAGTGCAGAATGTAGTGTTAGGTTTCAGCTAGGGTGTAGAGAAAAATCAACTTCGTGCGAGGTAGGCCCAATCAAAAGTCTGATAGCAACAGGGAAGAAGCTGTTCTTGAGTCAGTTGGGATGTGATCTCATTTGTATCTTTTTCCCTGCAGAAAAAGATGGAAGAGAGAATGTCTGGGGTCCTTAATTAGGGAAGGAAATCTGCTGTCCTTACCCAGTCTGGCCTACATGTGGCTCCAGATCCACAGTTGGCTCTTAAATGCCACACAGGACAGGGCAATTAAGGATGGACAATAAATGTTGACCCAGCCAGTGACACCCACATCTAATCAATAATAGAAAAATCAGCTAGGTTATAATTACCAAGCTATGAGTGTTCGGGGATCACACTTCATAAAACTGTATCTCCCCCACTTTGGAATTCACAAGGGAAGGGTTCTTAAAATACAGAATACTATCTGAGACTTCACTAACTTACTTAGAAATTTATTAAAGAACTGGTGGGTTAACAGAGTGGTGAAAAAGGCATATGGCACACTCGTTTTTATTAATTGGAGCATAGATTACAAAAACAGAGAGGTCATGATGGAGTTGTGTAGAACTTTGGTGAGGCCACAGCTGGAGTACTGTGTGCAATTCTGGTCATTAGAGGAATGATGTGACTGCACTGAAAGGGGGTGCAGAGGAGATTCACAAAGATGATGCCTGGGATGGAACTTTTGCGTTATAAGAAGAAGTTGGGTAGGATTGTTTTCACTGGAGCAGAAAAGACTGAGGGACAACCTGATTGAAGTGTACGACATTATGAGGGGCATGAAGAGAGTGGATAGTCAGAAGCTATTTCCTTTAGTTGAAGAATCAGTTACGAGGGGACACAAGTTAGAAGTGAGGGTGGGAGGTTTAGGGGGGATTTGAGGAAAAGCTTTTTTTTCCCCAGTGGGTGCTGACAGCCTGGGAAGGTGCCTCACATCCTTTAAAAAGTACCTGGATGAATACTTGAAACGCCATAACATTCAAGGCGATGGGCCAAGTGCTGGCAAGTAGGATTAGGTGGGCAAGTCAGGACCTTTCTTGCATCGGTGCAGACTCAGTGGGCCGAAGGGCCTCTTATACACTGTAGTATTCTGTGATTCTGTGAACATTATATCTGTAATACACTTCAGGCAGATAATTACATTGCAATCTTAAAGAAAAATGGATTAATTCTAACATAGAATCCAATATTAAGAAAAACTCTTATGATGCTACAGATTAGGGTGTCTTATAGTATTCATCACATATTTAAACCAAATCATTACCTTAAATCCCCAGGTGTTTTAACTGTCTGATAGGCTGCACAGTCTGGAGATGATGTAGGAGCTGTGTCCAGCCTTTTGGCAGCTTTGGAAGAACAAAGAACAAACAACAAAGAAAATTACAGCAAGGAAACAGGTCCTTCAGCCCTCCAAGCCTGCACTGACCATGCTGCCCGACTGAATTAAAACCCTTCACCCTTCCAGGAACCATATCTCCCTATTCCCATCTTATTCATGTATTTGTCAAGACGCCCCATAAAACTCACTCCCATATCTGTTTCCATTGCCTCCCCCTGCACCACCCTCTGTGTAAAAAACCTGTTTCGTCCATCTCCTTTAAACCTTGCTCCTCGCACTTTAAACCTGTGCCCCCTAGTAATTGACTCTTCCACCTTGGGAAAAAGCTGTCCAGAGTTGATCTTAAAATTATTTTCAACATTGCTGCCTTTCTGTGGATGATTCGGTCTAGTGAATAGAATTACAATCTCTTTACCAAATGTAGGCGTTTGCCTCTTTGTTAAAACTCCTTCCATTTTTAGAAGGCAATGTCATACCTTATTATCGATGGTTATTTAATTGTTGAGGATTGCTTTGTTATGTGAATATTGTGAGTGTTTATCTGATCTGCTCAGGAACTGCAGTATCATCCGATGAAAAGGACTATAATGACTTGTCATGCTTGTTATTTCCACAATCTGTGTTTCATACAATTGGTTTTTAATTTTATAATTTCCAGAATGGTCAGCTTAAGATATTGCTCATCCAAAGGGCAAAGCCTTTCCCCTTTTGAAATGGTTCACCAAAAGATAAGATTGATATGCAACATTCCATTGAAGGTGATGAATGATTTTAAATTAATTGATAATGTGTTGAGTGGTGTTATGTACTATCTAGAGTCAGGGTGTAATGAATCATAGAATCCCTACAGTGTAGAAGGAGGCCATTTGGCCCATCAAACCTGTACTGACCACAATCCCACCCATGCCCAATACCCATGACCTCACATATTTATCCTGAAAGTCCTCCTGACATAAAATACAATTTAACATGGCTAATTAACCTAATTCCCACATCTTTGGACTATGGGAGGGAACTGGAGCACCCAGAGGCTGACACAGGGAGAACCTGCAAACTCCACATAGTGACCCAAGCTGGGATTCGAACCCCAGGTCTCTGGCGCAGTGAGGCAGCACTACTGGACCACCGTGTCACCCACCTTTGGTACAAAGAACAAAGAACAACATAGCATGGGAAACAGGGCCTTCAGCCCAATGAGCCCCCGCCGCCATTTTACCATTCCCACTTCTACCCATGACCTTTGTCTATGTTTACGGAAATCTGCATTGGAACCAAATTGGCAAGACAATTTAGGAACAATTTGTTTCGCCAATCAGCCTAAGAGCATATCTTTGGTGTGTGGGAGGAAACCGGAGCACCCAGAGAAAACCCACACAAGCACATAGAACATAGAACATAGAACATAGAACATTACAGCACAGAACAGGCCCTTCGGCCTTCGATGTTGTGCCGACCAATATAAAAAGCAATGCCCCTCCAAACTAAACCATTCCCTTCTCTTCCATATACTTATCAACTAACCTCTTAAACGCCACCAAACTTGGCGCATCTACAACCGCTGCAGGCAGGGCATTCCACTCCCGAACCACCCTTTGGGTAAAGAACCTGCCTCTGATATCCGTCCTATAACTATCACCCCTTAATTTAAAGCTGTGTCCCCTCGTGCTAGCTTTTTCCATCCTAGGAAAAAGGCTATCACTGTCCATTAGAACATTACGGCGCAGTACAGGCCCTTCGGCCCTCGATGTTGCGCCGGCCAGTGGACCCTCTAACCTAAACTACTCCAATATCATCCATATGCCTATCCACCAAACATTTGAATGTCCCCAAAGTAGGCGAGTCCACAACTGCTGCAGGCAGGGCATTCCATGCCCTCACCACCCTCTGTGTAAAGCACGGGGAGAATGCGCAAACTTCCACAGATACTGGCCCAAATCCCTGTATCTGCACAGCACAGCGATAGTCACTGAGCTGTCGTGTTGCCCATCAACTGGTCCAGTTTAAGAGTACACTAACGACATGAAGCAATAGGCTACTCTCGAAAAACCCAGGAGCAACTCTCTCACAACCCATCGCGTGTATGCCCCTTGTTGGACAAAAGGCAGATTGAAGTACCTGTAGGATAAAAGGAAAATACATCAACAATATGCACAACTTATGCAATTCCCAGGAACTTACCAAGGCTCATGATCCCTATTTAAATCAGTCTATTATATCCCTCCATCTCTATTCCACTCATGTGCCTATCTAAGTATCTCTTAAAGAACTCCAGAGTACCTGCCTCCACCATGTTACTTGGCAGTGCGTTACATACCCCCACAACCCTCTGTGTGAAAAGCCACTCTGTTACATCCAAATTATACCTTACCCCACTCACCCTAAGCCCGTGGTCCCTCATGAAATTTGATTCCAACCCAGGAAAAAGCTTACCACTGTTTACTCTTGTACTCATAATCTTGTACACCTCTATTAGATCGCCTCTCAGTCTCTGTCTTTCTAAAAAAACAGCCCCAATTTACCTAACCTTTCCTCGTAACTCAGACCTTCCATACCAGGCAGCATCCTGGTAAACCTCCTCTGCACTCTCTCCAGGGTCTCCACATCCTTCCGGTAGTAAGGCGACCAGAACTTGATGCAATATTCCAAATGAGGTCTAACCATCATTTTATATAATTGCAACATTAAACGCCAGCTCTTGTACTCTATACCCCTTCTTATAAAAGCAAGCGTACCATAAGCTTTCTTCACAACCTTCTTCACCTGCTCTGCCACCTTCAAAGACTGGTGCACTTGCACCCCCAGGTCCCTCTGCATTTCTATACTTTTAATAGGTCTACCCTTTATCATATACCTCCCCCTTACAATCTTTCTCCCGAAATGCGTCACCTCGCATTTATCAGGATTGAATTCCATCTGCCATATATCTGCCCAATCTACCAGCCTATCTATGTCCTGCTGTATTGCCTGACAATGCTCCTCACTATCCGCAAGTCCAGCCATCTTTGTGTCATTAGTAAACTTGCTGATCACTCTACTTACTCCCTCTTCCAAGTCATTTATATATATTACAAAAAGAGGTCCCAGTACCAAGCCCTGCGGCACACTACTAGTGACCGACCTCCAGCTAGAAAAACACCCTTCCACTACTACTCTCTGTCTCCTATTACCAAGCCAATTACTTATCCATCTAGATACCTGTCCTTGTATCCCATTAGCTTTGACCGTTTCAACTAACCTCCCATGAGGGACTTTGTCAAACGCCTTACTGAAATCCATATAGATGACATCAACAGCTTGTCCTTCGTCGACCAATTTCGTCACCTCCTCAAAAAATCCTAGCAGATTCGTAAGGCACGACCTCCCCTTAACAAAGCCATGTTGCGAATCCCTAATCAGATCGCAACGCTCTAAGTGCGTATTCATCCTATCTCTAAGAATCCTCTCCAACAGCTTCCCTACCACTGACATCAAACTCACTGGCCTATAATTTCCAGGGTTATCCCTACCACCCTTGGTAGAGCCAAATAGAGCACAGGCCACCAAGTTGAAAACTGGAGAGTAGGCCACATGAAGCCTGAGAAAAGGGTACAAGAGTTGGGAAATCATGTTGCGTCTATATAAAACCTTATTTAGGCCGCATTTAGAGTATTGCATGTAGTTCTGGTCACCGTACTACCAGAAGGATGTGGAAGCTTTGGACAGAGTGCAATGAAGGTTCACTAGGATGTTGCCTGGTCTCAAGGATATTGGTTACGAGGAGAGGCTGAATAAATTAGCATTGTTTTCACTGGAAAGACAGAGGCTGGGGGGAGACCTGATAGAGGTATACAGAATTATGATAGGCATAGACAGGGATGGATATCCAGAAGTTTTTACCCAGAGTGGGAATGTCAATTATGAGGGGGCAAAGGTACAAGGTGAGAGAGGGCAAGTTTAGGGAAGATGTGCAGAGAGGATTTCAACACAGAGAGTGCTGGATGCCTAGAAAGCATTGCCAGAGGATGTGGTGGGAGCAGTCACATTAGCACCGTTTAAGAGGCATCAGGATGAGTATAATGAATAGGGAGGGAATAGAGGATACAGTAAGGGCAGCAGGGTTTTTTTTAAGTTTAATTAGGGCATCATGATGGGCACAGGCCAAAGTGCCATAGGGCCAAAGAGCCTGTTCCTGTGCCGTACTTTTCTTTGATCTAAAAGCTGATGTTTAAAGCTAATCCTTACTTACACGCTCGATAAGGTGGTGGTGAGCCGCCTTGAACCCTGCTGCCTGTATAAGTGTAGATATATCTATAACGCTGTTAGAGATGAAAGTTCCTGGGTTTTGATCCAGCGACAGTGAAGAAGTGAGTGTTTGGCTCCAAGTCAGGATGTTATGTGTCTTGGAAGGGAATCTGGAGATGGGGGCATTTCCATGTATCTCCTGGTCTCACCCTTCTAGGTGGGCAAATGTTTAAAATAAGAAAATTAGATATTTTCAATATAAATTTTTAAATGTTAGAACTAATAACAAATAATGAAATGTAGTAAAAGCCTTTAAGTAGAAGATGGGAAGGAAAACTGAATGGGGATATGATTGAGAAAGCAAATTCATTTTTTAAAACTTATTAATGGAATATAGGCATCGTTGGCTGGCCAGCATTTATTGCCCATCCCTAGTTGCCCAAGGACAGTTAAGAGCCAACCACATTGCTGTGCCTCTGGAGTCACATGTAGACCAGATCAGGTAAGGATGGCAGATTTCCTTCCCTAAAGGACATTAGTAAACCAGATGGGTTTTTATGACAATATACAATAGTTTCACAGCCACCAATAGGTTCTTAATTCCAGATTTTTTTACTGAATTCACATTCCACCAGCTCCCATGATGGGATTCAAATCTAGGTCCTCAGAACACTGGTTGGGTTTGTGGATTAATAGTATGGTGGCACAGTGGTTAGCACCGCTGCCTCATAGTGCCAGGAACACAGGGTTGATTCCCGGCTTGGGTCACTGTCTGTGCGGCGTCTGCAGTTTCTTCCCATGTCTGCGGGGGTTCCACTGGGTGCTCCAGTTTCCTCCCACAGTCCAAAAAAACGTGTTGGTTAGATGCATCGGCCATGCTAAATTCTCCCTCAGTGTACCTGAAAAGGTGCCAGAGTGTGGCGACTAGAGAATTCTCACAGTAACTTCATTGCAATGTTAACGTAAGCCTACTTGTGACACTAATAAATGCCCTTTATACTAGTAGACCATCACCTCCCCATATTGTATAAAGTGCTTTGAGATGTGATATGCCACCTTAACGAATAGAACTATTTCTTTAAGCTCTGGTTAATCTCTGTCTGAGTTCTCCGGACTTGTGTAATTTTGGTGCCTCTGTTGCAGAGACACACAATACCTACCGGAGGTGCACACTGGAGTGAAATGCCCATCTATAATCTTCCCAGGGCAAAGATGCCGTGAGATTTGGCGATAGGTTTCTCACCTATGTCAGTTGCTGTACATGTTTGCTCTGTGTCAAAGGGCAAAATAAAGCTTGCCTTTATTTAGTAACTTCCTCATCCTTTGTGCTTCACGACATTTTGGGTCACTTTTCCACCAAAGCCTGATGAGTTGTTGAAGGGCTGGTAACAATTTGAGCCTGTGGGTTTGCTCGAGGCATGTTCTTTTCTCTACATTGCTGCTTGGTGCTGATAAGAAATGAACCTTTGAGAAATTCAAATAGCCTTATCGTGACCGAATAAACATTTTATAATGTATTTTCACAAGAAGGCTTTTGGTAACTTAGTGTGTTCAAACGTAAGTAGCTGAGTCATATCAAGTTAGATCCCTGGTGTCTACACTTGGTTTCAGTACAGTGGAAGTAGCGGAGAAGTTATGCGATCCCAGTCGTAGAATCGTGCAGCATACAAGAAAGCCATTTAGCTTATCAAGTATTTATCTGCCATTTGAAAAAGCCCTTCCTCTTGCAGTTCTGCAAATATTTCCTTTTCAAAACCAGAAAAGATGTGCCATGTGAATATCTTCTGAGTAATATCCTGATCATCATCTAGTAACTGATGCGGGGTGTGTGTTTGTCTGTCTGTGTGTCGGGGTGTGTGGCTACTCTGAATAAAGACAATAAGGTGGCACAGTGGTTAGCACTGCTGCCTCACATCAGGGACGCAGGTTCAATTCTGGCCTTGGGTCTATGTGGAATTTGTGCATTCTCCCTGTGTCTGCGTGGGTTTCCTCCAGGTTCTCTGATTTCCTCCCACAGCCCAAAGATGTGTGGGCTAGGTTGATTGATCACGATAAATTGTCCCTTTGTGTCAGGGTAAATTAGCAGGGTAAACATAGGAGCAGGAGAAAGCCATTCACCGTGATCATGCTGATCAAAAACCTCAATAGCAAAAAGCTGCTTTCTCCCCATAACCTTTGATCCTGTTCGTCTTAAGATAAATACAGGGGGGTTGCACAGATAGGGTTTAGGTGGGATTGATGCCAGTGCAGACTCGTTGGGCCAAATGGTCTCCTTCTGCACTGTTGAGATTCTATGATTCTATGACAAGATTGCACTTGGTAGTACCCAGCCCTGGAATATTCTGTTGGCATTGACTCATGTGCTTGAATTATTGGACTTCTGTGGGGCTGCAACCTTGTGAGAGGTAAATATCTTGGATTGGAAAGGGTGAGAAATATAGTGCAGTAAACTGACCTCTGAATTGGCCTAAGCAGCGCTTACTTGCATCACAAAACAGAACCATTGGCATTGCCTTTACCACATAAGAACATAAGAATTAGGAGCAGGAGTAGGCCATTTGGCCCCTCGATCCTGCTCCACCATTCAATAAGATCATGGCTGATCTTCTCATGGACTCAGCTCCACTGACCTCACCATAACCCTTCAAAAACACTGTTCAAAAATTTATCTCTCCTTACCTTAAAAATATTCAATGAGGTAGCCTCAACTGCTTCACTGAGCAGGGAATTCCATAGATTCATAGCCTTTTGTGTGAAGAAATTCCTCTTCAACTCAATACTAAATCTGCTCCCCCTTATTTTGAGGTTATGCCCCCTAGTTCTAGTTTCACTCGCCAGTGGAAACAACTTCCGTGCCTCTACCCTATCTATTTCCTTCGTGATCTTACATGTTTCTATAAGATCTCCCCTCATTCTTCTGAATTTCAATGAGTATAGCCCCAGTCTACTCAATCTCTCCTCGTAAGCCAACCCTCTCAACTCCAGAATCAACCTAGTGAATCTCCTCTGCACCCCTCCAGTGCCAATATATCCTTTCTCAAATAAGGAGACAAAAACTGTACACAGTACTCCAGGTGTGGCCTCACCAGCACCTTATATAACCTCACAGTTTTTAAACTCTATCTCTCTAGCAATGAAAGACAAAATTTCATTTGCCTTCTTAATTACCTGTTGCACCTACAAACCAACTCCTTGAGATTCCTGCACAAGGACACCCAGATCCCTCTACACAGCAGCATGCTGCAATTTTTTACCATTTAAAATTTTTTACCATTTAACTACACTGTGGTTCAAGAAGGCATGGACCTCAAGTAACTCCTCAAGGGCAGCTAAGAATGGGCATCAAATGGCAGCCCTGACAGTAATGCCCACACCTGAAGGAAGTTTTCTTGAAACCAAATGTGCGCAGGAAACTGTGAAGACCACAGTTTTGATAGGAGAGAAAACATAGGCTAGAATTCTACCGCTTCGTCTGCCCCAGAATTGGGGTGGGCGATGTTCGCAGAACAACAGTCTCTGTTAGCCTCGAATGGGATCTTACGAGCCTTGGTGGGCGTGGTGGTAAAATTCCGGTGATAGAGTATAAAAAAGAGAAGAAAGGAGTTAGTGAGGCCCTGTCTTGACAAAAATGACCCTCTGTGGCCTTTCTTACTTTTCTGACCGTATTTTATCTCCTTTGAGGAGTGGGTTGTCTGAGTTGTGGGTATCTGAACAGGCCTTAGTTGTAAACTTATACCCTGTCACATTATACCATGATATATTGCCAACAATTCACTTACGACTACTTGTTTCACTTAGAGGCCACGAATTAGACTTCTTGGCAACAGGATTGATCTTGCTTGTTGATTTCAGACATTGGAAATCAACATTAGAATTCTCTGCAGGAATATCAGATTGAGGCCTGAGGCCAGGTCCCATTTTTTAAGTCTCTCTTTATCTTCCTGTTGTCCTGGAAGTTGGAAACCTTCAAATTATTCTCTGCACACATTCAATAGGATATATTGAAGAAAATGTATGGATGGCAGGTTTCCTCTTTATCATGCCATAGGGAAGCTTTCATAGAATCATAGAATCTCTACAGTGCAGAAGAGGCCATTCAGCTCGTCGAACCTGCGCTGACTCTCTGACACAGTATCTTACCCAGGTCTTCTTCCCTGTTCTATCCCTATATCCTCGTACATTTACCATGGCCAATCCACCTAACCCATCTTTGGACAGTGGGAGGAAACCAGAGCACCTGGAGGAAATCCATACAGACACGGGGAGAATGTGCAAACTCCATATGGTCACTCAAGCCAGTAGGGTAGGATGGGATGGGAGGCAGGTTTGGGGAGTGTGTGGGGGCCGGGGTGGTGGGGGGGTGGTGGTGAGTGGTGAGGGAGGGGGTGCCTGGGTAAGATGTTTTTTCAGAGAGTCACTATAGACTCGATGGGCTGAATATTCTCCTTTTGCGCTGTGGATATTCTATCATTCCTCTTGAACCATTTGATAGAGGAGATGGCTTGTTAGGCCACTTCGGAGACCAGTTAAGGGTGAACAACATTTAGACTGGAGTCATACGTGAAGCAGACCAGATAAGACTGTCAAAGACATACTTGCATTCATATAGCGCCTTTCACTATCTCAGGACAATGAAGGACCTTGGAATTATATTCACTGTTGTAATGTAGGAAATATGCCAGCCAAATTCGAGAGGCAGTGGCACAGTGGTATTGTCACTGGGTAGGAATTTAGAGACCCAGGGGAATGCTCTGAGGACCCAGGTTCGATTCCCACCATGATGGTGAAATTTGAATTCAATATAAATCTGGAATTAAAAATCTAATGATGACCATGAATCATTGTCTTAAAACTCATCCTATTCACTAATGCCCTTTAGAGAAGAAATCCTTTCCTGGTCTGGCCTACCAGAGCCACAGCAATATGTTTGATTCTTAAAATGCCCTCAGGGATGTGCAACGAATACTGGCCCAGCCAGCGATGCTCAGAACCCACAAACATATATTAAAAAGCATCGTGCACAGCAAGTTCTCACAACTAACAGTAATGTGACAATCAGATAATCTTTTTTTTTGTGGGGGGTTAATTGAGGAGATTGGGTGGCACAGTGGCACAGTGGTTAGCACTGCTGCCTCACAGTGCCAGAGACTTGGATTCAATTCTGGCCTCTGGTCACTGTCTGTGTGGACTGCACATTCTCTCTGTGTGGGTTTCCTCTGGGTGTTCTGGTTTCCTTCCACTGTCCAAGATGTGCAGATTCAGAGGATCAGCCATGCTAACTTGCATTGAACATCAGGAGGATTAGCAGGGTAAATTCTTAGGGTTACGGAGATTGGGCCTTGTTATCAGTGCAGAATGGCCTCCTTCTGCACTGTAGTGATTCTATGATTCTACAGAATTGGTCAGGATACTGGGGAGAACTCTTCTGCTTGTCTGTGAAACAATGCCGTGGGATCTTTTTACCAACTTCTACACAGATCCTGGAATCCCTACAATGCATAAGAAGGCCATGTAGCCCATCGAGCCTGTAGCCAGGCCCTGTCCTCATAACCGCACACATTCACCACTCTTTGGGTGAAGAAATTTCTCCTCACCTCAGACCTGAAAGGTTTACCCCTTATCGACTCACTACCCCTTTCTTAAGAGAAATGAGGGATGGGCAATAAATGCTGAGGTAGCCGTGACCTCCCCATCCCATGAACAAATTAAAAAAAATCAACCTCTGCCTCCTCGAGCCCTTGCATATTCCTCTGCTCTGCGAAACTCTTTTGAAAATCCAAGTATATTATCACACAGGGTTTCCTAAGCATTTTGAGCTGCAGAACACTAGTGACCTCCCAAGAGCACTGGAGAATCTCAAACATTCTCATGATGTCAACGCCCTACTTTTGTCACTCCAAAAATGTGCACATTAGATTGATTGGCCATGTTAAATTGTCCCTTAGTGTGAGGGGCACTAGCAGGATAAATACATGGGGTTATGGGGATACGGTGAAATTGTTGTCAATGCAAGCTTGATGGGCTAAATGGCCTCCTTCTGCTCTGTATGGATGCTATTCAAGATTCTAAATAAGAGCAAATACAGAAATCAAATGTAAAGAAGTCTTTTCTAGCTATTGCTGCATATATTAGGGATTAGAAAGAGGCACACAGTCATAGATGCAGCTCCATGGCTCCTTATATTAATGTCTGGACAAACCCCCCCCCCCCCCCCCCTTGGCTCTTTAACCATAGATTCCCTGCAGAGCAGGAAGCCATTCAGCCCATTGAATCTGCATCGACTATCTGAAACAGCCCTCCCAGGCCCTCCCCTCTGCCCTATCCCTGTTATATTGTGCATTTACCCTGGCCAATCCACCTAATCTCCATTTCTTTGGACATTAACTCTGGAAGTAGTACCCAATTTAGGAGCAGTTAATACAAAAAGTTCTTATTATTTGTCATCTTTATTGGACATACGGGCCTCGCTGTTTCTGCTTGGCTAAGGGACTCTCAGTTGCTGTGGCAACTTGCACTTTTTAGATGCATGTTGCAGTCTGAAGTTAAAGACAGTGATGGTAGAAGCTCTAACCATTTTCTTCCATCACATCCAGGAATCTCTCCCACTCTTATCACCTGAATGGATGGATTTGGATGGTTTTGCAGATTGAGCTTGGCCGTGTTATAAACATACCCTCCTGTCCTGGAATGGAACTCAAACTCAGAACTCTGATTCAGAGGCAGGGACACATCCTACCCTAAAAGCTCTGTAGCAATATTGCCCACTGAGTAATAAGGTGGATAAAGGTGTCCCGGGGGATCTCAAACTAGGGTCCGCGGAAAGACAGGCGCATTTGAAAAATGCTGCAGATCTGCTTGACCTATCAGAGGTGAACTTCTGAAGAAGCCAGCCTGTGATTCGATGGGAGTCCAACTGGGAATCTTGGGTTCATGATGCACTATCTGTAACCCCCATGACTTGCCTGGGCTTGTGAAATCTCACTTACTGTCCTGTCTGGACACATCTCTTTAACCTAATGCTCTCTCCACTCACACTGTCATCATCTTTAAGACTTGAACAGCAGGTTAGCTGTAAAGACTTGCATTCTAATCAGTATTGGGTAAACTGTGAGTGCTGTGATGTGCTCTGTTCAGAGACCAGAACTCTCCACTCACCTGACAAAGGGGAAAACCCTGAAAGCTTGTGGGTTTACTATCAAATAAACTTGTTGGACTTTAACCTGGTGTTGTGAGACTTCTTACTGAATGGGCGAAGACAGTGAGTGATGGGAATAAAAGGCCTAGAAACAGAGCTTGGAGCAGCTGCTGGGGCAGCAGGGCGCTGAGGGCTGGGAGGCCAGAGGTGCTGTGGTGGGGCATGAAGTGTGAGTTGGGCAGACAGGTGTGATGTATATGAAGCCCTGGGCAGGGTACTGGGACACTGGGGTGGATGGCTGGGTGAGGTGCTGAGGTGAGACGGTAGGGTGCGTGGCAGACAGCATGCTGGACATCTCTGTGGCAGGCTGTTGTGACACTGCAGTGTGTGGGTGGACGAGGGGGTAGGATGGGGCGCTGGCGTGCGACACATACGGGGACAGCTCTGTGGTTGGGGCGCTGAGACATGGATGGGTGGTCTGAGCACCTAGGGTGAGTTGCTGGGACAGGTGGGAGGGGTGAACACATTAAGAAGTCTCACAACATCAGGTTAAAGTCCAACAGGTTTAATGGATAGTACAAGCTTTCAGAGTGTCGCTCCTTCTTCAGTTGAAGAGATGCCAGAGCGGGAGTCCAAAGTGAGCCTTGGAACGAGACTCAGAACAGGGAAACCATCCAGTGTGGACCTCGGAGCTGGGGAGGGGGGGCTGCTGGGGAGGAAGACTGTCCATTACAGACACCCATCCATTGCCTCTGTCTATACTTCCTGCTGCCTTGGAAAAGCAGCCAGCATAATTAAGACTCCATGTTAAAATTTTCGGAGATCAAGTATTTTCTAACATTGTGAAGCTTTTTTTAAAGGTTATATTTTCTTCCACCTTCTTCCATCAGGAAAAAGATATAGAAGTCTGAGGTCACTTACTGACCAACTTAAGAACGGCTTTTTCCCTGCTGCCAATAGAATGAATGAACCTTGCATTAAGTTGATCTTTCTCTACATCCTAGCTATGATTGTAACATGACATTCTGCACTGTCTCCTTTTCTTTCTCTGAATGGTATGCTTTGTCTGTGTAGCATGCAAGAAACAATACTTTTCACTATGTACTAATACAATAATAAATCGACAATAATATAATATCGACAATCGACAATAATATAATAAATATAAATATTATTATATTATATAAATATAAATATTATTATTATAAATATATAATAAATCGACAATAATAATGACAATAATAAATCGAATCAGATCAAATGACTGAACTGGTAATCTACAAATCTCTAGCGTTGCAGCTTCCAATCCCACCAGAGTTGAGTTTGAATATTTACAAAATAAGCTTAAGGCTGGTACAATGGTTAGTGCTGCTATCTCACTGAGCCAGGGACCAAGGTTCGATTCCCAGCTTGGGTCACTGTGTTGCATGTCCTCTCTGTGTTTGTGTGGGTTTCCTCCCAGATGTGTGGGTTAGGTCCATTGGGAATACTAAGTTAACTTTTAGAGTCAGAGGGACTAGTTGTGCGAATATGTGGGGGTTACAGGGATAGGGCCTGGGTGGGATTGTTGTCAGTGCAAGCTCGATGGGCCGAATGCACTGTAGGGCTCCGATGATTCCAGGTTGAAGAGTAACCACACCAACTCTGGGAGCAAAACCTGCCATTGGGACTTTCATTTCAATGTAAACATTTAAACAGTAGCCCGGTTATTTTCTTGACGCTCTCAGTGATATGAACGTTTTCGTGAGAAGGACAGCGGCAGCAAGTCACACTTTCAGAGGGTGGTCATTCCCTTCTGAGCCAGATACGGGGGGGGAGAGGTCCTGCTTGGCGTTCGAAGCTGTGCAAATTGCAGATGTCATGTGAGGCAGGGAGTGCGTGTGTGTGTGAGAGAGAGGCAGGCAGCCAAGGCACGCTTCACTGACAAGAGTGTGTGTGTGTGTGTGCAGCCCACTGCAGTGGGGATAAGAGAGGGCGCTAAGACCCAGAGGCTGCTGCTTGGGCGGCTTATAAAGCAGCAGCGCAGAGACCTGTGGAGGGGATTGACACAGCGGCTGGGCTCTGTTAGCGAGCCTGCTCTGTGTGCTCAGTGCTGTCCTGTGAGAGAGAGAGAGAGAGAGAGAGTGTCCTATAGCCTGCCCATTGTGCTGAGTGAGCCCTGCAGCTTGCCCTGTGTCCCGTACTCTCGCAGCCTGCTCAGTGAACCCTACCCTGTCCCCTGTTTCTGCAGCTTGTCCCCCTGGGTGTGTGTGTGTGTGTGTGCGTCCCGTAGCCTTCCCTGTATTTTTATTTTGAAAATCCAGGTGATTCCTCCCGGGCAGTTTCCCTTCCAGCACATCCCATGGCCACATGCTGATTTCAAGGAAGTCTCAAGTTGCAGACAGACGATTGCAGCGGCAACAGGAATTAGATGGATTCGGCGAAGAAGGGTGAGTTCTGAGCGAGGTCCGCTCTGTGTCGAGAGTCTCTCCCTTATTGCCGTGTGTGTAAAGGCTGTGTGTGTGGAGTCTGTGCTGCTGTGTGTTTGTGTAGAAAGTCTGGTCTGTGTGTGTGTGTAGACTGTGTGGTGTGACGCCTGTCTTTTTCGCTGTGTTTTGGAGTGTCTCTCTGTGTGTAGAGGAAGCATTACAAAACGGCAGTGACACTCCACCGATCAGTTTAAACCAGCCTGTGTACTTAAAAGGGCGTTACGTTTATGTTTCAAATCAGATTGCATAGTTTCCTCCTCCCCACCCCCCCCCCACCACCAAATGTGTTTGGGGGTGGGGGGCGGGGAGGGGGGTAGGGAATGAAATATTTGTACAACACAGCACCTTCTGTGACCTCAGTGTCCCAAAGTGCTCTGCAGGCAATGAAACACTTTTTTTGACAGTGCAGTCACAGTTGTAGATGTAGTGGCCAAGTCTCTCACTGCAAGGCAACAGTGTGATCAGGACTCAACAAGCACTCGACTCTCTTCTTCTTTTCAGGTTTTGATTGTGGGGTAAATCTTGGGGGGTGGGGGAGTCAGGGAGATTACACCCACCCCACCCCCTCTTAAAGACAGCAGAACAGGATCCTCTGTGTTCAGATGGAGTCTTTAGTCTAACTAACGCCTCACCCGGGGGTACCTTTGACAGTGCAGCACCACCTCCCCCCTCCCCCTGCCATCAGTACCACACTGGAAGCCCAATTGAGATTGAGCTTCTGGAGTTAGGTTGAGCACACAATCTTGGCTGGCATGCATTAAATTGGAGGGCATTAAATTGGAGTACAGTTTGCCCCACAGTTTGGTGGTGGTGGGGGGGGGGGGTTGGTTAGAGATGTGTTGCACAGAAGGTGGGCCAACATTTCTTCAGCTGGTCAAGTGCCTGGCCACACAGGGTACCTGCTGTGCACCAGTGTGGTGCCTTTTAAGAAGTCTGTATGCAGGCCTTTGTGGCATTATGTAAATGATCATGATATAGAGATGCTGGTGTTGAACTGGGGTGGGCACAGTAAGGAGGTTCACAACACCAAGTTGAAGTCCAACAGGTTTATTTGGAATCACGAGTTTTTGGAGCACTGCCCCTTCATTAGGTGAGTGGAAAGGTAGGTTTTACAAACAGTGAAATCTACCTCTCCTCTCTCTCGTTGAAGGAGCAGAGTTCCAAAAGCTCGTGATTCCAAATAAACCTCCTGGACTTTAACTTGGTGTTGTGAGACTTCTCACGGCAAGTGATGGGCCACACAAATGAGAGGGAGCAAGATCTAGGCCTGTGTTTTAATAACTTTGTGGTATTTAAGGGATAAGAGGCAGTCTCGTGGAATAGTGGTAGCAGCCCTGCTTCTGAATCAGAAACTCCAGGTTTGAGTCCCACCCAGATTTGATGGCCGAAGAAGGTGTGTTCATAACATGCTCAAACAGGCTGGGAGTGTCAACCGACTAAACCCTTCCAAACACACCAATGGCTGGCAGTAAGAATGGTTGAAACTCCTGGTCAGCCACATTTGATGTGGAGTGACATCCTCTCAAGTTATAAGCCTCTGACAAAAGACTAGTGACCTGGTCCAGCTATGGAAACAGTTCAGGAAGAGGAATGGAATGGAAGGTGTAGCGAGGGGCGGGGGGTGCGTAATGTTGAAGTAGAAGATGAGCCAGGATATTATTGAATAGTAGAGTAGGCTTGGAGGGGCCAAATGGCCTACTTCTCCTTTTTGGACTTATTCCCCAGCCACCGTCAGTAGAACAGATTATTTGATCACACAAAGTTTTTTTTATTAGTGTCACAAGTAGGCTTATGTTAACATTGCAATGAAGTCACTATAAAAGTCCCCAAGTTGCCACACTCTGGTGCCTGTTCGGATGCATTGGCTGTACTAAATTAGCACACGCGCACGCCTGTTTGTGGATGCTTCCTGTGTACAAATTGGTTGCTGTGTTTTTAACATTACACCAAGGCTGTGTTTATCCTTTCATGAGATGTGGGCAATACTAGCAAGGCCAGCATTTGTTGTCCATTGCTAATTGTCCTTGGGGATGAGAGGTTTGCTGGGTCACTTCATAGGACAGTTAAGAGTTAACCACGTTGGCAAGATCTGGAGTCACATGTAGGCCAGGCTGGGTGAGGACAGCAGAAGGAACTTGGTGGCAGTTGCCGTGGTGGGGTTTGAACCCATATCACCAGATAGCAGCTTGGTTCTCTGGGTTATTCATTCAGTGATATTATTACTGTCTCCATGTAATGGTGAGAGTTCTACAACTCTGAGATGTAGAGGAATCTCGGAGACCTAGTGCATGAATCATAAAGACTCGTATGTAGGTACAGCAAGTAATTCAGAAAGCTTTCTTTTGCGAAAGGAATTGCATATAAGAGTAGGGAGGTTATACTTCCATTCTCCAGGAAATTGATGTGAACTCACCTAGTGTATTATATAAATGAGTTGGAAGCTGCTCAGAAGATTTAGAATCCGTGCTGTGCAGTTGGAGGCCATTCGACTCATTGAGACTACACTGACACTCAGACAGAATTTCCCACCCAGGCCCTGTTCCCGTAACCCCATTATATTTATCCTGCGACACTAAGGGGCAATTTAGCATGATCAATTCAACTAACCTGTATGCCTTTGAACTGTGGGAGGAAACCAGAGCACTCAGAGGAAACCAACACAAACATAGGGAGAATGTGCCAAATCTGCACATACACTGACCCAAAGCCAGAATTGAACTCAGATCACTGGATGCTGTGAGGCAGCAGTATTTGCCATGCATTTTACCAGGCTAATGCCTGGAAGGGGCAAGTTGTCTTGGGACAAAAGTTTGGATTTGAATCTGCTGGAATCTAGAAGGGTAAATGCAAGTTGATTGAAATGTGTAAGATCCTGAGGGGCCTTGACAAAGTGGTCGTGGAGAGGATGTTCCATCTTCAGGGGAAGAATCTCGACCATGGCTCGCTCTTGGAAAAACAAAAGGCTCATTGGTTTTAAACAAATGAGGTGAGATGTTTCCTCTGCATGTTGTGAATCTTTGGACCATCCTCTTTAAAAGGCAATGGAATTAGAGTGTTTGAGTGTTTTTAAGACAGAGGTGGATAGATTTTTGGTAAGCAAGGGGGAGGATGGTGATAGAGGGTTTGCAGGTTTGAGAATCAGGTCAGTCAGAGGTTTACAGCATGGAAATAGGCCCTTTGGCCCAACTTGTTCATGTCACCCTGTTTTTAATCACTAATCTAGTTCCAATTGCTTGTGTTTAGCCCTTATCCCTGCAGACCTATTTTATTCACCTAACTGTTTAAATGTTTTTTAAAAGAGAAAATTGGACCCACCTCTACCACTATCTCTGGAAGCTCATTCTAGACATTCTCACTTGTGTGGAAAAATTGCTCTTCTGGACACTTTTGCATTTTTCCCCTCTCACCTTAAACCTATGCCCTCTAGTTTTAGACTTCCCTATCTTTGGAAAAGATATTGACTATCTAGCCGATCTGTGCCCCTTGTTATTTTATGGACCTCTATAGGATCACCCTTCAACGCCTTTGCTGCAGAGAAAAAAGGACTGTTTATCCAGCCTCCCCTTTTTATAGCTCAAACCATAAAGTCCCAGGAGCACTCTCAGGGTGACAGTGGTTAGCAGTGCGGCCTCACAGCAGCAGGGGTCTGGGTTTGATCCCCAGCTCTCTGTGTGCAGTCTGTATGTTCTCCCCATGTCTGCTTGGGTTTCCTCTGGTTACATCCCACAGTCTGAAAGAGATGCTGGTTAAGTGCATTGTCCATGCTAAATTCTCCCTCACTGAAGCCGAACAAATGCCAGAGTGTGGCGACTGGGGCATTTTCACAGTAGCTTCATTGCTATGTTAATAAGAACGTAAGAAATAGGAGCAGGAGTAGGCCATCTAGCCCCTCGAGCCTGTCCCACCATTCAATAAGACCATGGCTGATCTGAAGTGGATCAGTTCCACTTTCCTGCTTTTTTCCCTGTAACTCTTGATTTCCTTGTCTATCTACCTGTGACTTAAATATATTCAGTGAGGTAGCCTCCACCACTTCAATGGGCAGAGAATTCCAAAGATTCCCTTCTTCACCCTTTGAGTGAAGAAGTTCCTCCTCAACTCTATAAGTTACTTGTTAACTTAAACTTTTCATTGCCCGCTCCCTCTCCGAAACATAGTCACCTAGATTGGAGAGGAGTGTTGACTGTAACTATAACAGATGGGTAGAGTAGGGGCTGGGAGATGAACCATTTGATAAACTGTCAGTATGCAAGGGAGGGGTTCAACGGTAGGCACTTTAATTTGTTGCCCTGAAGTGTACTCACTCAACACCTCTGAGACCCAGTCCTTTCGTGTTTAGCACAATGTCTGATGATTCAGGATTGGGGGAGCTGAGTAGGGCGCACTAGCCTGGAGTTTCTACTGAATTCAAAGGTGTGGGATTTGAACTCCTGACCTTCTATCTACTAAGCCGTGGCTGGTGGTGAACAAGAACTTGCTTTGGGGTGCTGCTGTTAACACATGTTCCTCATGTATGCACACTCATACATGTACACAGACATAGATAAGGTAAACAGTTGAAAGCTTTTTTCCAGGGCAGAAATGACAGTCACAAGGAGGGAAAGATTTAGTGGCGATGGGCATCCCAGGCCTCCATCTCTCTAAGCGAGGTGGTTGAAGCAGATAGGTTAGCAACAAAGACTTCTCCAGATAGACACGTGGACAGACAGGGAATATAAGTGTTATGGTAAGCTTATATAAGGCATTGGTGAGACCGAATTTAGAATATTGTGTATAGTTTTGGTCACCTAGTTACAGGAAGGATGTAAATAAGGTTGAAAAAGTGCAGAGAACGTTCACAAGGATGTTGCCGGGACTTGAGAAGCTGAGTTACAGAGAAAGGTTGAATAGATTAGGACTTTATTCCCTGGAGTGTAGAAGAATGAGGGGAGATTTGATAGAAGTGTATAAGATTTTGATGGGTATAGATAGTGAATGCAATCAGGCTTTTTCCACTGAGGCTAGGGGAGAAAAAAAACCAGAGGGCATGGGTTAAGGAGAAAAGTTTAAAGGGAATATTAGTTGGGGGGCTTCTTCACCCAGAGATTAGTGGGAGTGTGGAATGAGTTGCCGGATAAAGTGGTAAATGCGGTGTCACTTTTTTAACATTTAAGAAAAACTTTCACGGGCTTGTGGATTACAGGGATATGGTTCAAGTGCAGGTCAGTAGGACTGGGCAAAAAATGGTTTGGCATAGAGAACTACGGCCCCCAAAAGGCCTGTTTCTGAGCTGTAATTTTCTATGGTTCTAAGTAGTTGGTCTCGAAAGGACAACATGATCAGCGCAGGCTTGGAGAGCCAAAGGTCCCATTCCTGTGCTGTACTGTTCTTTTTATGTACACAGGCACACACACACACACACACACCTCCTGTGGTGCTGAAATGAAAACCAGCAGTCCTCTCTTTTTTAAATTTTGACATGACCCTTGTTTGTGAGCCAACACTGCGAGAATTGCACAGCGCTTTACTTGCCAGCATCCTGGCAGAGTTGAGCAGGTTTCCATTAATGGAGGCCCACCTTATCCAGGGGTGGGTTGCTCAGTGCGTCCCTCTGAGGCACAGGAGAGGGAGAGATGAATAATGTGTATTAAAAGCTGCAATTGAAAAACAATATGTCACCAGAGCCTTGCAGCACTTGGAGGAAAATAGAGTGGTTTTTTTTTTTTTTGCCCTGTTTTGTGTGGTGTGTAAAATGTTATGAGAGTTCACATTCCCCCTTCCTGGCAGCTTGATAACTTGAAAGGAAATCACTAAAAGCAAGAAAGTCAAAGCTGGATAGTTATAAAAGCTCCTCTCCTGATTGTTCAGAATCTTGGGCTCCTGATTTAATCTGGCTCCAATCCCACAAGTTGTGCGGTTGACTCTTAACTGGTCACCAAAGAGTCTCGGCAATCCCAAACTACTGTCAATAGCTCAGGAGGAAGGCCTATCACCATCGCCTGTGCCCACCTGGCAACTGTCTTTGCCAATGATGCCCTCATCTGAGAATGTATCAAGGGATAAGCAAGCCACTTTCTAGATGAACCTAGCTCTACTTCGCAATGGCATTCAAGTGGACATTATCTGATTAGTCAACAATATGCAGGGGTACAGATTGGCACATGTGCAGGAGCCCACACTGCTGGTCAACCCTGTGACCCTGCAATGTTGGCACACAGCTACCCCTTTATCTCTCTCTCTCTTCCCCTCCCCCCCCACCCCCCAACCAATTTTGTAAATTGAGTTTATATCTTTATGTGCCCTGTTTGTGAACATAACTCCTTAGCCTTCATAGGAAGGGGTATAGAATACAAGAGTAGGAGTCTGATGTTGCAAGTGTATAGAACGTTGGTTAGGCCTCACTTGGAATACTGCGTCCAGTTCTGGTCACCGTACTACCGGAAGGATGTGGAGTCCCTGGAGAGAGTGCAGAGGAGATTTACCAGGATGCTGCCTGGTATGGAAGGGCTGTCTTACGAGGAAAGGTTGAACGCACTGGGGTTGTTTTCCCTTGAAAGACGTCGGCTGAGAGGGGATCTATTAGAGGTATATAAGATTATGAGGGGTATAGATAGAGTAAATGGTGGTAAGCTTTTTCCACCATTAGATTCTGATAGAACGAGGGGTCACGGCCTTAGGGTGAGGGGGGCTATGTATAAGACAATAATTTAGAGGGCATTTTTTCACACAAAGGGTAGTGGGGGTGTGGAATGCACTACCGAGTGGGTGGTGGGAGCAGGCACGACTAGGGTTGTTTAAGGGTCTCTTGGACAGCCACATGAGCGGTCTGCAGATAGAGGGATATATGAGGACTGTTTAAATACTTTAATTGTTTCCACAGGCTGTTCGGTCCACCTTGTTGACCAACAAGGTGCATGCATTCGGCAGGTCGTGCGAGGGCTGCTCCTGGAGGTTACTTCAGGAGTGGCCTAGTGCTTCACGTCGTTAGTGTATGTTTAAACTGGACCATCAGATGGGCAACATGATAGCTCAGAGACTATCGCTGTTGCTGTGCAGACACATGGATTTGGGCCTGTGTCTGCGGGAGTTTGCGCGTTCTCCCCGTGGTTGCGTGGGTTTTCTCCGGGTGCTCCGGTTTCCTCCCACATCCAAAAATGTGCTCTTAGGCTGATTGGGTAACAAATTGTCCCTATATTGGTCTCTATATGTCATTAAGACGTTAGGACGGCGGCGCGGGCTCGTTGGGCTGAGGGGCCTGTTTCCTGTGCTGTGTTGTTTTTTGTTCTTTGTTGTTCTAACTCCCACTCAATGAAGGAGCAGCACTCTGAAAGCTAGTGACTTGTGCTACCAGATAAACCTTTTGGACTTTAACCTGGTGTTGTGAGACTTCTTATTGTGTTTATCCCAGTCTAATGTCAGCATTTCCACATCTTAGAAGTAGAAAGTGGAGAGTAGCAATGGAAGGATATTTTTAACTGGAGGTCTGTGACAAGTGGCGTTTTATGGAGGAAAATGTAAGTGGTCTGATTTGTAAATTTGCAGATGATACAAAAATTGGGAGAGTAGCAGATAGTGAGGAGTATTGTCAGAGGATACAGCAGGATATAAATTAGCTGGAAACTCAGGCCAAAATATGGCAGATGGAATTTAACCCGGATAAATGAGGTGATGCGATTTTGGGAGGTTTACTTTAGAAGGAAAATGTACAGTAAATGGTGGAGTCCTTAGAAATATTAACATAAAGATGGATCTAAAGAACAAAAACAGCACGGGAAACAGGCCCCTCGGCCCAACGAGCCCGCGCCACCACCCCAATGTTCCCACCTCTACCCGCGATCCCTGTCCATGTTTATAGATCTATGAATTAAAAACCAAATTTGAGACAATCTAGATGTGCATATTCACAGTTCCCTGAAGGTGGTAACTCAGGTGGTCAAGAAGGCATATGATATGCTGGCCTACCACACTGGTAAGGATTTGGAAGAAATGGACTATGAAGAAAGGTTGAACAAAACAATTGTTTTCATTGGAGTGTTGGAGGATGAAGGGGGTCCTAATCTTGTAAACCTCTATTATGACAGGCTCAGATAGTCAGAGTTTTTTTTCATGGTCGATTGAAAGTGAGAAGGGGAAAGCTTAAGAGATAAAAAGCAACTTTTTCCCACAGAGGGTAGTGAATAGTAGGAATGTGCTGCTGGAGGAGGTGGTGGAAGCAAATTCTATAACAAGAGGCATCTGAATAGATACATGAATAGGCAGGGAATAGAGGGATATGGGCTACGTAGAGACAAGATAATAGATTAGAGAGGCATCTGTGTCCCAACAGTCTTGGTGGGCCTGTTCATGTGCTGTACTGAACTTTGTCCGTCCTTGTTAAGGAGACCAAAACTGTACACAATATTCCAGATGTGGTCTCACCACAGCCCTGTACAGCTGCAGCAAGACATCCTTACCCCCGTACCTAATTCCTCTGTAATAAAGGCCAATGTGCAATTTACATTCTAACTGCTTGCTGCACCCGCATGCTTGCTTTCAGTGACTGATGTACGAGGGTCCCCAGGACTCTTTTTTGTAAGTCAACATTTCCTAACTATCACCATTTGAAAAAAGTTTATTTATTAGTGTTACAAGTAGGTATGCATTAACACTGCAATGAAATTACTGTGGAAATCCCCTAGTTGCCACACTCTGGTGCTTGCTCATGTACACTTGAGGGAGAATTTAGCATGGCCAGTGCACCTGACCAGCACATCTTTCAGATTTTCAGAAACCGGAGCACCCAGAAGGAACCCACACAGGGAGAAAGTGCAGACTCTGCACTGACAGTGACTCAACGCTGGAACCACACAGGTCACTGGCGCTGTGAGGCAGCAGTGCTAACCATTGTGTGCCACCCTCTAGATACGCTGGCTGGAATTATCTGGCTGTTCTCACTCATGGGATTTGACTGATCCCGACAACGGCAACGGGAGGAGGAGGAGTGGGATGGGGGTGGGGCTGGGGCCTATCCGGGAAGGGGTGGCAGAAGTGGTACGATGCATAGAATGAGAACCCTGTGATAGGCCACCTCTGTCACTTCTTCAAAACACATTGTGGGGGGTTCGTGGAAAGTCCCACCCTCTATTATTCTGTTTCTGATCATGGCAGGTAATTTCACACTTATCCATGTTGTACTGTATTTGCCCAAGTCACTCAACTTTATCTCATCACCTTGAACCCTCATCCTCCTCTTCACTCACATTTACACTGAGATTTGTGTTGGCAGCAAACCTGGCAATATTGTATTTGGTTCCTCACCTGAATTGTGAAGAGCCAGGACCCTCCTAGTCACTGCCTGCCACTTCGAAAAAGACCTATTGATTCTGTCCCTGTTTCCTGTACACTGGCCAATGTATTATCCACTCCCCTCAAACCCATGTGCTTTAATTTTTCACACTATCTCATATACAGGACTTTGTCAAAAACTTTCTGAATATCCAAATAATCACGTCCACTGATTCACTCTCACCCTACTGTTCTCTCTCTCATACTATTCAGCATGATTCTGCCCTTCAGCTTAATGTAAGTCACCCTGTGATTGAATCAAATCATCAGCATATACAACAGGTATCCGGTGCTGCTTTCTTCAACCTTTGCTTAACTCTTTCATGTTGCATTTAAGGAAGATGGATTAATTCGGCAACAACAGTGTGCCTGAGTGATGGTGATCTACCTCGGAGTCCGTGGAGTTGGAAGAGTGATGACTGTGGGCCAGGAAACAGGTCAAACAGACTGAATTCGGAGTCCAGGTCACATCTCCAAACTCTTTAATCCTCCGTCCAATTGTTGTTTCAGAACAGTATCCATCCCCTGTCACTAAGGAGAACAGAGATATTTAAGTTAGTGGAGATCTCTGGGAGGCGATGGCCTAATGGTATTATCGCTAGACTATTAACCTAAAAACTCAGCGAATGTTCTGGGTTCGAATCCTGCCACAGCAGATAGTGGAATTTAAATTTAATAAAATGAATGTGGAATTTGGTTCATGGTCATTAGTAAATTCCTTTGTCGGGGGGAAAAAAATCCCATCCTGGGATTTTGGGGAAGGAAATGTCATCTTTACCTGGCCTGGCCTACATGTGACTCCAAAGCCACAGCAATGTTGTTGCCCATCCCAGAGGGCAGTTGAGCATTAATAAATGCTGGTCCAGCTAGTGTCACTCCCCTCTGCTGCTGCGCCTCACCCCCCACCCCCGCCATGTTCCACATTGAATATTCAAAAAAAAAGTTAAATTATGATCCAGATTTGTAATTGTACCAAGGATTGTGATTTTTTTTTTTGATAGTTTAGAGGTACCATCCTTTTGGGTGAGATGTACCATAATCAGTGAAAGACCACACTAACTAGTCATTATCATTTAGACCAGGGACCTTGCTTGGGCTAAGGCAGGGTGACTAGGAAGTGGCTGTTCCCCTTGGTTTGAGGGGACAGAGTTTTACGGTGAGAGCAGGAGATTCAGAGAGGATTTGAGAAAAAAGAATTCACTTGGAGGATGGTGGGAATCAGGCATGCACTGCCTGGGAAGGTACTGAGGCCAGAAACCTTACAACTATTTTTAAAACAAAAAAATTTGGATTAGCTCTTAAAATGTAATATCCAAGGCTAAGGGACAAAAAGTGGTATTAGTGTGTCTTTAGTAGTTATATTCGGTGCAGACTCAAAGGGTCAGAGAATCTTTTCCGCAATGGATGATTCTATCTCCTGCCGTCCAACTGGAAAAGGATATGAATACCCACTCTCTCTACTGGCACTTGTGCTTCCTCCTGTGGTCATTGTTGTGCATCCTCTTGAACACTCCCACTCACTCTCTGCCTCAGTGCTTTGTGAGGTAATTCCTATCAGTCGCTCCTCACTGCCTCCTGCTGGCTGTACTGCCTGCTGTGGGTGGGGCAGGAGGAGCAGCGTGTTGGGCAGCCCCCTGGTTGGATGTGGGTGGAGGTCGCTGGAACTGGAGGAGGCAGTGATGGATCAGAAGTTGAGCGGGCAGGTCTGATGCTTTTAAACTGGTGTATTGGAGGATTAATATTCAGTGGCAACTACGATGCTTAAGTGTGGTGTGAGGCTTTCAGAGTGAGAATGCACATCAAACATCCCTGAAACGTTTATTGGGGATTTGAGGTTGTTTTCGTTAGAAAGGAGGCGGCTAAGAGGGGACCTAATCGAAACATATAAGATGATTAGAGGTTTAGATAGGGTGGATAGTGATAGCCTTTTTCCTATGATGGAGAAAGCTAGCACGAGGGGACACAGCTTTAAATTAAGGGGTGATAGTTATAGGACGGATATCAGAGGTAGGTTCTTTACTCAAAGAGTGATTAGGGAGTGGAATGCCCTGCCTGCAGCTGTTGTAGATGTGCCAAGTTTGGTGGCGTTTAAGAGGTTAATTGATAAGTATATGGAAGAGAAGGGAATGGTTTAGTTTGGAGGGGCATTACTTTTTATTTTGGTCGGCACAACATCGAAGGCCGAAGGGCCTGTTCTGTGCTGTAATGTTCTATGTTCAAAGAAATGTTTAATTGGTGCTGCAATTAAATATAACCAAATATAAGACTATCCTATCCTTTGATGTAAGCAGTACCTGCATTTTTGTCTGTGATATCACTGCCAACAATGTAACTACACGCGAGGTGAGTGTAGCCCCTACCACTGCGGTGCCAACAAGCACAGCCATTTTGTACAGGGAGCAAGTGTCTCAGGAGACTGCCCATCAGTAGCCCAGGATGGGAGGATGCTTTGCAATCCATTGGATTATTCCAGCTACACCTGATTGACTACCATTGTGTTGATGAACAGAGGGATCTTGGTGTGTATGTGCATAGATCCCTGAAAGTAGGCAGTCAAGTTGAGAAGGTTGTTAAGAAGGCATATGGAGTCTTAGCTTTTATTGGTAGGGGGATTGAATTTCGGAGCCGCAAAGTCATGTTGCAACTGTACAAAACTCTAGTGCGGCCGCACTTGGAGTATTGTGTGCAGTTCTGGTCCCCACATTCTAAGAAAGATGTGGAGGCATTGGAGAGGGTACAGAGGAGGTTTACCAGGATGTTGCCTGGTATGAAGGGCAGGTCTTATGAGGAGAGGCTGAGGGATTGAGGTTGTTTTCGTTAGAAAGGAGGAGGCTAAGAGGGGACCTGATCGAAACATAAGATGATTAGAGGTTTAGATAGGGTGGACAGTGATAGCCTTTTTCCTAGGATGGAAAAAGCTAGCACGAGGGGACACAGCTTTAAATTAAGGGGTGATAGTTATAGGACGGATATCAGAGGTAGGTTCTTTACCCAAAGGGTGGTTCGGGAGTGGAATGCCCTGCCTGCCGCAGTTGTAGATGCGCCAAGTTTGGTGGCGTTTAAGAGGTTAGTTGCTAAGTATATGGAAGAGAAGGGAATGGTTTAGTTTGGAGGGGCATTGCTTTTTATATTGGTCGGCGCAACATCGAAGGCCGAAGGGCCTGTTCTGTGCCGTAATGTTCTATGTTCCATGTTCTATGATTCGTTGGAGCTTGTATGAGTTTCATTTTGGATGGGAGTAACAGTTTAAAGGATTGTGATTCTGTTTTGAATTGAGCTACAAGTTGGTCATAGCGATTTACAGCATGGAAATGGGCCTTTTGGCCCAACTTGTCCATGCCGCCCAGTCATTACTGCTAAACTAACGATCAGATTGAAGAGTCGAATAAGTTTGAGGGCCTGAATGACCTCTTTGTTCCTATGCTCTGATTTGCTGGTTGGGGATCGGAGACTAATTTCTCCTTTTTGTATTGTTGCTGCTTATCTGAAGATGGATGTCTTTCCCGTTTTACAGCCAAGGTTTAACCAGGCTGATTCCTGGGATGGCAGGTCTGTCATACGAGGAGAGACTCAAGTCGGTTGGGATTATGTTCACTGGCGTTTAGAAGAGTGAAAGAGGATCTCATTGAAACTTATAAAATATTAACAGGTTAGATTTGAGAGAGGATGTTCCTGATGGTGGGGGAGCCCAGAACTAGGGGTCATAGTTTGAGGATAACCTTTTAGTACTGAGGTGAGGAGAAATTTCTTCACTGAGTGGTGAATGTATGGAACTACCACAGAATTTAGTTGAGGCCAAAACGTTGTGTGATTTCAAGAAGATATTGGATTCGATTTAGCCCCCAGAGCTATAGGGATCAAGGGATATGGGAGGGAAGAAGGGGATCAGGATGTTGAATTCGGTGATCAAAATGAATGGTGGAGCAGGCCTTTAGGCCAAATGGTCTACTCCTGCTTCTAGTTTCTGTTTATTTAACCATAATCACTGACCTCTTGAGATTGAGCGTGATTCAGATGTATAGAACATTACAGTGTAGTACAGGCCCCCGATGTTGTGTCGGCCAATAGAACCAATTTTATGACCCTCTAACCTAAACTATTCCAATGCTTTCCGTACGCCTATCCACTGACCATTTGAAAGCTCTTAAACTTGATGAGTCCACAACTGCTGCAGGCAGGGCATCCCACGCCCTTACTATGCTCTTACTAAGTGTATTAACTCTTGTACACAATTGCACCATATCTGAATGAATATTTTGTTCCATCCTTTACCGGGCAATCCAGAATGCTGCTTCAGGATTAATGTGCTATTTAAACAGCACCTGTAAAACAGAATAAATTTTGATTTATTGTCACATGTATTAGCATACAGTGAAAAGTATTGTTTCTTGCACACTAAACAGACATAGCATACTGTTCAAAGAGAAGGAATAGTGAGAGTGCAGAATGTAGTATTACAGTCATAGCTAGGGTGTAGAGAAAGTGCAAGGTAAGCCCATTCAAAAGTCTGACAGCAGCAGGGAAGAAGCTGTTCTTGAGTTAGTTGATATGTGGTCTTAGACTTTTGTATCCTTTTCTTGATGGAAGAAGGTGGAAGAGAGAATGAAAGTGGAAAAGAAAATGCATGGAGTCCTTAATAAAAAAACTTTATTTTTATAATTAATTACAAGTAGGCTTACATTAACAATGCAATAAAGTTATTGAAAATACCCTAGTCACCACACTCCAGTGCCTATTCAGATACACTGAGGGAGAATTTTGTGTGGCCAACGCACCGAACCAGCACGTCTTTTGGACTGTGGGAGGAAACCCAGTAAGAAGTCTCTCTCAACACCAGGTTGAAGTCCAACAGGTTTATTTAGTAGCAAAAACCACTAGCTTTCGGAATGCTGCCCCTTTGTCACGTAAGTGGGGATTTCATTCACAAACAGGCATATAAAGACACAAACTGGAATAATGGTTGGGATGCAAGTCTTTACAGATAATCATTTCTTAAAGGTACTGACAATGTGAGTAGAGAGAGCATTAAACTCAGGCTAAAGAGATGCGTGTTGTCTCCAGACAGGACAGTTAGTGAGATTTTGCAAGTCGTGGGGAAACTGGAGGAAACCCATACAGACGTGAGGAGAATGTGCAATTTGCACACAGTGATGCAAGCCAAGAATCGAACTTATGACCTCTGTGCTGAGAGGCAGCAGTGCTAACCACTGTGCCACTGATCAGGAAGGAAGAGAACATTGGAACCAGGAAGGGAAAAAAAGTTAAAATGGGGAAATAAGGATACTGGCTTCAAGTGGCCTTTTATGCTTTAAAATGGAGGAATAAGCATACTGATTCAAACTGTTTTGTTTTCCTTCTGAGGAAATGGGAGTGGATTTGAAAGCATGGGTGAGAATTTTCAGATTAGAATGTTGCTTGACCCATGTCGATGTAGGCTGGGGGGAGGGGGGGAAATGCGATTAGCTCCAAATTAAAACAGGAGAATTTTACATAGAACACTACAGCACAAACAGGCCCTTCGGCCCACAAGTTGTGCCGAACACATCAAAACCTACCCAGCCATAGACCTATCTATAACCCCCCAATCCCATTGGATCCCATATACTCATCCAGAAGTCTTTTAAAAGACCCCAGCGAGTTTGCCTCGACCACCACTGATGGCAGCCGATTCCATTCCCTCACCACCCTCTGAGTGAAAAACTTTCCCCTAGCATCCCCTCTGTACTTGCTTCCCTGCACCTTAAATCTGTGCCCTCTTGTCGTGACCATTTCAGCCCTGGGAAATAGGGTGGACTCTCAGAGATGATCTAATCCTCTCAACATCTTGTAAACCTCTATCAGGTCGCCTCTCAACCTTCGTCTCTCCAGGGAGAACAGTCCCAGCTCCTTCAACCTGTCTTCATAAGGCATGCCTCTCAATCCAGGCAACATCCTTGTAAATCTCCTCTGCACCCTTTCAATAGCTTCCACGTCCTTCCTATAGTGAGGCGACCAGAACTGTGCACCGTACTCCAAGTGTGGTCTGACAAGGGTCCTATAAAGCTGCAGCATTACCTCCTGACTCCTGAACTCAATCCCTCGATGAATGAAGGCCAGTACACCGTAAGCTTTCTTAACCACATCCTCCACCTGGGAGGCCGATTTGAGAGTCTTATGGACCCGGACCCCAAGATCCCTCTGCTCTTGCACACAGCTAAGACTCCTACCTTTGATAGTGTACTCATTCATCCCGTTGGATCTGCCAAAATGGACCACAACACATTTATCCGCGTTGAAGTCCATCTGCCACTTCTCCGCCCAGTCTTTCATCCTGTCGATGTCATGCTGCAACTTCTGACATCCCTCCAGACCATCCACAACACCACCGACCTTCGTGTCATTGGCGAACTTACTCACCCATCCCTCCACTTCCTCATCCAGGTCATTTATGAAAATGACAAACAGCAAGGGTCCTAGAACAGATCCCTGGGGCACTCCACTGGTGACCGACCTCCATGCAGAGAAAGAGCCATCCACAACCACCCTCTGCCTTCTGCAGGCAAGCCAGTTCTGGATCCACAAGGCCAAAGCCCCTTGGATCCCATGCCCTCTCACCTTCTCAAGAAGTCTCGCATGGGGGACCTTGTCAAATGCCTTGCTGAAGTTCCTTCGTCAATGTGTTCAGTCACATTTTCGAAGAACTCAATTAAGCTCGTAAGGCACGACCTGCCTTTTACAAAACCATGTTGACTATTTCTAATCCCCCCAGTAGCCCTAGCCAGTCTTCCCGCCAAGATATTAGTCCCTCTGGGATTCAGGTGCCACCCGTCTTTGCTGTACAGGTCACACCTGCCCCTAAAGAGGTCCCAATGATCCAGGAACTGGAATCCCTGCCCCCTGCTCCAGTCCCTCAGCCACGTATTCAACCTCCATCTCATACTATTCCTGCTCTCACTCTCCCGAGGCGCAGGCAGCAATCCTGAGATTAATACCTTCGCTTTCCTCTCTCTCAGCTGCCTACCCAGTTCCCTATAATCCCTTTTCATGTCCACTTCCCTCTTCCTGCCTATGTCAGTAGTACCTATATGTACTACAACTTCCAGTTTCTCACCCTCCCCTTTCAGGATGTCTGGGACGCGTCCAGAGACATCCCGAATCCCAGCTCCAGGGAGACATACCACCATCCGCAACTCCCGTCTGCGTCCACAAAAACGCCTGTCTGCCCCCCTCACTAGGGAGTCCCCTATAAGCACTGCCTTTTTGCTCTGTTTTTTAGGTTTTTGTTTTTGTTCAGCTCCAGGGAGCTGGCCACCGCTACCTCCCTTGGATGAGCTGTCCCCCACAGCAGTACTCAGGCAAGAGTACTTATTTTGAAGGGGGGACATCCACCGGTATACTCTCCATCACCTGAGGTTTCCCCTTCCTAATAGTTACCCATGTGCCTTCTTCCCTTTGCCCTGGTGTGACTACTTGCCTGTAGCTTCTATCAATAATCTCCTCATTCTTCCTAATGAGTCGAAGGTCCTCAAGCTGAAACTTTGGCTGATTTTTAATTTTAAAAAGGTAAGGATAAGGGAAACCAGCCCAGAGAGCATTGCAAATAGTTTGGTGTTGACATAGGGTTGGGAGGCAGCAGATAAACTGAGTTGGAGAAGGGAGGTAGACATCACACAAGGAGGCCATTCAGCCCATCATGTCTCCACCAGCCCTCCGAATGAGCAAGTCAGCCACAGCCATTCTTCTACTTTCTCCCTCTCACCCTGCACATTCTTTCTTTTCAGAAAACAGGTTAATTCCCTTCAGAATGGTTCAGTTGAACCTGCCTCCATCAGATCAAGGCAGTATATTCCAGACTGCTGACCACCTGCCTCACAAACAAGGTTTTTTTTCCTCATGACGAAGGGTCATCCAGATTCAATGTCTGTTTCACAGGCCGATGCAACATTGAGGGCCAAAGCTGTTATATTCTATGTCTTCTTGACTACCTTCGCCACCTGCATTGCTATTTTCAGTGACCCATGTACCTGTACACCCAGATCTCTCTGCCTATCAATATCTTTGAGAGTTAATGTATTGGTGGGGAGTGCTCACTCTAGGATTCTGGCATGCTGGAACAGGCTTGGAAAAACAAATAGTGCTTAACTTCTGCTGCAGGCAGTGGTATTATTTGGGAGCTGACAGCATTTTAAAGTTTTGAGTCTATCATGTGAACTGTGACCAGGCATGTTGCCTGAACCCAGTGGATGTAGTGACAGATGGAATCTGAGTGAGCTGCACTCATTGGGAAGGCCCAACACCACTTTCCCTCACGTCAGCCAAGTGGTATGACACAGAGGATAACCTCCTTTACCTCGTGTCATAACCCGGTAAAATATTTGTGAAGGTGTTAACTGTCCCATCTTAACGTTTTATACCTTCATTAATATAAAGAGCTGATACTTGATTTAAGAGAGCAATTAACAAATTATTTTATTTAACTAACCAGGAACTTTAACTAAACCCAGTAACGTTTCAATTAAAGGATTCAATTTGGACAGAAGTGCTGTTCAAATAAAGACCAAGACCATTCAGTATTAAAACATTAATAACAGAACCTTAGTCACTCTTGGGGGGAAAAAAACTTCATACAACTGGGTATGATAGTTTGGAAAAGCTTTGAGTTCTTCTGTAGTTGTCTGTTGTCTTTAAGGTCTTTCTGACTCAGTATCAACAAAGAACAAAACAGCACGGGAAACAGGCCCTTCGGCCCAATGGGCCCGCGCCACCACCCCGATGTTCCCACCTCTACCCACGATCCCTGCCCATGTTTATAGATCTATGGGTTAAAAACCAAATTTGAGACAATTTAGGAAGAATTTGTTTTGCCAATTAGCCTAAGAGCACATCTTTGGGATGTGGGAGGAAACTGGAGCACCCGGAGAAAACCCACGCAAGCACGGGGAGAATGCGCAAACTCCCACAGACTCAGGCCCAAATCCGCACAGTGCTGTGTATCTGCACAGCACAACGATAGTCACTGAGCTGTTGTGTTGCCCATCAAGTAGTCCAGGTCAAGCGTACACTAACAATGTGAAGCACTAGGGTACTCTCAAAAAAAAAATCCAAGAGCAGCCCTCTCACGATCCATCGCGTGTATGCCCCTTGTTAGACAACAAGGTGGACCAAAGCACCTGTAGGATGAAAACAAGTACATCAACATCATCATCTATTTATATCTGTCTGTAAAATAGCTGGATAGTTCTCTTAAGATGTTTAAAGTGCCAAGGATTTGAAGAACTGATCTAGAGATGAATGCTGACTTTTTGACTGGCTGGCCTCTGGAGATGTTCTCTCAATGGCTGTTGCTCTGATTTTTTTTATATACCTGCCATGACTTTGCAATTTTCTTACACTGCGATAGTGTAGTGCGGACAGCATCAAAACAATCAAATTTAAATCTGATAGCCTCTTGATATTTGATCCTTTTTAAACTGATAGGCTGATAGAATGCTTAAAGCTTTCTACTAAGGCAACCCCCAATGCTTGATCCTTTTGAAATGTTGCTGTTTGTAGTCTGTATGCACTCAAAACCGAACTCAAACAGTTTTTAAAGGAACGGTGCACTGTTTTCTTTCCCTCTAATGATCTGTACAATTCTTTTATCTTTACAAACTCTCTCTCTCTCACTTACTGAATCAGAAAGTTATGGGTTTGAATCCCATTCCAGATACCCGAATACTAAGTGTAGACAGTCCCTCGGGTGTGCCGCACTGTCAGGGGTACCAGCGTTCAATTGAGACATTAAATTGAATCACAGGCCTCCTTCTGCACTGCAGGGATTCAATCAGTCTATTGAGCCTGCATTGCCAACAATCTCAGCCAGGCCCTATTCCCCTCGTAGCCCCGACAGCAAGGGAAATTTAGCATGGCCAGTCAACCTAATCTGCATATCTTTGGACTGCATATATTTGAAGAAACCCCACTCAGACACGAGGAGAATATCTGATATCATCTGTCCGAGGCCAGTATTGAACTTGGGTCCCTGGCACTGTAAGGTAACAGTGCTAAATATTGTGCTACTATACTGCCCAGGTCCTGCCTCTACGTTTTGACACCTACACAAAGATCCTATGCCATTTTCGGAGTGGAATTGGGAGTTCTGTCTCTACACTGTTGTTCACTAAGACAGATTAAGCTTGCTGTCTGGGAGCTTGATTTATGCAAATTAGCTGTTACATTTCTACATCATTGGCTGTCCAGCAGGGATCTCCAGATCAGTGGGAGTTCGGTGATTTGTACAGGACTGCACAATAATGAATGGAGTCTGTTTCTTTGCATGTTTTGGCCTCAATATTGAATTTCCTCCATCCACTCACTGGGAGGTTTGATGTCATTAGCCATGCTCTGAGGAAGACGGGCTGGAAAAAAAACTGAGTGAAATGAGTTGGAGACGCTCAGTAGCTTGTCCGCTCAGTCATTGAGTGAGGAGTGGGGCACTTTACCTGAAACAAGGCTCCCAAGAGGAGCCAGTCAGCTGACTCCCAGTGTGTGTGTAGCAAAGTATTCTGCAAGTATATTGTGGCAATTGGAGGGAAGGTTAAACATGTTGACTGTACATCAGACAGTTCCAGGACAACCCCATGCAAATTCCTTCAACAAGGAAGTTACAAATTCTCCTTTAATTCAGACATTGTTCAAGCTGTGTGTGTGTGTGGTCTCCAACCAGAAGTTTATTATGCAGGCATGTAAATAGTCATTATTAAAATCATACAATAAACTTGTGTTGCTGCAGACCAGAGGTAACCTTGCATTCTGAAGGGTTTTACTTCTGAATGTCTGTGAGACCGAAAGGGTAGCTTCCACTTGCCCCCTCCACATTAAATTCTAGAATCTTCTTTCAAATCGGGCTCCCTGACGTTGTACACTATGCAAGGAGTTGAGATTCCTCCAGACAAACCTTTGGGTTAAGATATGACTGTTTTGTATTGCGAGAAACAGGAGATACTGTCAACTTATCTCCATCTTATCACAACAGCCAAATTGTGATGTTTTTACCCTGAGAAGGGATCATGAACCATTTTCAAATGGCTGCCTTGACTCCAAGCTATCAATGATTGACTTAGATGGTTGGGAAGGCACTGGCCTAGTGATACTATCGCTGGCTGCTTTTTGGATTAATAGCCAAGTGTTCTGGGGATCCGAGGTTCAAATCCCACTATGGCAGATGGTGGGATTTGAAATCAATAAAAAAAAATCTGGAACTAAGAATTTCCTGGCGATCGTCAGGAAAAACCCATCTTGTTTGACAAATGCACTTTGGAAAAGGATGTGCCATCCTTACCTGGTCTGGCCTATATGTGACTCCAGAGCAACAGTAATGTGGTTGATTCTCACTTGGCCCCTGAAATGGCCAAGCAAGCCACTCAATTGTATCAATCACTCAAGTCTCCTGGAATTCCCTTCCCAAATAGCATTGTGGGTTAACCCACAGAACATGGACTGCAGCGATTCAAGAAGGCAGCTCATCACCACCACCTCAAGGGCGACTAAGGATGGGCAATAAATGCTGGCCAACCAGGGACACCCATATCCCACAAATAAATTAAAATGGCTAATTTGACTCCAAGCAGTCAATGATTTTCTTAGAAAGTGGAATGAAGTTGGTGAATGCTCCACTCCCCCTCTTAAAGACAATCATGCATTCCTCTGATTCTAACACTGGATATGTCCGAACATTACACTCGTAAATGTCAGTGGGCCTGGGGTTTTGAGGGAACTCCCCCATTCACCTGGTGAAGGAGCAGTGCTCCAAAAGCTAGTGGTGTTGGCTACCAAATAAACCTGTTGGACTTTAACTTGGTATTGTGCGACTTCTTGCTGTTTTTGAGGATTACCACTTAATCCCTCCGCCTGCATTCCCAGATGGTAAGATCTCCCCACGGCATTGTGGGGTCCACAAATGAACTATTGTCCAGAGTCAGCACCTTTCTTTTCGGAAAAAAGAACAACAAATGCAACCTGGCTGGCTTTACCCATGTCACCATAGCAACAGAAACATATACAAAGGAGCAAGCTCGCTCTACAGTGGAGGAAGTCATCTGGCCCTGTCTTGTGTAGAAATTGAAAGGACGAGATGGTGTTTTTTTTTTTGTTTGGGAGAAGGTTGGGGGGGGGTGCTAATGTTGAAACTGTTATACCAAACAGCTGAGCTCATAACATCAGCAAGCAGTGTGTTATTGAGTAGAGCCTTCACTCAGGAAACTTTTGTGACCACACCGTACGCTTGCTCTTGTTTCCTGTGATACTGTCAGGTTAATCTATGACCACAAAAGCTTGTGGTAGGAATGGTGAATGAGGTTGAAGCCTTGTTTTTGCTTTCTACTTCCCTCGAGTGTCAGTGATGCCATGCCTTTTTGGAAAAGGAAGTCACTGGATGAAGAGTTTACGCTGCAAAGAAGTGCACGGTGGTTAGTACTGCTGCCTCACAGCGCCAGGGGCACAAGTTCGATTCCCGGCTTAGGTCACTGTGTGGAGGCTCCACCTTCTCCCTGTGTCTGTGTGGGTTTCCTCTGGGTGCTCCTGTTTCCTCCCACAGGCCCCCAAAAAAAACGTGCTGGTTAGGTGCCATTGACCGTGCTAAATTCTCCTTCCGTGTACTCAAAGGTGCCGGAGTGTGGCGTCTGGGGGATTTTCACAGGAACTTCACTGCAGCATTAATGTAAGCCTACTTGTGACTAAAACTTGAGCAGGGGAGAAGATGGAGTGGGTCCAAATATCTGGTTTAAGCGATGCAATATTCGGCTCTTGAAAAACATGTGCCAGACAGTATGAGAGAGGGTTAATATTCCAGCCTGGTAAATCTGTTAGCATCCTCGCCCTGGGAACCAGTTCAGCCCTCCCAAACTACGTAGTCAGTTGATGGAAAATGGCATGATGTTCCTGGGATGTAGCTTCATGAATGATGGGGTTGGGTGGTGGTGGTGGTGGTGGGGGGGGGGGGGGGTGTTGGAAACTGGAGGAAGTGTTTGAGACAATTTATATCAGCAGCATGACTGTTGTGCTAATAAGAGTCGAGGATGGTACAATGGTTGGCACTGCTGCTTCACGGTACCAGGGACCAGGGTTCAATTCCAGCCTTGGAAACCTGTCTGTGGAGTCTCCACTTAACTGCGTGGGCTTCCTTCGGATGCTCCGGTTTCCTCCTACGCTCCAAAGATAAGTCAATTGGCTTTGCTAATTGCTCCTATATAGGCTTAACGGGTCAATACATAAAGGTTATAAGAACAGGGCCTACGTAAAATGCTCTATTGGAGAGTTGGTGCAAACCTGATGGGCTGAATGGCCTCCTTCACAGTTGTGATTCTATTCTGAGGAAGAATTGGAGGTGTGAAGTGAGGCAAGAATCTGTAATCTCAGAATCAATTGATCTGTCGAGCCGAGGTTGAAGTTTGTGTGGGTTGATGGTGGGATTTCCTCGTTATGAAGAACTATATCCATGCTGGCTGGAGTTGGGTACTATTGAGAGGTATCAAAGGGAGGTAAATAAATTGATACAAAAGGTCCAAAGCAGTTCCCTGGCATGGGAAGAAAGTTCAGAGAAGCCAGATTCTGTCCTGTTTATGGGGTGGGAAACCAGATGGCCAGTGGAGCTACTGGGAAACAGAGAGAGGAAGGCAGGAGAAAGTCTTAGAACATTATTTTATCTGTTGTTCATGCCATACTCCCACTGCAATGAGGTCAGAGACATTGACGCACAGCCACACCGCAACAGGATGGGAAAATCCTGTCAGCATGAGATTTCGGCCTGTGTGCGTGGCTCGCGTTCTTTACAGAAGCTTGAGAATTTTTTAAAAAAACTTTTTACTCAGCTTCATGGAAATGCAAAAGAAGACTTTCCAAGCCAGTCTACAGAGAAAGAGAGCAAGAGAGAATTTATCTTTGAAATATCCCTGACCTCTCTCTCCTTTATAAGTTTACCTCCCTTCAATACATAACCAGTCATAGACAGCAGTGGGAAGTTGTGCGTGGAGCCTGAAGAGATTGGTGAGGCACTGAATAAATATTTCTCTTCGGTATTCACGCAGAGTGCTGGAAATGTAGCTGTGGAGAGCACTGAGGTACAGGGTTGCAAATTGGGGAGTATTGTAGTAGATAGGGAGGATGTGTTAGAAATTCTCGAGGGTTTGAAGTTGGATAAGTCCCCTGGGCCGGACGGGATTTACCCTAGGATTCTCTGGGAGGCAAGAGAGGAGATTGCAGAGCCTCTGGCTCTGATCTTCAGGTCCTCGTTGGTTACGGGTGTGGTTCCGGAGGACTGGAGGATAGCGAATGTGGTCCCATTGTTTAAGAAGGGGAAGAGAGACCTTCCTGGGAATTATAGGCCAGTGAGTCTTACTTCTGTGATGGGCAAGGTATTGGAGAGAATTATTAGGGATAGGATTTATAGTTATTTAGAGAGAAATGAATTGATTGGGGATAGTCAGCATGGTTTTGTGAAGGGTAGGTCATGCCTTACTAACCTCATTGAGTTTTTTGAGAAAGTGACCAAAGAGGTGGATGGGGGTAAGGCGGTTGATGTAGTATATATGGACTTTAGTAAGGCTTTTGATAAGGTGGCCCATGGAAGACTTCTACAGAAAATGCAGATGTGTGGAATAGAGGGTGATTTAGCTAATTGGATTAGGAATTGGCTGGCAGATAGAAGACAGAGGGTGGTGGTTGATGGGAGATATTCATCGTGGAGTTCGGTGACGAGTGGTGTGCCTCAGGGGTCTGTTTTGGGGCCCCTGCTGTTTGTAATTTTTATAAATGATCTGGATGAGGGTATTGAGGGATGGATCAGTAAATTTGCAGATGATACTAAAGTTGGTGGTGTGGTAGATAGTGAAGAGGGGTGTTTTAGTTTACAGAGTGACTTGGACAAGTTGCAGAGCTGGGCCGAGAGGTGGCAAATGGAGTTTAATGTGGAAAAGTGTGAGGTAATGCACTTTGGCAGGAACAATAAATGTGTAGAGTATAGGGCTAATGGTAGGGCTCTTAATAGTGTTGAGGAACAGAAGGATCTTGGTGTATGTGTCAATAGATCCCTGAAAGTAGGCAGTCAAGTGGATAAAGTTGTTAAGAAGGCTTATGGAGTCTTAGCTTTTATTGGTAGGGGGATTGAATTTAGGAGCCGCAGCATCATGTTGCAGCTGTACAAAACTCTAGTGCGGCCGCACTTGGAGTATTGTGTGCAGTTCTGGTCGCCACATTATAAGAAAGATGTGGAGGCATTGGAGAGGGTACAGAGGAGGTTTACCAGGATGTTGCCTGGTATGGAGGGCAGGTCCTATGAAGAGAGGTTGAAGGATTTGAGGTTGTTTTCGTTAGAAAGGAGGCGGCTAAGAGGGGATCTTATTGAAGCATATAAGATGATTAGAGGTTTAGATAGGGTGGACAGTGATAGCCTTTTTCCTAGGATGGAGAAAGCTAGCACGAGGGGACACAGCTTTAAATTAAGGGGTATGAGTTATAGGACGGATATCAGAGGTAGGTTCTTTACTCAAAGAGTGATTAGGGAGTGGAATGCCCTGCCTGCAGCTGTTGTAGATGCGCCAAGTTTGGTGGCGTTTAAGAGGTTAATTGATAAGTATATGGAAGAGAAGGGGATGGTTTAGTTTGGAGGGGCATTGCTTTTTATTTTGGTCGGCACAACATCGAAGGCCGAAGGGCCTGTTCTGTGCTGTATTGTTCTATGTTCTATGTTCTAATACCTCTCACTAGTACCCAACTCCGGCCAGCATGGATGCAGTTCTTAGTAACTGAGGAAATTCCACCATCAGCCCACACAAACTCCAACCTCGCCACAACAGATCAATTGATTTTGAGATTACGGATTCTCACCTCACTTCACACCTCTAATTCTTCCTCACAATAAAATCATGACTGTGCAGGAGGCCATTCAGCCCATCAGATCTGCACCAAATCTCCAATAGAACATTTTACGTAGGCCCTACTTCCAGAAGGGCCATTGTTGGTTGGAAGCAGGAGAAGGCATGGTGTTTTAGCTTGCCCCAACTCACTTGCCTGGCCAGAGTGAGTTGCAGAAGAGCAATTAATATGATGAAGTGGGAGGCGTGGGGGGGTAAGGGAGCAGGAGGAAGAGACTGCTTATCAAGATTAAATTAATGATTTTCTGGCTTCATTTTAATCATGATTAAAATTATCTTATTACTATTCTGAATATCTTCATGCTATTTGGGCCCAATGTTCTTCAGGCCTCTGAAGTAAAGTATTTTTTTTTTTAAAGTTTATTTGTCACAAGTGAGTTTACATTCACACTGCATTGAAGTTATTGTGAAAATCACCCAGCCGTCACACTCGGCGCCTGTTCGGGTACGCTGAGGGGCAAAATGTAGTGTGGGCAATCCACCAGATCAGCACGTCTTTCAGACTGTGGGAGGAAACTTGTGCAGACACGAGGAGAACATGCAGACTCTGCACAGACAGTGACCCAGGGCTGGAATTGAACCCGGGTTCCCTGGCGCTGTGAGGCAGCTGTACTAACTTGGGGTCCAGGGAGCTTCAGAGCAACAGTTATAAGAATGGAGCCGAGTCCCAGTTCACATGAATCAGTTTACAGAGCCTTCAACAGCCCGAGATAGGAGCACTGGCTTCGTTTGCAAATCTAAGCTTACTCATTACGGATAACTAAACTTTTTAAAAAAAAAAACTTTACTTCAGAGATCAAAAGAACGTTGGACCCAGATGGTGACAAGATTGAGAATAGTAATATAAGATAATTTCTCTTTTGATTTTAAAAACAAGTCGGAAAATCATTAATTTGATCTCTGTGCAGCCAGCATTCTGCTGCAACCAGGGTTGTGGTAACAAGGTTCCCATCAATTTATTTCCATCGGAAATGAGCTATTTCTCCCCCCAGCCCCATCTATCTCATCACAAACCATCTTCTATCTCAAATACCTCATCTGTTTTTCAGTCCTTTCTCTGCTCCTGTCTCCTCAAGGTAACACCGCATCCTCCATTCATTTTTGCTTAACTATTCCTACCTAGAGCAGCCAATCAAATCATCTATCCTTCCATGCTGCTGGTTGCCTGGTAACTATATCTTCCTTCAGTGGTTGTTGACTGTGTTAATGCATTTGAGTGAAACAGGGGTCTTTTAGTTGACAATTAGTCCCTAATCTCCGCTCTCTCTCTCTCTCTCTCTCTGCCTTTTAAATGATCAGAATAATCACAACACAGTGGCCATTCAGCCCATCAGAACTACACTGTCTCTCTGCAACAGCCACTTTCCTGAAGCCATTCTCCCACCTCACAACACAGAGGAGGCCATTCAGCCCATCATGTCTACACTGTCCCTCTGCAAGAACTACTTTTCCTGATCCTATTCTCCTGTCTGTTCGCTGAAAGGTTTTTTTCTCTAGATGAAGTCACCAGTTTGGATTGGTCCTTCACCACACTGAGGTGGTGCATTCTTCTTCCCAATCACTCACTGCATCAAAAAAAAAGCTTTTCCTTGTGTGGTCATTGCTTCTTTTAGCAAGCATCTAAATCAGCATCCTCCCTGAGTCCTTCTGTCAGCGAGAATAGCTTTTTTTTTGTGTCCCCTGTCTACTTTGCCCAGATCCCTCCATGAATTTGAATATCTTGTTATATAAATCTCTCCCTTTCTTCTCCAATGAGAACAGCGCTAGCTTCACCAATCTATCCAAGTGCTAAAGTTCCTTGGCACCTTTCTCTGGAATCTTTTTCTGCATGCTGTCAAGTGGCTGGTGCAGTGGTTAGCACTGCTGCCTAACAGCGCCAGAGAACCAGGTTCGATTCCTGGCTTGGGACGTTATCTCTGCAGAGTCTAAATGTTGACCCCATGTTGTAATGGATTTCCTTCCACAGTCTGAAAGACATGCTGGTTAGGGTGCATTGGCCATGCTAAATCCTCCCTCAGTGTACCTGAACTGAAGTGTGGCATCTGGCGAATTTTCACATTGTGGTGTTAATATAAGCCTATTTGTGATTCCACTAATAAACTTGATGCCTTTACACAAGTGTGGTGTCCAGAACTGGAGACAGTGGAAGTTATTCATTACCCCATCTTGCCTATGATTTTAGTCATCTCCTGACAATGTCAAATTTGGATTTGTAATGCTTTGTGAAGTGCATCGGGATGTTTTTACTATGATAAAAATGCTATACACATGTAAGTTTTTCTATTTGGGTGAGGTAGAGAATGGGTTACTTAATTTTCCTACTCAGGGTTATAATTTATTTGCTGAGACAGCAACAGGGAGTTTAGTATCAGGACAAGGGAGGAGTTCCCACATGTGGAATCCCATGCTTGGATGGAGTGCAATCTTTTGACAGGGTTGGGGCTAAAAGGCCCCTATTTGTGTGTCACGCAGCTGATGCTCCCTCATCATGGATTCCGGTTCTGTGCTAGGCCCCATCTCTTAAGGAAGTGGTTGTGGTTGACCTCCATCTCCTTGTGTGCAATATTCATTGCTTGACCGCACCGGAGGAGGCCCTTCAGTCCATTTTGAGTCTGTTCTGGCTCTTTTGAAAAGCTGACTTTCTTCATACCCTGCCAACTTGTCCTTATTCCCCATTTTTTTTTTGAAGACTGCAATTGAATCCATTTCTCCACCACTGTCAGGCAGCGTATTCCAAATCCTAACCATTCATTGCATTAGAAACCTTTCTCCTCATGCCAACACTTGATGCTTTGTCAATCCTCTCCAATTATTGATCCCCTCAGTCATTGGGAATAATTTCTCTATTTACTCCCTCCAAGCCTTTTGTCATCAAATATTTGTATGCATTTATCCTGCTTGCTGTGTTTAAATGAGCTAACATTCGAATTGGGGTCAAGGGAAATTTAGCTGTCACTTTTTAATATTTCAGGTCATGATGTGCTGTATCATATTCCTTGAGCTTGCAAATCCCTCTAGTTTCACATGAACAGAATCTCCAAAATGAATCTCGATTAGTGTCCCAAATTTCTAGATTGGTCACTCTTTCACCTTTTCTCTTTGCTCTCACTTTGGGGGTAAACAGGAAATTGTTCTCCTGGTTGGCCAGCAGAAAAAGATACAAAAGTCTGAGGTCACGTACCAACCAACCCAAGAACAGCTTCTTCCCTGTTTGCCATTAGACTTTTGAATGGACCTATGTCACACTCTCTACACCTTAGCTATAACTAACATTACATTCTGCAATCTCTCTATTCCTTCCCTATGAATGATGCACTTTGTCCAACTCACAAGAAACAATACTTTTCACTATATGTTAATGTGACGTATCAAATCAAAGCTATCAGTGAGGATAGCATTATATTGTGTTTGCCTATTGCATGCTCTTCATTGTTAGAAGATAGAATCCAAAGATGTGCAGATTAGGTTGATTAGCTATGCTAAATTGACCCTAGTGTAAGGGGGATTAGCAGAATAAATATGTAGGGTTGTGGGAGTAGGGCCTGGGTTGGATTGTGGTTGGTACAAATTCAAATGGCCTCCTTCTGTACTTTAGGGATTCTATGACCGTGCCTTTCACAATCTCAAGACGTGCTAAATGAGCCAAGCATGTGGCTTTGATGTGTGGCTGCTGATGGATTTGCGGCAGCCATGTTGTTTCCAAATAGCAATGCATTAATGACAAGGTCAAGTTTATTTTGATGTTGGTTGAGGGATAAATGTTGATCATTACACCAGTGAGAGCTCCCTTGCTGCAATTCAATAATAGGAAGGAGAAAATTTGTCCCCTTGTGTAAGGGAAGATATACTGGCATTGGAGGCAGTCCAGAGAAGGTTCACTGAGTTTATCGTGGGTACGGAGGGATTCTCTTAAGAGGAGAGGTTGAGAAGATTGAGCCTGTATTCATTAGAGTTAAGATGGAAAAGCCACCTTATTGAGACTTATTGGATTCTCAGAGGGTTTGACAGTATAGATGGTGAGATGTTTCCCCTTCTGGAAGAATCTAGAACCAGAGGGTATAATCTCAGAGAAAGCAGTCACCCATTTAAGATAATGATGAGGAGGAATTTCTTCTGAGGGTAGTGAACCTGTAAAATTCTTTTTAACCATAGAGGCTGGATTGTTTAATTATGCTCAAGGCCAAGATAGGCTTTTAATCAGTAAAAGAATCAAGGATTATGTAGATAAAGCAAGAAAGTGGAGTTGAGCGTTATCACATTGGATCAATCATAGAATCACCTATGCATTTACCCTACCTAGTCCCTCTGACAATAAAGAACAATTTTATATGGCCTATCCGCCTAACCCTCAGATCTTTGGACTGTGGGAGGAAACCAGAGCATCTGGGGGAAACCCATGCAGACGCTGGGAGAATGTTCAGACTGCTCAGGCAGTGACCCAAGTGGGGAACTTGAACCCAGATTGCTGGCACTGTGAGGCAGCAGTGCTACCCACTGTGCCACCCAATCATTTAAAATTGAAAGCTTTTTAGTCTTCCACAGGATATGGGTGGACACTGCTGGTAGGGACAATTTTTTGTTGCTGTCCCTAATGGCCCTTGAATTGATGGCTTGCTAGCTCCATTTAACAGAGCAGTTGTAGTTAAGGTGGAAGATTCCCTTCACTAAGATATTGGTGAACCAGATGGGTTTTAATGGCACTTGGAAATAGTAAGCCATTACCGAGTCTAGCTTTTCAATTCCAGATTTTTTAATTGAATTTAAATTCCACCAGCTGCCACAGTGGAATTTGAACCCATGTCTCCAGCACATCAGATTGGATTAATATGCCATGCGTTTCTCACTGCCTGAGCATTGCACTGGGAATACCAATTATACATTGGTCAGGTTGATTGGCCGTCCTAAATTGCCACATGATATCGGTGGGTTACACGGATAGGCCTTGGGTAGGATTGGTACAGACCTGATGGGCCAAATGGCCTCCTCCTGCACTGTAGGGATTCTGTCAGTACTGGCCTGGATTATGTGTGTTCTAACCTTTGAAGTGGGACTTGAACCCATGGTTCGAGAAAGGTGTTGATAGCGCTCTCTCTCTGTGATATTTCTACCTCTTTTTGTGATATCAGCAAAACTCAGGAAGAATCTGGCAACACCAATTTTAAATCCAACCGATTTATTTGATAGTAAATCTGCGAGCTTTATGGCTGATATGTGTGCTATTGCAGACCAGAACACTGCATTTGCCTGACGAAGACAAAAAAGTCAAAAGCTTGCAGATTTACTATCAAATAAATCGGTTGGATTTAAAATTGGTGTTGCCAGATTCTTCCTGAGTTTACCCCAGTCCAACGCCGGCATCTCTACATCATATCAGCAAAACAGTATGTTCAGGGGGGATTTAATCTTTGCGTGGATTGGAAAATTCAAACAGGCAGAGGAAGAATTTATAGTATGTTTGGTTCAGTTTGCTAGAGCAATATACTGTGGGTCCAATTCGGGGGCAGGCTATTCTGGATCTGGATCGCACTATTTTGGAACTGATAATGCATAATGAGGCAGTTTAATAAATTATCTTGAGTAAAACATCCCCTATGAAAAGTCATCGTAAAGCTTTTCCTTCTGTAGTTGCTGCACTCATCTTTACACCCTTTTGTGGGGGGAGAAAAGAGTAATTCTCCTGGCACTAGACCTTTACGTAAGGAGGATTTTAAGATTATGGGAGGCCAAAGTGGCCAGTGCCTTTGCTTCCCTCAGCATTCCCGGATGCATCCCATCCAGTCCCCAGTGACTTAGAAACTTTAAGTACAGTCAGTTTCAGGAAATCTTCTCGTTTATTGATTTTTTTTTTTCCTTCACCATATCCGCTACCTCTGCTTTTACGATGAACATAGAACCATAGAACATTTACAGCACAGAAACAGGCCCTTTGGCCCTTCTTGACTGTGCCAAACCATTTTTCTGCCTAGTCCCACTGACCTGCACCTGGATTGTATCACTCCGCACCCCCTCATCCATGTGCTGTCCAAGTTTTTCTTAAGTGAGCTTGCATTTACCACTTCATCTGGCAGCTCATTCCACAGTGCCACCACTCTCTGCGTGAAGACACCCCGCCTCGCTCCTGATATTCCTTTAAATTTTTCCCCCTTCATCCTTAACCCACGACCTCTAGTTTTTTTTTCTCTCCCTAACATCAGTGGGGGAAAAAACCTGCTTGCATTCACACCATCTATACCCATCATAATTTTATTCCCTGGAGCATAGAAAAATGGAGGGTGAGATTTGATAGAAGTGTATAAAGTCCTAACCTATTCAACGTTTCTCTAACTCAGTCTCTCAAGTCCCAGCAACATTCTTGTAAACCTTTTCTGCACTCTCAACCTTATTAATATCCTTCCTGTAATTAGGTGACCAAAAACTGCACACAATGACTTTGACAATATTTTCTTTCTTGGTAAAAACAGATGCCTCCATGCACAGATCCCCACTAAAGTGACCATGGAGTCATCACTGGACCCATCTGGTTCACTAAAGGCCTTTGGGGGTATCTGGCCTTTGTGACTCTTGCTCCATGTCAATGCCACACAAAGAAAATTAGAGGACAGGCCCTTTTGGTTCTCCAAGCCTGCATCAACCATGCTGCCTGACTGAACCAAAACCCCCAACTCTTCAGAGGACCATATCCCTTTATTCCCAGCCTAATCATGTATTTGTCAAGATGCCCCTTTTAAAAAGTCACAACTGTATCTACTTCCACTACCACCTCCCCCCACCCCCACACAATGAGTTCCAGGCACTCGCGTGTGTGTGTGTTTTTAAAAAAAAAGTCTGTTTTGTATATCTCCTTTTAAAACTTACCCCTCACACCTTAAACCTTTGCACTCTATAATTGACTCGTCCATTCTGTGAAAAAGCTTCTGCATGTCCATTCTGTCCATGCCTCCCATAATTTTATAGATTTTTTTTTTATCAGATTGCCTCTTAACCTCCCTTGCTCCAGTGAGAACAAATCAAGTTTCTCCAATCTCTCCTCATAGTTAATGCCCTCCAGTGTCCTGGTCAATCTTTACTATACCCTCTCCAAAGCCTCTACATCCTTCTGGTAGTGTGGCAACCATATTCCAAGTGGAGCTTAACTTAAGTTCTTTAAAGCTGCAACATGATTTGCCAATTTTTAAACTCGGTGCTCCGGCTGATGAAGGCAAGCATGCCGTATGCTTTCTTGACTACCTTCTCCACCTGCATTCCATTTTCAGTGACCTGTGTACCTGTACCCACAGATCCACTTGCTTATCAATACTCCCAAAGGTTCTGCCACTTAGTGTATATTTCCTATCTGTATTAGACCTTCCCAAGTACATTACCTCACATTTGTCCAGATTAAACAACATCTACCATTCTCTGCCGAAGTTTCCAACTGATCTATATCCAGCTGTATCCTCTGATGGTCCTCAATCTATCTGCAAATCCACCAACCTTTGTGTCATTTGCAAACATACTAATCAAACCAGTTACATATGTTATGTATGATCCCATGTGACTTCACCTTCTGCACCAGTCTGCCATGAGGGACCTTGTCAAAGACCTTACCGAAATCCATGTAGACAACATCCACTGCCCTACCCTTATCAATCATCTTTGTCACTTCCTCACAAAACTCAATCAAGTTCATGAGAGACAACCTTCCCTTCATAAAACCATGTTGCCTGTCGGTAATATACCTACTTATTTCCAAGTGGGAATTAGAAGTGCCCAACAATGACCATCTCCAGCAAGAGAGGATTTAACCATTGCTCCTTGACCTTCAGTTAATTACCATTGCTGATGCTGCTATCAACATTCTGGCAGTTAGCATTGACCAGAATCAGAACTGGACTAGCCACATAAATACTATGGCTACAAGAGCAGGTCAGAGGCTAGGAATCCTGCAGTGAGTAACTCACCACCTGACTCCCCAAAGCTTGTCCACCATCTACAAGGCCCCCAAGTCAGGGTTAATATGGAATAATCCTCATTTGCCTGGGATGAATGCAGCTCCAACAACATTCAAGAAGCTCGACACCATCCAGGACAAAGCAGCCCACTGGCATTGCATCTACAAACATTCAATCTCTCCGCCACTGACAAACAGCGGCAGCTGTGTACCATCTATATACACATCCTGTAAATGAATTTTTAAAAATTTGGTTCACTCTTAACTGGCCCAGCAAGCCACTTAGTTCACAGGCAATTACGGATGAGCAACAAATGCTGGCTTGTGAAAGAATACGAAAAGGAAAATATCTCTTCGGGAAGGCAGTGGTGTTGTCGTATTGTCACTAGGCTAGTAATCCAGAGATCGGGGGTAAGATCTGGGAACTGGGGTTCAATTCCCACTACAACAGATGATATTTGAATTCAACAAAGATCTGGAATTAAGAGTTTAATGATGACCAGGAAACCATTGCCGATTATTGAAAAAACCCATATGGTTCACGCCCTTACCTGGTCTGGCCTACATGTGACTCCAGAGCCACAGCAATGTGGTTGGTTTTCACATGTCCTCCTGAAATGGAGGGCAGTTAGGGATAGATAATAAATGCTGGCCCAGCCAGTGACACCTGCATCCTCTAAAGGAATGAAGACAAACTAGGATGTCAAACGTTGTGCCCCCTTTTAAAAAGGGCTGCAGGGAGAAGCCTGGGAATTACAGGCTGGTGAGTCTTTCATCAATGGTGGATAAATTGTTTAGTAAGTTTGAAAATGACACCGAGATTGACATAGTGGACAGTGAAGAAAGCTATCTAAGATCGCAACAAGATTAATTGGGCCAGTGGATTGATGAATGGCAAATGGAGTTTAATCTAGATAAATGTGAGGTGATTTTGGTGGATCGAATTGGGGAAGGACCTACTCAGTTAATGGTACAGACAGGGGAGAGTTACAGACAGAACAAAGATTTAGGGGCACAGATTCATAGCTCCTTGAAAGTGGAGTCACAAATGGACACAGTGGTGAAGAAGGCATTCAGCATGCTTGATTCCATTGGTCAGAACATTGAATACGGGGGTTGGGTCTTGATGCAAGATATAGGTAAGGCTACACTTGGAATACTGTGTACAGTTCTGGTCACCTTCATTATAGAAAGGATTTTATTAAACTAGAAATTGTACAAAAAAATTTACTCGGATGCTAATGGACTTGATGGTTTGAGTGAGGAGGACAGATTGGTTAGACTAGGACTTTTTTCCCTGGAGCATAGGAGGCTGAGGGATGATTTTATAGAGACCTATAAAATAATGAGGGGCACAGATCAGCCAAATAGTCCTTATTTTTTTTCCTTTTAGGGGAATCTAAAACTAGAAGGCATAGGTTTAGGATAAGAGGGGAGAGATACAAAAGTATCCAGAGAGACACTTTTGTGAGGGTGGTGAGTATATAGAAGGAGCTGCCAGAGGCAGTCAGAAGTGGTACAATTTTATCTTTTAAAAAGCATTTAGACATTTATATGGTAAGATGGGTATAGAGAGATGTGGGTACTTGGGGCGAGCTTAGTGGTTAAAAACTGAGTGGCATGGACAATTTGGGCTGAAGCGCTGATTTCTATGCTGTAAACATCTATGATTCTAAGGCTTTAACAGTTGTAAATGGATTTTATACAGTGACATTCATCTGTCATTGTAAATGATTGAAAGTCTGGGCACATACCACTTAATCATTCAGCAAAACCAATGAGCCCAGCAGAACAAATCATCTGAAATCTATTTAATATTTTATGACTCATTTAGTTAGTGCTCAGCTAAATTTCACTTCCATATGAGGCATTTTCTTTTGTCACAGTTCCATAATTGCTTTGGGGAGAAGTATGGTGAACTCTCCATTGAAGTAATTTTGGTTTCATCCTGTTTAGCTCGGAGTGGATTACAAGTAGGAATTTTATTTTACTTTTTTTTCGTTCCATAACTTGGCATAAGCAGTGTTTTTTTTTTAGTTTTACTGGGGAAAAGATTGTGAACGGGCTAGTTGCCTAACCGGTTACACAATGGAGTTGGTCTCAGGCTGGCGCTGAAGGAGTTAATGGTCAATCTCTCTCTCTCTCTCTGTCCCGAACTGTTATGGTATTTCTTTTCTCATTTCTCTGCCTTTTGCGTCTCCAGGTACAAAGCCCAAAGCTGGGGGCGTTCGTTTTGGAGCTGAGAGCCATGACGAGGGCACAGCCAATCATGTTCACTTTGAAGAGAAATTGCATGACTCTGTTGTCATGGTGACCCAAGAGGATGATGGGAGTTTTTTAGTCAAGGTGAGATCAAACTCGTGGCTTGTTCGTTTAAACATTCAATCACGGGAGGTTGAGGTCGCCATTTATTTCTATTTCTAGCCATTTCAGACTAGTATTCTTACTTCCTCACATTACTGTTTTTTCCCATCCGGATTGCCATGTTCTCTCCCTTCCCTATCAGTGGTGTGGAGAGGCCGGTGTTGGACTGAGTAAGTATAGGCTCACCTGATGAAGGAGCAGCCCTCTGAACCCAAATACACCTGTTCAACTTTAAGCTGGTGTTGGGATATTTATTACTATTCCCAATCAGTTGCACAGTGGTTAACATTGCTGCCTCACAGTGCCAAGGACTTGAGTTCAATTCCTATGGATGGGTCACTGTTTGTGTGGAGTCTGCATGCTCTCACCATATCTGCGTGGGTTTCCTCAGGACACTCCAGTTTCCTCCCACAGTCTGAATGACGTGCTGGTTGGGCATATTGGCCATGCTAAATTCTTCTTTAGTGTAACCAAACAGCTGCCAGAGTGTGGTGACTAGGGAATTTTCACAATAACTTCATTGCAGTATTAATGTAAGCCCACTTGTGGTGCTAATAAATAAACTAACTTTTTAATTTTAGATATTTTAATATTTAAAAGCCTATAATAGGAACTGGCAAAGTTGGCTTTAGATAAATTCTTGAGGCGTGAGTTACAGTAGATTAATACCTGGAATGAGCAGATTTACTTATGAGCAAAGGTTGGACAGACTGGGCTTGTTTCCACTGGGGAATAAAAGAATAAGGGATGACTGGTGAGAGATCCTATGTATGCTTAGCCCTGTTTTACAAAGACTTCATTTTAAGATATTTTTACCTGCGAACTAACTCTGCTAAACTGTATACTTGACTGCATGTAGAATGGGAAAGCTAAAGGTTAGCTAGAAATTGACTGCATTCCTAAAGGGTACACAATGCAGACAAACAAGTTATTCAATAATAGAAAAATGAACATTACAGCACAGAACAGGCCCTTCGGCCTTCGATGTTGTGCCGACCAAAATAAAAAGCAATGCCCCTCCAAACTAAACCATTCCCTTCTCTTCCATATACTTATCAATTAACCTCTTAAACGCCACCAAACTTGGCGCATCTACAACAGCTGCAGGCAGGGCATTCCACTCCCTAATCACTCTTTGAGTAAAGAACCTACCTCTGATATCCGTCCTATAACTCATACCCCTTAATTTAAAGCTGTGTCCCCTCGTGCTAGCTTTCTCCATCCTAGGAAAAAGGCTATCACTGTCCACCCTATCTAAACCTCTAATCATCTTATATGCTTCAATAAGATCCCCTCTTAGCCGCCTCCTTTCTAACGAAAACAACCTCAAATCCCTCAGCCTCTCTTCATAAGACCTGCCCTCCATACCAGGCAACATCCTGGTAAACCTCCTCTGTACCCTCTCCAATGCCTCCACATCTTTCTTATAATGTGGCGACCAGAACTGCACACAATACTCCAAGTGCGGCCGCACTAGAGTTTTGTACAGTTGCAACATGATGCTGCGGCTCCTAAATTCAATCCCCCTACCAATAAAAGCTAAGACTCCATATGCCTTCTTAACAACTTTATCCACTTGACTGCCTAAACCTTGCAGCTTCTAAGACAGAGACAGACTGTGAAAGATACTGCTATCTTTCACCGCTAAATCCCTCCTCTCATCCTCCAAGGGTCCAACATTCACTCTAGCCAGTCTTCTCTTTATATATTTGTAAAAACTTTTACTGTCATTTTTTTATATTATGAGCTAGTTTAGTTTCATACTCTACCTTCCCTTTCTTTATAATCTTAGTCATTTTTTGTTTTTTTTTAAATCTTTCTCAATCTTCTAATCGCCCACTATTTTTAGCCGTTCTGAATACACAACGCTCGTGACCTATCTTTAACCTTGCTTTAAGACCCTGCTCTGTTTAATTTGTCAACGAACACCTCTTCCAGTGCTCCTTCTTATTCCAAGATAAGGGTTGAAATATTGTTTGGATTTTAGCGTGTGTTTTCATTTTCAGATCCATTACAGAGATTGGCTGAGAAGCCAGTCTCCAAGTTTGCATTTTTTTACTGCCTCTGTCATGTTAATCTTTTTAAGTTCCATTCAGGGAAAGAAAACCGTTCTAAAACTCATACCAAGTGCTGTCCCCTTGTCTATCCAAACGAACGAATGGACCCAACAAGTAGGTTCAAGTGTAAAAGATCCTGAATTGTCTTGACAAGATGAATGGGCAAAAGATGTTTCCTCTTGAGTCCAGGACCGGGGGGCATTGTTTTAAAATTAGGGCCTTTTGAGACAGATGAGAATTATTTTATCTTCAGGGTTGTGAGACCTTGGCACTCTCCCTCAGAACGCAATGGAAGTGTTTGAGAGCAACTCTATTGTGTAACCGGTTAGGCAACTAGCCCGTTCACAATCTTTTCCCCAGTAAAACTTAAAAAAAACCACACAATATTCTTAAGGAAGAGGTAAATCCTCGTTAGGCAAGGGAATCAAAGGTTATCGGGGGGGGGGGGGGGGTTAGATGAGGAATTTTGAATTCAAAACAGATTAGCTGTGATTTTATGGAATGGTGGAGCATGCTCGACGGGCTGAATGGCCTACTTCTGCTATTTTATATATAAATATTAGGAGAAAAAAAAACAACTTGTGCATTGGGACCTTTTGGAATGAGAAGGAGCACTGGAAGAGGTGTTGGTTGACAAATTAAGCAGAGCAGGGTCTTAAAGCAAGGTTAAAGATAGGTCATGAGCATTGTGTATTCAGAATGGCTAAAAATAGTGGGCGATTAGAAGATTGAGAAAGGTTTAAGAAAAACGACAAAGGATGACTAATAAGATGATAAAGGGAAGATAGAGTATGAAACTAAACTAGCTCTAAATATAAAAAATGACAGTAAAAGTTTTTACAAATATATAAAAAGGAGGAGACTGCCTACATTGAATGTTGGACCCTTGGAGGACGAGAGGGGGGGATTTAGCGGTGGGTGATGAGGAAATGGCTGAAGCTTTTTTATGTCAGTCTTCACTGAGGAGGACACAAATAGTTTGCCAGATATTAAAGATAGAAGGATGATAGAAGATGACGTCCTCAATGCGATTACAGTCACTAGAGAGGTAGTGTTTGATAGACTAACAGGACTGAAGGTAGACAAGTCCCTGGGATCGGATGGAATGCATCCCAGGGTTCTGAAAGAAATGGCAGAGGTGATAGTGGATGCCTTAGTAATTATTTATCAAAATTCGCTGGACTCTGGGGAAGTGCCAAAGATTGGAAAACGGCTAATGTTACGCCCCTGTTTTTTTTAAAAAAAAAGTAGACAAAAGGCAGGGAATTATAGGCTGGCTAGTTTAACACCTATAGTTGGAAAAATGCTGGAATTTGTCATCAAAGAAGAAATAGCGAGGCACCTAGAAAAGAATGGTTTGATCAAGCAGACGCAGCACGGATTCATTAAGGGAAAATCATGTTTGGTGAGTTTATTGGATGTCTATAAGGATGTAACTAGTACGATGGACAGAGGGGAACTGGTGGATTGTGGTGTTTTTAGATTTCCAGAAGGTGTTTGATAAGGTGCCTCACAAAAGGTTGCTGCAGAAGGTTAGAGTTTACAGAGTTGGGGATAAGGTGTTAGCATGGATAGAAGATTGGTTGCCTAATAGGAAGCAGAGAGTTGGAATCAGTGGGTGCTATTCTGGTTGGCAGCTGGTGACTAGTGGAGTGCCCCAGGGATCAGTACTGGGGTCTCAACTATTTACCACTTGCATAGATAATCTTGTGGAGGGGGCTGAGTGTAGGGTAACGAAATTTTGCTGATGACGCGAAGATGATTGGGAAAGCAAATTGTGGAAAGTCTATAGAGATCTGGATAGATGAGTGAGTGGGCGAGGACCTGGCAGATGGAGTATAACGTTAGCAAGTGTGAAGTTATCCACTTTGGTAGAAATAATAGTAGGAGGGATTATTATTTAAAAAGCAAAAAGCTGCAGCATGCTACGGTGCAGAGGGATCTGGGGGTCCTTGTGCACAAATCGCAAAAACCCAGTCTGCAGGTGCAGCAGGTGATCAAGAAGGCGAATGGAATGTTGGCCTTTATAGTGAGGGAGATAGAATATAAAAGCAGGGAGGTTTTGCTGCAACCATACAGGGTACTTGTGAGGCCGCAGCTGGAGTACTGTGTGCAGTTTTGGTCACCGCATTTGCGAAAGGATATATTGGCCTTGGAGGGAGTACAGAGAAGGTTCACTAGGCTGATGCCGGAGATGAGGGGGTTAGCCTATGAGGAGAGACTGAATAGACTGGGTCTGTACTCACTGGAATTTAGAAGCCTGAGGGGGTAATCTTATAGAGACTTATAAGATAATGAAGGGGATAAATAGGGTAGAGGTAGAGAGATTCTTCCTGCTTAGAAAGGATAGCAGGACTAGAGGGCACAGCCTCAAAATAAGTTTGGGGGGTGCGCAGTTTAGATCAGAGTCGAGGAGGAACTTCTTCACCCAAAGCGTGGTGAATCTCTGGAATTCTCTGCCTATTGAAGTGGTGGCGGCTACTTCACTGAATATATTTAAGGCAAGGGTAGATAGGTTTCTGATAAACAAAGGAATTAAGGGTTATGGAGAGAAAGTGGGAAAGTGGTACTGAACCACTACAGATCAGCCATGGGCATCATCAGGCGGGGCAGGCTCAAGGGGCTAGATGGCCTACTCCTGCTCCTATTTCTTATGTCCTTATAAAGTAGTTGTAAAATCCCAACTGATTCTTTAGAGGCAAACACCTGCTCCCTTTAGTCCTATCTGGACTCCATGTGACTCCAGTCCCACAGCATTGTGTCACTGGCACTGCAGAGTACCCTAAAGGCACTCACCTGTATCACAGCACAAGTAGGGATTGGAAATAAATGGAACTGGAGGAGATTAAAGGGAGGGAGAGCTAGGGTTCGGAAAACACGGATGAAAATACTGCTGCTGCCCAGGGACCTGGGTTCAATTCTATCCTCAGCACTGTCTGTGTGGAGTTTGCGTGTTGTCCTGTATCTGCATGGACTTCCTCTGGGTGCTCCACTTCTCCCTACTCCAAAGATCATGCTGAATTGAAACTTTATTAGTCACAAATAAGGCTTACATTAACACTGCAGTGAAATTCCTCTAAGTAACACAGTCCAGTGTCTGTTCGGGTCTAACCAGCACGTCTTTCAGACTGTGGGGGGAAATGGGAGCACCCAGAGGAAACCCATGCAGACACAAGGAGAATGTGTCTGGGATTTGCACAGTGACCCAACCCAGGTCCCTGATGCTGCGAGGCAGCAATGCTGACCACTAAATTGCCCCTTAGTGTTGGGGGAATTAGGAAGGTATATTTGCGGGGTTACAGGAAGAAGGTCTGGGTGGGATTGTTGCTGGTGCAGACTCAGTGGTCCAAATGGAAGCCTCCTGCGTTGTAGGGATTCTGAGGAGTGGGGATTATCAGTGTAATCTTGGTATTCTTGTGCATCAGTCGCTGAAAGTCAAGTCGTTAGTGTATGCTTAAACTGGACCATCTGATGGGCAACATGACAGCTCAGAGACTATCGCTGTTGCTGTGCAGACACATGGATTTGGGGCCTGTGTCTGCGGGAGTTTGCGCGTTCTCCCCGTGGTTGCGTGGGTTTTCTCCGGGTGCTCCGGTTTCCTCCCACATCCCAAAAATGTGCTCTTAGGCTGATTGGGTAACAAATTGTCCATATATTGGTCCCTATATGGGAATCTTCCACAATAGGCATAGCCTAAAGTCATGGATATGTCATTAAGACGTTAGGACGGCGGCGTGGGCTCGTTGGGCCAAAGGGCCTGTTTCCCGTGCTGTGTTGCTCTTTGTTCTTTGAAAGTAAGCAAGCAGATAAAGCAGGTCTTAAAAGGCAAATGGTGTAGTGACCTTGAGTGTAGAAAGGGGGATTTATTTTGTACTGTCTGAGGCCACATCTGGAGTATTGTGTGAAGTTTGGTGTCCTTATCTGAGGAAGGATGTCCTTGCTATAGAGGGAGTGCAGTGAAGCTTTACCAGGCTGATTCCTGGGGTGGCAGGTCTAAGTCCAGTAGGATTTGATGACGAGGTCTTATAGAAACTTATAAAACTCCAACAGGATTAGACAGAGTAGATTTGAGAAAGAATGTTTCTCATGGTGGGGGGAGCCCAGAACTAGGGGTTTGAGGATAAGGGGTAAACCTTTTAGAACTGAGGTGAGGAGAAATTTGTTCACCTAGAGAGTGGTGAATGTGTGGAATTTACTACCACAAAGTAGTTGAGGCCAAAACATTGTGATTTCCAGAAGAAAATAGATAAAGGTCTTGGAGCTAAAGGGATCAATGAATATTTGGGGAAGGGGGATTAGGATATTGAATGCCATGATCAAAATGAATGGCAGAGCAGACTTGAAGGGCCAAATGGTCTACTCCTGCTTCTACTTTCTATGTAAATGTAGTAATTGGTATCTCTGTGCCTGTCAGGTGGATTGTGAAAATTATATGGTCTAAAAATTGTATACTGCCTTGGTCAGGCTGCACTTGAAGTATTGTGCACAAATCTGTGATCTGTCCTATAAAAATAACATGCGAACAATGGCAATAACAAGAATAGCAGCACGACTGAGATTGCAACTATCAAGAAAGATTTAAGAGCTTGGCTAAGATTTTAAAATATATGGCTGAGAGGGAACCTTTACACCCCCAAATGGGCTGGACAGGGTGGACAAGAAAGATCTCAAAACTGTGTGGTCTACAAATACAAAAGCAAAACAGTACAGAAGTTGGAAATCTGAAAATGCTGGAAAAATCCAGCAGGTCTGGCTGTGTCTGTGGAGAGAGAATGAATATTTCAGAACTCTTCTTTCTGTTTCTCAAACAGGTTTAGCCAGATTTACTGGACATAATCTAATAAGGAAGAAAAGAGAAATGTATTTACTCAGGGTGACACAGTGGCTGGCACTGCTGCCTTATAGTACCCGGGACCTGGGTTCAATTCCAACCTTGGGTCAGTGTGTGTGGGAACGTTCTCCCCATGCCTTGGGTTTTCTCCCAGGTGCTTCTATTTCTCCCCATATTCCAAAGATATGCATGTGGATTGGCCATGCCAAATTGCCCCATTCGATCCCAAGGTAACAACATGGGGTGGGATACTCAGTTGCAGAGTCAGTGTTCTTGATGGGTCGGACGGCCTCTATCTGCACGACAGAGATTCTATGATGCGGAGTGTGGTTAGAATGTGAAACTTTCTCCTGTGGTTGAGGCAAATAGTTTGGATGTTTTCAAATGGAAACAAGATGGTTACATGTGATAAAGATCAAAAGATGTATCAAAAAGCTGAGGCTCAGTAGATTAAGAGATTTGTGTACACAGACCCATCTGTCCTGTATATCCTGCGTAAATCTTGGAGAGGAAGTTCTTCCAGTGCTCCAATAACAGCCCTCCACAGCTATTGAGGGGAAACTACAGTAAGTAGTCTCAACACCAGTTTAAAGTCCAATAGGTTTATTTGCTACCAAATAAACTTGTTGGTCTTTAACCTGGTGTTGATAGACTGCTTACTGTGCCCATCCCGGTCCAATGCCAGCATCCCTACTTGAGGGAAACCAATTTACCTTCACTCGCTCCACTGTGTACAGAGCTTTGTTTACAAAATGGTTGTCATTGGGATGGCCTTGCAGGTGCAGTGGGCTGCTTTGGCCTCCTTCACTGCAGGGTTTCTATGATTCTATTCCAATTAAGGAAACTTAGTATGACCAATTCACCTAACCCACACATCTTTCACCTCCGGAGGGTGGCACAGTTGTTACCACTGCTGCCCTCACAGTGCCAAGGATCCAGGCTCGATTCCAGTCTTGAGTGACTGTTGGGACGTTCCCCCGTGTCCGAGTTTCCTCCTAGTGCTGTGGTTCCCCCCTCATTCCAAAATATGGGTGGGTTGGCCATGCTAAATTACTCCATGATGTCCCAAGATAAATACCATGGGATTGTGGGGTGGGATGCTGTGTTGGGGAGTCAGTGCAGACTTGAGGGAAAGCACCAAAATGAAGGGGAAAAGGAAAAAATACAACTACATAGAAAGGCAAGTGACAGGTCAGAGGATTGCCAAAATATGAAGAATGGCAGAGGAAGACTAAAAGGTTAATAAGGAGAAGGAAATTAGAGTATGAGAGGAAAGTGGCTAGCAATAAAAATTGGATAGCAAGAGTTTCTGCAAGTATTTAAAAAGGAAAAGAATAAGTCTAAAATGACCACCACTCAAAGTGTGACAATCTGGAGGTTTTTTATTCATTCATGTAATGATGCATTGCTGGTTGGGTCAGCATTTATTGTCCATTCCTAATTGTCCTTGAAGAGGGCAGTTAGGAATCAACACTGTGTGGGTCTGGAGTCACATGTAGGCCAGACCAGGTAAGGACAGCAGATTTCCTACCATAAAGGGCATCAATGAGCCAGACGGGTTTTTGCAACAATCAACAATGGTTTCATGGTCATTATTAGACTTTTTTAATTCCAGATTTTTATTGAATTCAAATTCCACCATCTGTGCGAACATTATTCTGGGTCTCTGGATTACTAGTCCGGTGACAATACCACAATGTCATTGTCTCCTCAGTTAATAGTAGCTAATAAGGAAATTTCAGATAAAAATGAACAAATATTTTGCTCCTGCCTTCACAATTGAGGATCCAAACATTCCAGTAATAGCTGTAAATCGGAAGGGAAAGAGGAGCTCGATGAAACTAACCACTAGGGAAGTGATACTGAGCAAACTGATGGAGCTGTGTGCTGACATATCTCACGGCCCCAATGGAATTGGACAATTCAGAAAGAGGCCATTCTGTCCATCGAGTCTGCACTAACCACAGTCCAACTAGGCCCTATTCCTGTAACCCCATGTATTTACCCTGCTAAACCCCCTGACGCTAAGGGACAGTTTAGCACAACTAATCAACCTAACCCACATGTCTTTGGACTGAGAGGAAGCCGGGGAATCCAGAGGAAACCCATGCAGACACAGGGAGTGTGTGCAGACTCCACACAGTTATCCAAGGCCAGAATTGAACCTGGATAACTGGCGCTGTGAGGCAGCAGTGCTAACCACTATGCCATTCTATCCTTGGGTCTGAAAAGAGATGGCTAACGAGGTTTGTTGGTGTTAATTTTCTAAAATTCATTAGACTCTGGAAAGGTTCCATCAGACTGAAAAGTAGCAAATATAACCCCTCTATTCAAGAAGGGAGTGAGGCAGGAAACAATAGGCCAATTAGCTTGATGCCTGTCATAGAGAAGGTGTTAGAATTCATCATTAATGAGATTCTCACTGAGCACTTAGAGAAATTCAAAGTAATTGAGAAGAATCAGCATGGTTTTGTGAAATGGAAATCATGTTTAATTAATTTATTGGTGCCCTTTGAAGGATAAAGGGGACCCTATAGCTTCATTTCCGGAAAGCATTTGACAAGGTGCCACATCAAAGATTGTTGTAGAAGGTAAAAGGGGGTAACAAGTCAGCATGGATAGAAAACTGGCAGAAAACAGAGTATGCATAAATGGGTATTTTTCTGATTGGCAGGTGTGATGAGTGGATCTGTGCTGGGGCTTCAACTTTTTGCAATTTATATTGGAAGGCTTTGAGGTGATGAAAGTGTAAACTTACAGATGAGCCAAAGATGTGAAGCATTGGACTGGGGTGGGCACAGTAAGTAGTCTCTCAACACCAGGTTAAAGTCCAATCAAATAAAGCTGTTGGACTTTAATGTGGTGTTGTGAGATTGCTTATTGTGCCAACACAGATAGGGAAGAGTAGCCTCTTAGGTTCATTCTGACAATATTAAGTTAGACATCATTGAAGCCACATTCATTGGATATATCCACAATCAAAATGTGAACATGTAATGCAGAGATTCCCTAATTGTCTTCCATCTGCCTTCTATCTTACTAAAAATACTTTTGCTTATGTTCTAACCTGTGTCAAGAACTATGCACCCATTACACTTGTTTGTTGAAATCCATGGGCTTTTTTTCCATCTGGCAATACTTCAGCTTTAAGATTCTCATTTGTTTTTACTCCCTCCATGGTCTCACCTCTTCCTATCTTTGTAGCCTGCCCCATCCCTATAAGCTGATGAGATGTCTCAATGTTCCTCCACTTCTGACATCCTGAACATCCCCAATTTTAACCACACCACCGCTGTACCCTCAGTAGTGACAGCCCAAAGCATGGGAGTTCCTTAAGTCTCTCCACTTTGTTTTCCTCTTTTTTTTTAAAAGACTCTTTTAGAAACCTATTGTTTGTTTTAACCAAGCTTTTTGTTGTGAGCCCTTGTACTCTCTCATGTAACATACCGTGTGGGCCAATGGTCCTGTAAATATCTTGAGTGTTTTGTTAAGTAATAGATGCTGCATAAGAATGGAGACACTCAAAGTCACCATAGCAAAAAAAAAGGCACGTTATTATTTAAATGGTATAAATTGAAGCAGACGTGTCTTTATGCAACAGTTGCTGCAAGTAAGCGTGCAGATACAACAGGCAGTAAAGAAGGCAAATGGTATATTGGCCTTCATTGCAAGATCACTTGAATGTGGGAATAGCAATATTTTATTGCAGTTGTACAGGGCTTTGGTGAGGCCACACGTGGAGTATTATATGTCATTCTGCTGTCCTTATCTATAGAGGGAATACAACAAACATTTTACCAGGCTGATCCTTGGGATGGCAAATCTGTCAGAGTTTGTCAAACTAACTAAATTAATTAACTATTTAAAGTTCCCGTAGTTGAAGTAAATTAGTTCCCGTGCTGTGTTGCTTAAATTAAAAAAAAATTTAAAAAATTAACAGAGTTTGACCCCGAAGACCCATTGATTCCAGTTTCACTAGAGCTCCTTGATGCCACACTTGGTCAAATGTGATCTTGATGTCAAGGGCTGTCACTTTCACCTCACCTCTCTCTGCACAAATAGAAACTAGAAGAGTAGGCCATCCTTTAGTTGGAGTCATATTTGGTACATAGGAAGGTGGTTATGGAGGGTCAGTTATCTCAGTCCTAGGATCTCTCTGCAGGAGTCCCTCAGGGTAGTGTCCTTGACCCAACAATCTTCAGCTTCTGCATCGATGATCTTCCCTCCATCATAAAGTCAGAAGTGGGGATGTGCAATCAATGTTCAGCATCGTTCGCGATGACTCAGATACTGAAGCCGTCTATGTTCAAATGAAACAAGATCTGGACAATATCCTGGCTTGGGTTGGTAGTAACATTTGTGCCATACAAATGCCAGGCAATGACCATCACCAATGAGAGATACTGTAAACACTGCCCCTTGACATTCAAAGATGTTACTGTCATTGAATTCCCCCATTGTCAACATCCTTGGGGCTACCATTGGCCAGAAACTCAACTGGACTCGCTACAAAAACAGTGGCTACAAGAGGTCAGAAGGTCAGAATACTGCAGCAAGTAACTCACTCCGAGTCCCCCGAGTCTATCCAGATGTCAGGAGTGTGATGGAAAACTCCCCACTTGCCTGGATGGTGCAGTTCCAACACAAACTTGACACCACCCAGGACAAAGCTGCTTGATTGGCAGCACATTTACAGATATTCAGTCCCTCCACCGATGCTCATTAGCAGCAGTGTGTACTTTCTACAAGATGCACTGCAGTGATTCACCAAAGATCCTTAGACTGCACCTTCCAAACCCACAACCACTTCCACTAGAAGTACGAGGGCAGCAGATAAATGGGAACACCATCACCTGCAAGTCCCCCTCCAAGCCACTCACTTATCCTGATGTGGAAATATATCGCCGTTCCTTCACAGTCACTGGACCAAAATCCTCAACTCCCTCCTTAACGGCATTGTGGGTCAACCCACAGTAACAGATTCAAGAAGGCAGCTCACCACCACCTTAAGGGCAACTAAGGATGGGCAATAAACTCTGGCCAGCCAGCTACACCCATGTCCTACAAACGAATAAAATAAGTTAATGTTTTGAGTTGAATATAAGACATGAAGAAAACAAAAACGTGATGGATTTTACACCATTGAAAAGTGGAGTCAAATGAGGAGGGAGAACAAAGGGTCAGAAGGTCAAAGAGATTAAGTGACAAAGATGTCAGAGAGCAAAAGGCAAAGGGAGTGTCTGTGGTTGCAGTAAAACTAAAGCTATTGTCCACAATGGATGGTAATGACAGAATAACAAACACTTCTTATCTGAAATTAAAAACATGGAATAAAAGGGGTTAAGACGAGCACTAGAATCACAGAATCCCGACCAGTGCAGAAGGAGATCATTCGGCCCATTGAGTCTGCACCTCTAACCTACGCACCCCAGGAAACTACAGGGCAATGTGGCATGGCCAGTGCACCTAACCTGCATGACTTTGAATTGTGGGAGGAAACTGGAGCATCTGAAGGAAACCCATGTGGACATGGGGAGAACATGCAAACTCCACACAGTGACCCAAGCCAGGAATCGAACCCATGTCCCCGGAGCAATGAGGCAACTGTGCTAACCGCTATGCCACCGTGCTGTCCTTATTTCTGTGTCTCTCTCTCTCTCTCTCTCTCTCTCCCCACTTTCACTAAAGAGGGTGAAAAGAACAAGAGTGAGGAATAGCGAGCATGATCTAAAACTGAGGAGCTCCGTGCTAAGTCTAGAAGGCTCTAAATTGATGGATCAGAAAATGAGGTACACTTCGTGAGCTTGACTGCTCGTGAGAAACCTTGCAGCGCTGATGCAGCCTGGTTTGGTAACAATTATTCTTACTCCTCCTCTCCAACCTTGTTGCTCTTGCAATTATGGGTTTTGCATTCAATATCTGAATTATTTATTTTTAAAAGCTCTTTTGAACCCATGTATTTTAAAACTCATTACCCTGATTAAATGTTCATTATGCTGGCTGCTGTTGCTGTTTTTAAATCTATTTGATTTCAAAAGGCAGCACTTGCTTTACCTGCACGTATCAGTGTTTCATGCTCCACGAGCAAGACAGGGAAATAAATTTAATAAATTCTGTCCATTGTATGTGCTGCTTACAGTTTGCACATGATTTGCATCTGTGTTCTGCATGAGGTAAGCTGCAGAGGTTATTGATGTACAGTCAGTACAGCACAAAGATGTTATTCTGCGGCACCGTGGTCAGCACTGCTGCCTCACAGCGCCATAGACTCCGATTCAAATCCGGCCTAGTGTCACTGTGTGGAGTCTGCACATTCTCCCTGTGTCTGTGTGGGTTTCCTCCCATGGTTCAATGTGAATGTTAGGTGGATTGATCACACTAAATTATCCCTTTAGTATCTCAAGATATGTAGGTTAGGGGAATTAGTGGGGTAATTATTGCAGTGTTTTAGGGGTAGGGCCTAGGTAAGATGCTTTTTCAGAGAGTTGGTGCAGACTTGATGGGCTGAAAGGCCTCCTTATTCTGTCCAGAATAAGCCCATCTGCCTCATTTCTTGTCCTCGCCCCATAGTCCTTTTAGTTTTAGTTTTAATCCTCCACAGGATGTGGATATCTGTCAGGTGCCAGCATTTCCTGGGTATCTCATATTGACCTTGAGAGTCAACCACATTGCTGTGGGTCTGGAGTCACGTGTAGGCCAGACCAGGTAAGGAAGACAGATTTCCTTTCCTGATGGACATTAGTGAACCAGATGGGCTTTATCAAAAATGGATTATAGTTTCACCGTTACTGGGATTGGCTTTCAGTTACAAATGGAGTTCAATAAATTTAGGAATTGTATGTAAATTCTACTAGCTGCCATGGTGGGATTTGGGACAGCGATATTATCATGATGCCAGTGTGCTGTGCCCAAACCAATTTCCTTTTGAAATCATCTCTATTCGTGTCACCCCCTCGTTCATATCTTTATCATTTGCTGCTTTAAAAAAAAATCCTCCTCACCTTTCTCTTGGTTGAAGCTTTAAATCCTTAAGCCATTAAGTCGTAAGAACAGTGTTCAGTTGTCTTCCTCATTGAAACTTCTCAATTTTTGTACATCTCTAGCTAATCTCCTTTTTACTCCAAGAAGAACAGCCCTTCTTCAGTCTAACCTATGGATAGTACAGTGGTCAACACTGCTGCCTCACAGCATCAGGGACCCAGATTCAATTGTCTGTGTGGAGTCTGCACGTAGGAATTGTACAGTGCAGAAGAGGCCCTTCGGCCCATTGAGTCAGCACTGAGACATTAGAAATACCTGAACTCTCTCCTAATCCCATCTGCCAGCACTTGTCCTATAGCCCTGAATGTTATGATGTGCAATGTGGTTGACTCTCAACTGCCCTCTGAAATAGCCCAGCAAGACATTCAGTTCAGGATAATTAGGGATGGGCAATAAATGCTGGCTAGCCAGAGACCCTCACCCCATGAACAAATTTTAAAAAAAGAAATTGCCTATCTTGCCCAAATCATGAAAATAGGTTTAAAATAGTGCTAGAACATGGTATAACTGGGCATCCAGCAGTTTGTAACATTTGTGCTGTTTCACAATGGACACTGGAAGCTTAATTATCGATCAGTTCAGAGTGGCAACAGTTATAGCTGCGTGGTTCTGAACTTAGCCTTTTGTGTCTCCAAGTCTACAGTACAGACTGAAGCCATTTGGGTCATTATGGTTGAACTGTCTCTTTTGTAGATCCAGCAAACGTATTCCTTTCCCCACTCTTTCTTGATACCCTGTCATTATCTTCTCAATTATTTATCAAATTGTCTTTGGGAAGGTACGATTTGAATCTGCTTCCATTGTTTCAGCCGGCTCACTCCAGGCCACCACAACTTGTTCTCTAAATTTAATGTCACCTTTTGGCTCTTTGCCAATCACCTTCAGTCTTGTCTACTGGTCACCCACTCTTCGTAGAATTATAGGATTTCTACATGCAGGAGGGGACCATTCGCCCCATCAAGCCTGCACCGACAACGTTCCCACCCAGGCTTTTTACCCGTGACCGCCACATATTTTTGACTTATTATTGTACAGTGAAAATTATTGTTTCTTCTGTGCTATACAGAGAAAGCATACTGTTTAAAAAGAAGAGAGTACAGAATATAGTGTTACAGTCATAGCTAGGGTGAAGAGGAAGATCATAATGCAAGGTAGGTCCATTCAAAAGTCTGACAGCAACATGAAAGAAGCTGTTCTTGGTATATAAGCTCAGACTTTTGTATCTTTTTCCCAACAGAAGAAAGTGAGAGAGAGAATGTCTGGGGTCTTTAATTATGGTGGCCGCATTTGCAGAGCAGCGGAAAGTGTAGACAGATAATAGATGGGAGGCTGGTTTGAGTGATGGACTGGGCTTCATTCACAACCCTTTGTAGTTTCTTTCAGCCTTGGACTGAAAAGGAGCATACTAAGTGTAATACAACCAGAAATAATACTTTCACCAGCTTTTACAGATGTATAGTAGAGAGTCGTTGCAGACATACCAAATTTCCTTAGTCTCATGAGAAAGCAGAGACATTGGTGAGCTTTCTTAACAACAGTGTCGACATGGGAGAACAAGGACAGGTTGTTGGTGATCTGGACACCTAAACATTTGAAGCTCTTTAACATTTCTATTTCGCCCCCATTGTTGTAGACAGGGACATGTCCTCCACTACACTTCTTGAAGTCGATGATCAGTTCCTTTGTTTTGTTGAAATTGGGGGAGATTATTGTTGTTGCACTGGTTCACCAGATTTTCCATCTCATTCCTGTACACTTTTGTCATTGTTTGAGATCCGACCCACTCTGCTTGGGTTTTCTTTGGTACCGAGATGAGGGTTGTCTTTACCCTGCTGAATCCCCTGACATTATGGGGCAATGTAGCGCGATCAATACACCTAACCTGCACATCTCTGGACTGAGAGGAAACCAGAGCACTCAGGAAATCAATGCAGAACATGGGGAGAGGATGCAAACTTGACAAAGATAGTCATTCAAGGCTGGAATCGAACCTTGTGCACTGAGGTAGCAGTGCTAGCCACTGTGCTGCCTTGTCCTTGTTTCTCAAATCCCTGCTCAGTTTTTTAGTGCAAAATTTTGGACGGCTGGAAATCAGTTCATTTGGCAGGGGCTGAGTTTACTGGGCACACAACTCTCTACAAGCAGGAGTATTGCTGTCTTCATGGAACTAATCCCATGACTGCAACTAGTGAACCTTCACGGCAACTTCAGTGGTACTTGAGCATGAGGCAACTGAGGAAACTCTAGAGTGAGAGGGAAAATGAAAAAGAGATCAGAATAATGTAAAAGAATCTGCCAGACTTTGTGCATTTTATTGGGAAGTAAGGTATGCGAGGGAGAACCAACAAGGTATGCAAGGGAAAACGAATAGAAGAATATGTGGATTGGCTGTAAATGTAAGATCTTCAGTGGAATTTTATGGCCCCTCGAGTGAGAGCGGAAGTTCCTGTCAACTAACATTTCTGTTGTCCGTCCCTTGCCCCCTCGGTTTTGTTTTATTCATCCGTGGTACATGGGCATCGCTGGCCGGCCAGCATTTATTGCCCATTAGTTGCCTGAGGGCAGTTGAGAGTCAAGCACTTTGCTGCGGATCTGGATCACATGTAGGTCAGATCAGGTAAGGAAGGCAGATTTCCTTCCCTAAAATACATTAGTGAACCAGATGGGTTTTTCCGATAATTGACAATGGTTTCAGAGTCGTCAGCAGATTCTTAATTCCAGATATTTTTATTGAATTCAAATTCCACTGTCTGCCGTGGCAGGATTCAATCCCTGGTCTGCAAAACTTGAGCTGAGTTTCTGGATTGATAGTCTAGCGATTTAATATCACTAGGGCCACCGAGTATTCCGTGTCGGGTGAGGCGGTAGAATTCTTGCATTTCACTTAAGTACCTGACTTCATTTATGTTGCTGAAATGAAACAAGATATACCTTGCCTAAAATTTTTGTCTTGCACTCATCAGGACAAATACAATGGCAAATTTCAAATGATCATAGCAGTTTGTACCGTGGGGTAAAATATGGTGCTGATTGGCCAAGGTGTTGCCATGGAGTTAGTACGGGCAACCTTAGACTTTTCAAGTACCCTGGGAAATTCACAAGGCTTGAACCGATTCCCCTTACTTGCAGATACTGCAGGCTCTTTACTGTCACCATTCTATACAATATATCCAACAGGAAATTCCTGTGAAACCTCTTTCAGTGAATGGTGTGATAGAATAAGGGCATGAGGCAGAAAGGAATCTAGGGATATGTTGGTCGGGTGAGATGAGATATGGTGGGAGAAGGCTTGTGTGAAGCAGAAACATTAAAAGGCTTGCTATTGTGCTGTCTTATGTTTAACAATCACCAAGGTCTCGATTTGAAATTTTGCGAAGCATTCCTGATAATTTGCTGAAACGAAACTCCTATGTTCTTATCAATCATTGTTAAACAGTCCACTCTTTGTCCTCCTCTAACACAAAGGTAAACCAAACAGAGTTCCTGTTGGATCTGCTCCCTCGGGTAGCTGCCATGTCCATCACCATGTCAATTACTAGGGGACATAGGTTTAAAGGAGATACACAAGGCAAGTTTTTTTTATATATAGAAAGTGGTGGATACCTGGAACTCGCTGCCAGGAGAGATAGTGGAAGTAGACACAGTAGTGAGTTTTAAGGGGCGTCTTGACAAATACATGAAATAGAATGGGAATAGAGGGATGTGGTTCCCGGAAAAGTGTAGTATTTTAGTTCAATTGGGCAAGGTGATCAATGGAGGGCCAAAGAACCTATTCCTGTGTTATAATGTTCTTTTATGTCCAACTATCTATTCCTGCCTGTGGCTGGCTGGCTGCTCAAGAGACAGTGCAGCCATTCACCATGTCTACACACACAAATGCACATTGCAGTAGAGTGTTGTTTATTCACTGTCTGGCTTGGGAATCACTTGTAGTCTTGATGTGGAGATGCCAGCATTGGACTAAGGTAAACATAGCAAGAAGTCTGGCAACACCAGGTTGAAGTCCAACCAATTTATTTGATAGTAAACTCACAAGCTTTCAGGGTTTGCCCTACGTCAGGTAAATGGAGAGTTACGTCCTCAGACAGAGCATATAACAGCACAGATAGTTTACAGATTACTGATTAGAATGCGAGTTTTTACAACTAACCTGCTATTCAAGTCTTAAAGATGCCGACAGTGTGAGTGGAAGGAGCATTATGCATAGGTTAAAAAGATGTGTATTATCTCCAGACAGTACAGTAAGTGAGGTTTTGCAAACCCAAGCAAGTCATGGGGGTTACAGAGTGCGTCATGAACCCATTTGTAACCCCCCAAGACTTGCCTGGGGTTGCAATACCTCACTTACTCTGGAGACAATACACATCTCTTTAATCTGGGCTTAATGCTCTTTCCACTCGCATTGTCGGCATCTTTAAGACTTGAATAGCAGGTTAGTTGTAAAGATTTGCATTCTAATCAGTAATCTGTAAACTGTCTATTGTTATATACTATCTGAGGCCAGAACTCTCCATTCATCTGACAAAAGGCAAACCCCGAAAGCTTGTGAGTTTACTATCAAATAAATCGGTTGGACTTAAACCTGGTGTTGTCAGACTTCTTTATTGGAAATTGGTCCCCAGTGATCACTATCAAATGGGATGGGTTTGTTACCCATAGGTCTCCCTCCTCCCCAAACCCATCCACCCCCCCCGCCATCGGCCAAATGCCATGCCAGCTCTTGATGTCTCTGCTTGGATGTGACAGATGGACTCTTTTTTTTGGGTTGTGATGTTAATTGTAGACTTGAGGATGATTGGAGATGATGAGGAATTTCTTCAGCCAGAGAGTGGTGACTCTGTAGAATTCATTGCCATAGAAGGCTGTGGAGCATCATTAAGTGTATTTGAAAAGAGATAGGCCCACCCTGTGTCTGTGTGGGTTTCCAGTTCCCTCCCACAGTCTGAAAGACCCGCTAGTTTGTGCATTGACCCAAACAGGAGTGTGTTGAGTAGGGGAATTTCAAAGTAACTTCATTTCAGTCTTACTTGTGCCTAGTAAATAAACTTGAACTCATTGAGTTAATAACTTAGGGCTGTAAATTTAAGGGTAAAATTGTATTTCTTCTGTTTAAGTGTTACTAATAGAACATAGAACATTACAGCACAGAACAGGCCCTTCAGCCTTCGATGTTGCGCCGACCAATAAAAAGCAATGCCCCTCCAAACTAAACCATTCCCTTCTCATCCATATACTTATCAACTAACCTCTTAAACGCCACCAAACTTGGCGCATCTACAACCGCTGCAGGCAGGGCATTCCACTCCCGAACCACCCTTTGGGTAAAGAATGCCCTTGAACTGATTAGTTTGTTCGACCATTTCCGAGGGCAGCTGAGAGTCAACCACATTGCTGTAGCTCTGGAGTAGTACGTAGGCCAGACCAGGTAAGGATGAGAGATTTCCTTTCCTAAAGGACATTAGTGAACCAGATGTGTTTTTCCAACATCAACAATAGTTTCATGGTCACCAGTAGATTTTTAATTCCAGTTTGAATTCAACTTCCATCTCCTGCTGTGGCAGGATTTGAACCCAGGTCCCCAGAACATTAGTTTAGTTCATTTTAGGAAACCTCATTGGCATGGATAAGTTGTGCTGAAGAACCTGCTTCTGTGTGGTATACCCTGATGACTCTAATTCTAGGCTTATTAGGGATGGAATTTAAATTCCATTAACTAAAATCTAGAATTGAAAGTTAGAGTCACCACTATTGATAATGAAACTAGTTTCGGTCTCACCACGATGGGAAGAATTTAAATTCAATTAATGCCGTGGTGAGGCAAAGTTTTCTCGGTCACCGTTACTGAGACCAACTTTCGTTTATGGGTTTATTAGTTAATAGAATTCAAATTCCGTCCCTGCTATGGTGGGATTTGAACCAGCGTCTCCAGAGTGTCCCACCTCTGAGTTACTAATCCAGTGACATTACCACTTAGACACATATCTCAGTCATTTTGCAAGTGGCAAAGTAAACAGCACCTTTTTTGGCTTTAGTTGAGTAGCTCTTTGGGACATCCCATGATCAGTCTGGTATAAATATAACTGAGCTTGTTTGTTCTCTTGGGCTAGGCTCTGAAGTAGGATAGTTGCTTACCCAGCAATGTTGGCATTGTATTTACATGCCGTATATCTTTCATTAGTTGTCAATGTCATAGATTCTCTAGCACAGATTGGAAATGAGGAAGTTCACAGTGAGAAGGGAAATCGGGTGGAACATTACATTTCTTGGGAGCTTTGGAACAAGAGGAGGTCATTCAGCCTTTGAGTGCATTCTGCTGCCACTTATTAAGATATTGCTGGTCCGCACCTCAACATTATTTACCCAGCATGGTTACATATCCCTTGATGTCCAACCTAATAAATCTACTGACTTCAGACTAGATGGTCCTTAGTCTTTTGAAGGGAATAGGCAATGCTGATTTCCCACTAAACAGCAGAGTGTTCAAAATGTTTTCTGATTTGTTTCCATCATTGACTCTGTTCATGCTTCCCACTGCCTCTGCAATGCAGCCAGCATAATCAAGATATACACTCACGCTCTCCCACCTTCTTCCATCAAGGGGAAAAAGATACAAAAGTCTTGGGTATGAACTGACTTGAACAGCTTCTCCCCTACTGCTGTCAGGTTCATTCAAAATTCTACCTTGTATTAAGTGAATCTTTTGCTACACCCTAACTACGACTGTAACACTACATTGTGCAGTCTCTGCCTTTCTCCTTTCCTTTGCCCCACAAGAAACAATGCTTTTAAGTTTGTTTATTATTAGTCACAAGTAAGGCTTACATTAACACTGCAATAAAGTTACTGTGAAATTCCCCTAGTCACCACAGTCTGGTGCCTGTCTAACCAGCATATCTCTCAATGTTCACATTACAATGGCCTCCAATCTGAAAATTTTCCCTCCACCACCACTACCCTTTGTCTTCTATGAGACAGCCACTTACTTATCCAATAGGCCAAATTTCCTTCGATCTCGTGTATCCTTTCTTCATGAGCCTACCATGGGAACCTTATCAAACACCTTACTAAAATCCATGTATACAACATCAACTGCTCTACTTCGTCGACACATTTAGTGCCTCATCAAAGAATTCAGTCAAATTTGTGAGGCAGGACTTGCCCCTCACAAAATCATAGAACAATACAGCGCAGAACAGGCCCTTCAGCCCTCGATGTTGTGCCTTCTATTCCGGATTAAACTGCATCTTTCCAAATGGTCATAAATCTTATCTCTCAGGACTCTTTCCACTAACTTACTACTGAAATAAGACTAACTGGCTTATAATTACCAGGATCATTCCAATTTCCTTTCTTGGAGAAGAACAACATTCACCATTCTCCGGTCCTCTGGCACAATCCCCGAGTACAGCGAGGATCCAAAGATCAAAGTAAAGGCTCCACAATCTCATCCCTTGCTTCCTAAGGTATCCTAGGATGTATCCCATCTGGCCAGGGGACTTAGTGACACTCAGGCTTTTCAAAATTGCATCTTCCCTCAGAACATTGACTTCATCCTATAACCTGAATCACATTCTCATCCTCAAAAACATGGCCTCCTCCTTATTGAACACTGAAGAAAAGTATTCATTTAACACCTCACCTATCTTTTCTGGCTCCATGCACAAGTTCCCACTACTATCCTTGACTGGCCCTAACCTCATCCTGGTTATGTTTAACATATCTTTAGATATGCTAAGATTGATTAGGGCCAGTCATAGACAGCAGTGGGAAGTTGTGCGTGGAGCCTGAAGAGATTGGAGAGGCACTGAATAAATATTTCTCTTCGGTATTCAAGCAGGGAGATGTAAATGTAGTTGTGGAGAACACTGAGGTACAGGGTTGCAAACTGGAAAGTATTGAAGTAGATAGGGAGGATGTGCTAGATATTCTTGAGGGTTTGAAGTTAGATAGGTCCCCTGGGCCGGACGGGATTTACCCTAGGATTCTCTGGGAGGCAAGAGAGGAGATTGCAGAGCCTCTGGCTCTGATCTTCAGGTCGTAGTTGGTTACGGGTGTGGTTCCGGAGGACTGGAGGATAGCGAATGTGGTCCCGTTGTTCAAGAAGGGGAAAAGAGACCTTCCAGGGAATTATAGGCCAGTGAGTCTTACTTCTGTTGTGGGCAAAGTATTGGAGAGAATAATTAGGGATCGGATTTATAGTTATTTAGAGCGAAATGAATTGATTGGGGATAGTCAGCATGGTTTTGTGAAGGGTAGGTCGTGCCTTACTAACCTTATTGAGTTTTTTGAAAAAGTGACCAAAGAGGTGGATGGGGGTAAGGCAGTTGATGTGGTATATATGGACTTTAGGAAGGCGTTCGATAAGGTGGACCATGAAAGGCTTCTGCAGAAAATGCAGATGTATGGGATTGAGGGTGATTTAGCTAATTGGATTAGGAATTGGCTAGCAGATAGAAGACAGAGGGTGGTGGTTGATGGGAGATATTCATCGTGGAGTTCGGTGACAAGTGGTGTACCTCAGGGGTCTGGTTTGGGGCCCCGGCTGTTTGTAATTTTTATAAATGATCTGGATGAGGGTATTGAAGGATGGAGTAGTAAATTTGCAGATGACACTAAAGTCAGTGGAGTGGTAGATAGTGAAGAGGGGTGTTATAGTTTGCAGAGAGACTTGGACAAGTTGCAGAGCTGGGCCGAGAGGTGGCAAATGAGTTTAATGTGGAAAAGTGTGAGGTAATGCACTTTGGCAGGAACAATAAATGTGTAGAGTATAGGGCTAATGGTAGGGCTCTTAATAGTGTTGAGGAACAGAAGGATCTTGGTGTGTATGTGCATAGATCCCTGAAAGTAGGCAGTCAAGTTGAGAAGGTTGTTAAGAAGGCATATGGAGTCTTGGCTTTTATTGGTAGGGGGATTGAATTTCGGAGCCGCAACGTCATGTTGCAAACTGTACAAAACTCTAGTGCGGCCGCACTTGGAGTATTGTGTGCAGTTCTGGTCCCCACATTATAAGAAAGATGTGGAGGCATGGAGAGGGTACAGAGGAGGTTTACCAGGATGTTGCCTGGTATGGAGGGCAGGTCTTATGAAGAGAGGCTGAGGGATTTGAGGTTGTTTTCGTTAGAAAGGAGGCGGCTAAGAGGGGACCTAATCGAAACATATAAGATTATTAGAGGTTTAGATAGGGTGGACAGTGATAGCCTTTTTCCTAGGATGGAGAAAGCTAGCACAAGGGGACGCAGCTTTAAATTAAGGGGTGATAGTTATAGGACGGATATCAGAGGTAGGTTCTTTACCCAGAGGGTGGTTCGGGAGTGGAATGCCCTGCCTGCGTCAGTTGTAGATGCGCGAAGTTTGGTGGCGTTTAAGAGGTTAGTTGATAAGTATATGGAAGAGAAGGGAATGATTTAGTTTGGAAGGTCATTGCTTTTTTCAAAATTGGTCGGCGCAACATCGAAGGGCCTGTTCTGCGCTGTAGTGTTCTATGTTCTATGGTCATTCTTTTATTTCTCACATAAGAGTAAAAAGCCTTGTTTTTCCTTTATCTCACCTGCAAAGGATTTCTCATGTCCCCTCCTAGCTCTCCTAAGCCCTTTTTCTTTTTAAACTCATTCCTTGCTACCTTGTAACTCTTAAGTGACCCAACTGAACCTTGTTTTATCCTTCCTTCCTTCCTTCCTTCCTTCCTTCCTTCCTTCTGCTTCCTTTTTCCTCTTGACAAGACATTCAACCTCCTTTTGAGAACCGTCATTCCCTTACTTGGACATTTCCTCCCTGCCTGCCAGGGATATGCGTATCAAGGACATGCAGTATTTGTTCCTTGAACAAGCTCCACTTTTCGTTTTGTGCCCATACCTGACAGTTTCTGTTCACATCTTATGCCTCCTAATTCTTGCCTAATTGCATCATAATTACTCCCGCCCCAATTATAAACCTTGCCCTGCAGTGTGACCCTAACCCTGTGGGAGGAAACCCACGCAGACATGGGGTGAACATACCAGCTCCATACAGATAGTAACCCAACCCAGGTCCCTGGCACTAAGTTTACTGTGCCACTATGCTGCCCAGTTTTCACTGTATCCCGATGCATGTGACAATAATAAATCAAATCAACAAATTCTGAAAGGTTTTGATTGTATTATGGATTATTGTTGTTCCTCCCATCAGGGAGCACTGATGGAAGGTTATTGATATCAATCAGGGTTAATAAGGAGCCTGAGGCAATTTGCGCCTTTGACAAGCGTAGGAACCAAGTGTCAAGAGTTGATGGGATTGGTTCATGCAGTGCTTGTGTTCTGATGTTCTTCTCTTTACTCTATCCTTGTTCCAGGTTGGCTTCTTGAAGATAAGTCACAAATATGAAATCACGTTCCTGCTGCCAGCCAGCCAAAACATGCGACAAAAGGCCAGCACCGTTCCCCTTCCTAACCTTTATTTGAAGCTGATCGACCTAGTTCCTGTTACAGAAGGTGAGAGTCTTCATACGTATTTGTGGGGATTGGCAGAGGAGCCAGAGGCAACACATGAGGGGGAATTGCAATTAGTGGTTATAATCCAGAATGAATTTTCTTTAAATAATGGGAGGAAATGTTTTACTAATCGCTTTCCAGAGGGAATACTAGAAAAGGAATGTTTTTGCAGAATGAGCGGCGGGGGTTAGGGACAAATTGTATTGTTCAGAGAATGGCCAGTGAAGAGTTGGTGAGTTACCAGAACATCAGATTCAAATCTGGTAGGCTTCTGTTAGTCAAATGCCCAGCTTAAGCTGGCTAAAATTCAAAAACAACTGTCGTCTTGGCAGCAGTTGCTACTTAGGCTAGTGACATGATGTTTCACTCTGTGTACGGCATGCACCTGCTTCTCTTCAATACAGATGGGGAAAAAAAATGACCTTTTCTAACACCTACTCTGTACTAAGCTCTAGGCGATTCACCCTATGATGTTCTTTGTGCCAGCTATGACTCGCTTGGTTATGAAGGGGAAATTGATCTCCTTACTGAGAACTAAAAGGCAACATTCAGGGTGGCATATAGTAGCACAGTGGTTAGCACTGCTGCTTCACAGCTCCAGGGACCTGGGTTTGATTCCTGGCTTGGGTCACTGTCTGTGTGGAATCCTCATGTCTGCATAGGTTTCCATTGGGCGTTCTGGTTTCCTCCCACAGTCCAAAGATGTGCAGATTACATTGATTGGCTAGGCTAAAAATTGCCCCTTACAGTCATGAGATGCAGAGGTTAGAGGGATTACTGGGTAAATATGTAGGGATATGGGGACAGTGACCCAAGCAACACCCACTATCCAAGCAGCTCCTGTGCCTCTTCTTCACTGCACATCCTGATCTTTGTTAATAGAGTTAGCCTTTTGTTTTTAACCTCAGGCTTCATTGGTGTTTTTGTGGAAACCCATCAGGTAACAATTGTAACATAGGAAACCTGCAGCCAATCTGCACATTGCTTTAAAAAAACCCACAAACCATGGCAATTTGTGATTGAGTGTTAAATATTAGCCAGAACACCAGGAAGAACTTTCTGCGCTCTCCAGAATAGTGCGGTCAGATTTTTTACTTTTCCTGAGAGTGCAGATGAGGCCTCAGTTTAACATCTCATTCGCAACCTCCAACAGTGCAGCACTCCTTCAGCACAGCACTGGATGCATTGGCTCAAGTCTCTGAACTACTACCTGAATATTCAACCCATGGACTCAGAGGCAAGTACACTGCCTCAAGCAGGCAGTGATTGAACTTCAGATATTGTGTGTCGTGCTCCTCTGAGAAATGTGAACCCCCCCGAAAGAGAGATGACTCCCTCAGCATTCGTGACTCTAAGGCAGTGATTTATTACTCTCTGCCCTCAGTGTATATATGAGTGAAGGGACATTAGCGCCAGCAGAATCTAGATAAAAGGAGAAACAAAGAAACATTGGCACCGGTAACCCGGGACCAACCACAAAAGAAGCACCAAGACCCCCTGACACAGAGACATTGGCACAAACCCATTGGGAGAGAGTCTGACCCACGTTGCCTCGACACAGTACCTAAGTTCAAGTCATGAGTTTGGATATTTTGTGACGTTTTTTGAATACTTTGCATATAACGAAATAGATTAGACACTGTGTGATGAAGTTTTGATAGATTTTTAGTAAGTTGCTAAGATGTAATGAAAGAAGTTGTTGGACCAAACTTTGAGTGACTTTGTCTATAATGCCAGCTAATCCCATTTCCGAGGGACAGCACCTTCGTTAATTTGTCAGGCATTCAGCCCATTTTCTCTGCCAGTGCTCTCACAAAGAGAGATGGGCTGAATGGCTTTATTTTGGTATTGTATGGACGCCGACCAGCCAACATTGCTGGAACACTTTTATATTTGTGAACTTCAGTTTCTACCTCAATACCCTCTCAAATAGCCAAACATTGTGGTTAAGAGGGACAGAACGTCTTTGTTTATTTGAGGTTCTTAAAAGAAAAGACGTGCATTTATATAGCACCTTTTTTTGCAACCTCGAAGCCCAAAACACTCTGTTTACTGCAGGGCAGGAAATAAAGCAACTGGTTTAAACAAATCAAGTTGCCTCAGGAAGAAAGGTTAGATGGTCTGGGCTTGCGTTTTCCAGAGTTTAGACTGAGAGGCAAATTCATTGAAACACAACCCAAAGGCATGAAGTTAGAGGATGATTCCTTCTTAAGACTTAACTTAAAACCGAGAACTTAAAACTGAGGTCAATCTTCAACAATAAGGGGTGGTCCAGTTCAGAGAGATGAGAAAAAATTTTTGAATGGTGAGTCTTTGTAACTCTCTTCCTGAAAAGGCAATGGAAGCATAATCTTTGAATATATTTGAGGCAGCGTTAGGTAGATTGTTAATAAACAGGGGTGAAAGGTTATTGAGGTTAGGGTCAGATCAGCCATGGTCTTAATGACGGGCAGGCTTAGAGGGGCGAGTGAGCTTCTCCGGCTTCTAACTCATGTTCGTATTCCAAGAACATGGCTGTAACAGTAACACAGTAATCTGTTTTTGAGTGTTGTTTGAGGGATGAACATTGCCCTCGGGGCACAGAGGAAGAAAGTTTCTGCTGTTGCTTTCAACAGTCTCAGCTGAACACAAGGATACGCTGGTTGTTGTTTCAACACAGCAGAAAGGCTTTCTTCTGTGCCCGGAGGCCAGTGTTCATGATCCTTCTTAATTTCTTGCAGCCTTGGGCGGAGCAGGAGCCATATCAAGGTGTGATACAACCAGAAAGAATGCTTCAATGGTGCATTTGTCAAAGTTGGTGAGAGTTGCAGCTGACATCCCAAATTTCCCTCTGGGAAAGTAGAGGCGTTGGTGGGCTTTCTTAACTATTGCATCAGGAAGGGCTTGAGAGAGGAAATGCAACAGTGATAAATTTAAAACAAAAACTGGAAATCTCAGCAGATCTGATAGCTGCATGTGTGGACAGAGAATAGAGCCAACGTTTCGAGTCCGGATGATTTTTCAGCTCTGAAGAGGTGTCTAGGTCCAGAAATTGGTTCTACTCTTTCCCCACAGATGCTAATTTCTGAATGTAGATGAGAGTCATCCAGACTCAACATGGGTTCTCTTCGCTGTCCACACAGATACTATCAGACCTGCTGAGATTTTCCAGCATTTTTCTGTTTTTGTTTCAGATTCCAGCATCCATTGTATTGTGTGTTCATCTTAGTGATTAAATTAGACCTCCCTGAAAAGTGTCAGAATCTTGCATGGACCAAATCCAGAGGAATCATTATTTTTCACCAGTTGCTGATAGTCCTCACCGACGGCACTGGTCTGCACACACTGTTGTCTGCGCTCAGTCAATGCAGATTAAGACGTACAATTCCGAGTCAGATTTCCAGCCAGCTTTTTTAAGCCTTGTTCTTTGTCCGGATAGCTGTTTCCGACAGGCCCCCACAGGGGAGTCACTCCATTCGTGATTTGTGCTCAGATTGGGACTTTGATTTGTTTGCACTTCTCAAGATGCGGCCGGACCCTTTTTTACAAGGCAGCCTTTGTGCTCCGGCTGCTGAATGCTGCAGTTGTCAGAAATGCACATGATTAGGATTCACTATTTATATTACAATAAAAAAAACTCATCAATCACAAACTAATTTAAAATGCACAGCAATCATTCTGCTGCAGCTCCACTCCAATCGCTATAGAATTAATTAAAAATAAACCCAGGCCCAGGAAGCTTCCAATAAATCTTGCACTGCGCCAAGTGATGGCCAACAAGTAAACTCTCGAGGGATCACATTGACTTGACTCTGCACTGCGGTGCAAACACTTCTGTGTCTGTCTGTGTATGCGTGTCTCTCACAGGTTATGTTCAGCAGGTTAGCGTACAGCATAATATCACAACTTTGAGCTTCCATTCTGAGGACAGCTTGTAACAAACTGGCTCAAGTCTCTTCAGTGCCCAGCAATGATATTTGAAGCTCTAAATTTATTTTAGTGTCACAAGTAGGTTTACATTAACACAGCAATGAAGTTACTGTGAAAATCCCTGAGTCGCCATACCCCGGTGCCTGTTCCCCTGGGACTATGGGGCAATTTAGCACGGCCAATCCACCTAGCCAGCACTTCTTTCGGACTGTGGGAAGAAACTGGAGCACCCAGAGGAAACTCAAGCAGACACGGGGAGAACCTGCAAACTCCACACAGACATTCTCCCTGTGTCTGTGTGGGTTTCCTTTGGGTGCTCCACCTTCCTCCTATGCTCCAAAGATATGCGGGGTTAGGTTGATTGGCCATGCTAAATTGCCTCATAGTACCAGGGGGGTCTAGCAGGTGAAATATGTGGAGTTACAGGAATAGGGTCTGGGTGGGATTGTAGTTGGTGCAGACTTGATGGGGTGAATGGCATCCTTGTGCACTGTAGAGATTCTATGTGTAGTCTCTGCTAAACCCAAGCTGGGAATTGACCCTGGTACTGTCTGGCAGCAGTGCTAATCACTGTGCTGCCCTGAGGAAAAGAATTCAGTCAGGTAGATAGGGAGGACACTGGGTACATTTTCAGGTCCCAGTGCAGATTGTAGAGCACTGGTGAGAACACACTTTGGGATTCTTTGCTGTCCCCTGCCAGGATAGAATATCATTCCTGCTCAGTGGGGTTGAGAACCAGACAGCGTATTTAAATCCCCATTCCAATATACTTAGTCAATTTCGAGCCAGATTGTGTCTCTTGTCTGTCGTCTCCAACTCCCGGGGCAGCAGGAACTTGGCGTGAATCAGTACTGGCCTCCACAGACACAGATTAGATGTGACTATAATGCTGGGTGCACAGAGGTCGTCGAAGCCCTTGCGTGATCAAGCAAAAGGCTGAGTGGGGCCCTGGCAGTGTTCACCCATCAATCCTAACTTGATTGGCAGTGTCATTGTGCCAAGGTGGCAGTGCTGGGGGCGCATTGGGATGGTGGGGTGTTCCTCTTGAGTGGTGGGGTATGGGAGGTTCCTAAAGAGAGGGACTCTTGAGAGTGTGGGGGGAATGCTATGTTGGAACTCCTGAAGGAGGTGGCCATAGAGGGATCCTGAAAGTTGAGGGTGGTGCGTGTGTTTCTCCTGGAGGAATGTGGGTGGTGGTGAGGGTTAGTTTAGTGACTCCTGGGTGATGGGGACTTTTGAAAGGAGAGAGATCTTTGACAACCCTATTGCAGGGCGTCATGCTCTCATCAGGGAAAGGGGGCGTTCTAGTACCAGCTAGCAGGGGCACCTGATGCCGGCAAGTGGGGTACTAAGCTGTCAAGTTGGGGGCTGGGGGAGGGTGAGACTCCAGGGTCATTTGGAGGTCAGGCCCTTTTAATGCCTGTCCGTGTTTGGCCATAACCTTCCAGTCACCCCTGGACTCGGGGTGGGGTGCCGGAGGAATAGAGAATTGAAAGTATTACACCCTTATTCAAAACGGATTGTGAAGTTAAGCTCAGCAATCACAGAGCAACTAGTTTAACTTCAGCGGTGGGGAAGTTCCGAAACAACTATTCGGGATGGAATTAGTAGTCCTGTGGGGAAAATGTAGGTTGACTAGGAAGAGCCAACCTGGATTTTGAAATGGGGAGTCCTGCTTAAACAAAGAAAACTACAGCATTGGAACAGGTCCTTTGGCCCTCCAAGCCTGTACCAATCATGATGCCTTAACTAAACTTAAAAAAACCTGCCCTTCTTCAGTCCGTATCCCTCAATTCTCCTCCTCTTCCTGTACCCAGCCAAATGCCTCAAATGTTGTTAGTGTCTGCTTCCACCATCACCTTTGGCAGCATGTTCCAGGCACTCATCACTGTCGGCATGAAAAACTTTTTCCCCCCAGTCCCCTACCTGGCCCTGAACCTGGAAAAAGCCTTTAATTATCCACTTTGTCTGTGTCCTCATAATTTTGTAGAACTGTATCAGGTGTCCCCTCAGTCTCTGTCTTTCCAGTGTAAATAATCCTAGTTTATTCAACCTCTCATAGTCAACTCCCTCGAGACCAGACAACATCTTGGTGAACCTCTTTGCGCTCTCTTCAAAGCTTCCATGTCCTCCTGGTAGTGTGGCGACCAGAACTGCAGGCAATTCTCCAGTGCAGCCTAACATTCCCTCTTCTGCTGGAAAAAGCTACAAAAGTCTGAAGTCACATACCAACAGATTCAAGAGCAGCTTCTTCCCTGCTGCCATCAGACTTTTGATTAAGTCGATCTTTCTCTACACCCTAGCTATGACTGTAACATTACATTTTTGCACTCTCCTTCTCTAGAAATAGTATAGTGCGCAAGAAACAATACTTTTTATTATATGCTAATACATGTGACAATAATAAATCTAAACCAAGATTTTACATAGCTGCAATGTGATTCACTAACTCTTGTACTCAATGCTGTGGCCTATGAAAGCAAGCATACCATATGTCATCTTATTACCTTGGCCATCTGTATTGTACTTATCGGAGACTGTGGGCAATTTCATTAACTTGCTGGAGTTTTTATTTTGAGGAGCTAGCAGAATGTTGATGAGGGTAATGTTGTTGATGTGGTGTACATGGACTTTCAGAAAGCATTCAATACACTGCCACGTAACAGATTTGTGAGAAAAGTTGTAATTCATGGAATGAAAGGGACAGTAGCAATATGGATACAAAATTGTGGAATGATAGGAAGCAGAGAGTAATGGTCAGTGGATATTTTTCAGGCTGGAGGAGGGTTTGTCGTGGTGTTCTCCAAGATTGGTATTGGGACCCTTTTCTGTGCGCGTGCGTGAGTGTGCGCATGTGTTCTATATCTTGGTGTGCAGGAGACAATTTCAAAGTTTGGGAATGACAAAACATGGGAGCATTGTAAACTGTGAAGAGGACAGTACAGAACTTCCAAAGGACATAAATAAGTTTAGTGGAGTGGGAAAATAGGTGGCAATGAATTTCAATGTGGAAAAGTGTGAAGATGCATGTTGGTAGGAAAAACATGGAGAGACAATATAAAATAAGGGGTACAATTCTTAAGGGGGTACAGGAACAGAGGGACCTGGAGATCTGTGTCGATCTTTAAATGTTGCAGGACCAATGGAAAGAGCAGATAATAAGTCATTTAGGATTCTGGGTGTTATTAATAGAAATATAGAATTGGAATATTGTGTAAAGTTCTGGGCAGCATGTTATAGAAAGAATGTGTCCACAAAGAATGCGGATGAGGTTTCGAAGATTGGTTCCAGGGATGAGAGCTTTCAGCTATGAAGACAGCTTTAAAAAAAATTTGGATTTTTTGAATTCTTCTTTTGGAGAGAAGATCTGATCGAAATATTAAAAATCCTGAGGGGGTTAGGCAGGAAAATATCTGTTCCTGCTCATAAAAGGATCAAGATTGAGAGGGCACAGATTAAAATGATTTGCAAAAGAAGCAAATGAGATGAGGAAAAAAACCCTTTCACTAAGGGAATGGTTCAATGTAGAATGCACTGCCTGGAACCACATGGATTGTAGGTGATGTTTAGAGATGCACAGAAAGAAGATTTTGTGTAAATGGGTCTTTTTCCGATTGCAGTTAGTGGCTAGTGGGATTTCACAGGGATCTGTGCTAGGACCCCAACTGTTCACATATATTAGTAATTTGGAAAAGAGAATTGAATGTATTATCTCCAGATTCACAGATGATACAAAGTTGGTGGGAGGTTGAGCTGTGAGGAGAATGCAGAGATGCTTCAGTGTGATTTGGACAGGCTGAGTAATTGGACATCGGAATGGCAGATGTCGAATAATATGGATAAATGTGAGATTATTCACTTTGGTAGCAATAATAGGGAGACGGATTATTACTTGAATGAGTGTAGACTGAGAGAGGTGATACTCAAGAAAATCCTTGTGCATCAGTTACTGAAAGTGAGCACACAGGCACAGCAGGCAGTAAAGAAGGCAAATGGTATGTTGGTCTTCATAGCGAGAGTATAGGGATAGATATATTTGCTTCAAGTTTATAGGGCATTGGTGAGGCCACATCTGCAGTATTGTGTGCAACTTTGGTGTCCTTGTGTGAAGAAGGATGCTTTTGGTATGGAGGGAGTACAGTAAAGGTTTACCAAGCTGATTCCTGGATGGCAGGTCTGTATGAAGAGGAGAGACCAAGCCGATTAGGATTATAATCACCGGAGTTTAAAGTGAGCGGGAATCTCAAACGTGTAAATTCCAACAGGGGTTAGGCAGGATAGATTCAGAAAGATTGTTCCTGATGGTGGGGTAGTTCAGAGCTAGGGCTTGTTTTTTGAGGATAAGCTTGTTTAGAATTGAGATGAGGAGAAATTTCTTCATTCAGAGGGTGGTGAGTGTGTGGAATTCATTACCACGGAATGTGGTTGAGGCCAAAATGTTGTCTGATTTCAAGAAGAAATTAGATATAGCTCTTTGGAGTAAAGGGATCAAAAGTTAGCAGGGGTGTGGGGGGTGTTGGAATCAGGATATTAAATTTGATCAGCCATTATCAAAATGAACGGAGGAGCAGAATCGAAGGGCCAAAAGGCCTACTCCTTCTACTTTCTACGTAGGTGTGGTGGAGGCAGATTCAACTGAGGCATTCAGGAGGACATTGGTTCTATTCGAATAATCAATTAATGCTCAGTGATGTAGGGAAAAGGCTGGAGAATGGCCTCCTCCTCTACTGCTGTGTGTGTGTGTGTGTGTGTGTGTGTGTGTGTGTTGTGTGTGTTGTGTGTGTGTGTGTGTGTGTGTGTGTGTGTGTGTGTGTGTGTGTGTGTGTGTGTGTGTGTGTGTGTGTGTTGTGTGTGTGTGTGTGTGTGTGTGTGGTGTGTGATTCTCCAGAGCACTGGGAATTGGTTTCTTCACCAAAGGACTTGTCACAGCTGATGTCAACTCAAACTTTACTCCCATAGCAATAAAGAGGTGGGAATCAAAGGACAAAGAAAATTACAGGACTTGCAGCCCTCCAAGCCTGCACTGACTATGCTGCCCAACTGAACTAAAACCCTCTACCCTTCCAGGGATCGTATCCCTCTGTTCCCATCCTAATCATGTATTTTAAGATGCCCTCTAAAAGAAACAATTGTATCTGCTTCCACTACCTTTCCCCCAGCAGCAAGTTCTAGGCACCCATCAAACTTAGAACATGGAACCCTACAGTGCAGAAAGAGGCGCTTTGGCCCATTGAGTCTGCACCGAACACAACCCCACCCAGGCCCTCCCCCCATATCCCCACGTATTATACCCACTAGTCTACACATCCCTGGACACTAAGGGACAATTTCTTAGCATAGCCAATCAACCTAACCCACACATCTTTTGACTTGTCTCATACATCTCCTTTAAACCTTGCCCTTCGCAACTTAAACCAATGCCTGCTAATAATTGGCTTTTTTCATCCTGGGAGGAAAGCTTCAATCGCTAAGATTGTTTTTCCTCATCCCCTCTCATGAACTCTGGAGGTCAATCCTAACACCCCAGCCGCTGATGCGACCGAGTTGGGTTAATTCAGTCTAGGCCAGCGACTGAAACCAAATGTATTCCGTCCTCAGCGCTGCTCACTCCTACACCAGCTGGAGAAGTGGGAGAAGCTCTCGGTTTTCTTTCAAGAGGTGAGAGACTGTGTGTAAGAGCTGAATCACCCACAGGACTGATGCTAATAACATGAATCACTATAGTGATCTGAAACTTGGTCCAGCTGCTGAAGCCCCTTGCCAAGCTGCCTGTCTCGTTCTGATAAATTACCATGTTTGGCTGCTATTAATAGCTTAGTATGTCCACCTGTGAACAATTATCTCCTAAGAACATTGTGGCCAGCGGCGATGGTGTCTGGGGTTAGATATCCCGCAGCACGAGAACAAGTTTCAATTCAACGGCCCACCAGATCAACCACAGCTATTTAATGTGGGGAGCGATTCCAAAGCCATAACACCGGTGTTTATCTGAACAAAATAACTGAAGCTGAACCAAGGAGGCCTTAAGAGTGCAAAGCTTGGTCAAAGGGAAATCTTAGCAGGATGAGAGAGATTGGTTTAGGGAGGAAGTTCCTGCATCAGCACAGTAGTTAGTTAGCACTACAGCCTCACAGCGTCAGCACATTCTCCCTGTGTCTGCGTGGATTTCCTCCAGGTGCTCCAGTTTCCTCCCACAGTACAACAATCGCGCTGGTTGGGTGCATTGCTAAATTCCCCCTTAGTGTCCTGGGATGTGTAGATTAGAGAGATTAGTGGGGTAAATATATGGGGTTACGGGGATAGGGCCTGGGAGGGATTGTTTGGTTGCTGGGCCAGTGGGCCGAATGGCCCCCTTTTTGCACTGTAGGGTTTCTGTGATTGGCTATGCTGAATTCTCCCTCAAGTGCCGGAGTATGGTGGGTGGGGAATTTTCACAGTAACTTCATTGCAGTGTTAATGGAAGTCTACTGGAAGCCCTTTGAAGGCTTTGGTCGTTCCGAATGTTCACTGTCAGCCCGCCCCCCTCGCTCCTTCCTTTACCTGTGCGGTCTCTCCTAATCATTCTCACCCCTCCGTCCAAGCCCTGTGGCTTTGTAAATCTTGTTAAGGTAGGCGCTGAAGGAGTGGGTGAATATAAACATGCCTTATTTCGTTAAGGAGCCTTATCATCTGTTTTGGAAAATATCCTCTTGTCAACTTTCTCCCTGTGCAGGATGGGAGAGTTGTTGGTGTTTGTGAGTTTGTCACAGTTCTGCCACCAGCCGGTGAGGCGTGAGGGAAAAATAATCTTGCCAAATATTTTTCTTTCCATGCAGGCAGCTGTTTTTGAACTTCAACCTGAGGCACTGTGCCCTCTTATTATGGGTGGCACAGTGGTTAGCACAGCTGCCTCACAGCACCAGGGACCTGGGTTCGATTCCCGGCTTGGATCACTGTGCAAAGTCTGCACGTTCTCCTTGTGTCTGCGTGGGTTTCCTCCGGGTGCTCAAGTTTCCTCCCACAATCCGAAAGACGTGCTGGTTAGGTTGATTGACCGTGCTAAATTCTCCTTCTTCAATGTCCCCGAACGGGCACCGGAATGTGGCGATCATTATTTCATGAAATTCCTACAGTGCAGAAGGAGGCTATTTTGGCCCATCGAGTCTGCACCTGACCATAATCCCAGCCAGGCCCTATTCCCAATAACCGCTCCCCCCCCCCCCCCCCCCCCCCCCCCCCACCCTCCCATATTTCCCCGATATTAGGGTTAATTTAACGTGGCCAATCCACCTAACTCGCGCATCTCTGGAGTGTGGGAAGAAACCCACCCAAATAGGAGACTGGGAGATTTTCACTAACTCTGCAGTATTAAAGTAAGCCTACTCTTGACACTAATAAACTTAAAACTAAAACTCTAAAGGCCAGTGCTTTCCCACACTCAGTCAGCTGCAACCTCTCTGCAGTTGTGTTGACAGTTTGGAAATAAAGGAAGTCTTGCGTTTTATATCTCTCTTTCCGGGACCAGAGGACGTTTTGAAGCACTTTACAACCAGTGAAGTCATTGTTGATGAGATATCACTGCAGGAAGTGTTGCAGATAATTTGTGCACAGCGATCTCCCGCTGACAACAATGCAATTACCACCAGATAATCTGTGGGGTTTTTTTTTTTTTGGGATGTTAATTGAGAGATGGATATTGGCCAGAGCACTGGGGAGATCTCCGCAGCCATGGGGTTTTTTTTTACACTTACCCAAGTAGGGTGATGGAGCCTCCATTTCACAAAGAAAATTACGGCATGGGAACAGGTACTTTGGCACCGACCATGCTGCCCAGCTGAACTAAAATCCCCTACCCTTCTGAGCACATATCCCTCTATTCCCATCCTAGTCATGTATTTGTCAAGATGCTCCTTAAAAGTCACTACGGTATCCGCTTCCACTATCTCCCCCCGGCACCCATCACCCTCTGTAAAGAAAAGAAAATCTGCCTGTGTTGATGTGCGCAAAACTTGATGTCTGTATCGATATGTGTTCACCACACCCCCACCCTTCCCCTGTAGCCAGTCAGGGTACGAAGATTTCTCTCAAGGCCCCAGCAATTTCCTCCCTTGCCTCCCTCAGTATTCTGGGGTATATCCCATCAGGCCCTGGGGACTTGTCTACCTCAATGTTTCTCAAAAACCCCAATACCACCTCCTTTTTGATCTCAACATGACTCAGACTATCTACACATCCTTTCCCAGACTCATCACCTACCAAGTCCTTCTCTTTGGTGAGTATTGACGCAAAGTACATCTTGTCTGACGGTGAGCTCTCCCACAGCACTGCACTGAATGTGTCAGCTTTGTTTTGCGTACCCAAACCCTGGAGCGGGACTTGAACCCTGGAATTTGTCATTCGGAGACGCACGTGCCACTGAGACACAAGGTTTTGGAATGATTCTCGTGCTGTGGGGCTCAGGGTGAGGGGTGGCTGGAGGCCGAGGAGTTGACGGGGATGCAGATGGACTGTGCATGGATGTAGAGTTGCGGAGGGAGTGTTGGGGTGAGAGTTTACTGGATGTGAATCTGCTGGGATGTTGGGATCCATAGAACACCTATAGTGCAGAAGGAGGCCATTTGGCCCATCAAGTCTGCACCTGACCATAATGCCACCATGGCTCTATTCCTGTAACTCCGCACATTTAATCAACCTAATCCGCACATCTTTTGACTATGGGAGGAAACCGGATCTCTGGGAAGAAACCCACACAGACATGGGGAGAATGTGCAGACTGACATAAGCAGTGACCCAAGACAGGTATCAAACCCAGGTCTCTGTCTCTGAGGCAGCAGTGCTTGCCTACCATGTTGCATAATGCTGAAGCGTGGTGTATTGGTGTATGGGGGGAGGGAGGGATCGGCTAAGGATTGTAGGGGAGGAATGGGTCTAGAGATTCTGGGGATTTGGAGTGTGGAATTCCTGGGGTTTAAGGTGAGAGGTTGCTGGGGGTGGGGTGGAGTTTCTAGGGTGAGGGCTGAGGGGTTGCTGGGTGAGGGCTGAGGGGTTGCTGGGGGTGGAGTGGAGTTTCTGGGGTTCAGGGTGAGAGGTTGGGTGGTTGGGGTGGAGTTTCTGGAGTTCTGGATGAGGGGGTGGTGGGGGTGTAGAGTTACCGAGGGGGGGTATTGAGGGAGATGCGTTGGGGGTGAAATGGAGTGCGCAATGTTTCTGCCACTGTGTGTGACCCATGGAAAACGATGGAAACTCTTCAGGAGAAAGTGATCCAGTTGTCTGCCGTCTTCAGGCAATGTTCACTTCCATTCTCCTGCCAGAAGGGAGTTTGTAAATTCAGTGCCAATAATTCAGGAGACCTGTCTCTCTCCGAGGGAGCTGAATCGCTGCAGTATGTAAATCACTGGGTTCAGTTAAGGTCATGATTCACTTTCTTTTCATTTCATTTGATCCCATCTTCGAAGCAGAGTTCACTTTCCTCGAATGGGCCTCCTCAACAGTGCTCATCATTGAGATATCCAGCCACAGGGTGCGTCACAGCTATGTACATTCCTCGTGCTCTCTCTGCCTGGCACCACTCTTGCAATCCATGTTTAAACCCAGCTTTCTTTTCTATTTTTAAGCCTGGTCATTTAGTATTTATTCAGATGAACAGTTGTTCCTCGCAGCAGTCAAAATTACATCTGCCCTGTTCAGCCAGTGCAGCTCACTTCAGATCTGGAACAGCGCCCGGCCCCTTTGCACTGAAGGCCACAGCCCATTCCGGGGAACAATGGATCTAGAATGACACTCCCTCCCAGTGCAGCACTGAGGGAGTGCTGCAGTGTCAGAGATGCTGGCCTTCAGGTGAGCTGTTAAACCAAGGCCTCCATCTACTCTCCCAAGGCTCAAAATCCCCTGGGACGTTCCAATAATGAGTTTTAAGACTTCCACCATCCCCCTGGCTGATTTATATATTCCTTAGTCAATTTAGCCTAAATAGATTCTCTTTCTTTGTCATTCTCTCTTTCTTCTTTTCATTTAATTTGATTTATTATTGTCGCATGTACTGGGATTCAGTAAAAAGTATTGTCTCTTGTTCATAGAGTACGTAGGAGAGAAGGAACGGAAGGGGCGCAGAATAGTGTGTCACAGTTGCAGGTAGGATGTGGCAAAAGATCAATTCAATAGATTCATTTAAAAGTCAGGAAGAAGCTGTTCTTGAGTTGGTAAGTACGTGACCTCAGACTTTTGTATCTTCTTCCTGATGGAAGAAGGTGGAAAAGAGAATGTCTGTCCGATATGTGTAGGATCCTTGATTATGCTGGCTGCTTTGCTGAAGCAGTGGGAAGTGTGGATGGAATCAATGGATGGAAAGCTGGTTTATGTGATGGACCGGGCTTCATTCACGACCCTTTGTAGTTTCTTGTGGGCTCGGGCACAGCAGGAGCCATACCAAGCTGTGATACATCTGTAAAAATTAGTGTGAATCATAGTGGACATGCTGAATATCCTTAGCCTCCTGAGAAAGTAAAGCTGTTGCATTAACTGTAGCATCACTAGTTCACTGATTCCTGGAATGTCGGGATTATCTCATGACAGGAGATTGGATTGACCTGTGTTGGTTGGAGTCTTAAAGAACACTGACCTCCTGCTCAAAACAGACACAGAATACATCGAGAAGGGGTGCATTATTGCTGACTCACCTTTGCGGCTTGTTTTGTCCTCTTGTGGAAGACCAGCATTAGCCTGTGGACTTTATCAGAGGTTTGGAAGTCAAGAGATCTTTTACTAATAAAGACCAGTCATAAAAAATGAAATCTTGCTCATCAGACTGATTGTTGGGATGTCAGGATTATGTGATGAGGAGAGATTGGGTCAACGAGGCCGGTGTTCGCTGGAATCTCAAAGGAAGAAGGGAGATCTCACTGATAAAAGTTTGAAGGCTGTTGTTTCTCTGGCTGGGGGATGGGGGTTGGTGCCTAGAATAAGGGGTCACAGCCTCAGGATGCAGTAGGGAGCACTACTGCATTAGGGACTAGGGAGCTAGATTCGATTCCTGCCTCGGGCCACTGTCCATGCAGAGTCTGCATTGGTTTCCTCCAGGTACTCCAATTTCCTCCCACAGGCCAAAGGTTAGATGGATTGGCCATGCTAAATTGCCCTTAGTCCCCTGACACTAGCTAGGATAAATGTATGGGGATAGGGCCTGCAGACTCGATGGGCTGAATGGCCTCCTTCATCACTGTAAGGATGCTATTATACTTGTGATTGGTGTAAGATCAGAGGCAACATCAGATTTGCAGACCAGTAATAGTGCAGAAAGAAGCCATTCAGCCTGTCATTTCTGTGCTGGCTCTCCGAATGAGGAATTTGCATAGAGCCACCTCCTTGCTCACCTGGTACATAGAAACCATGAAACTAGAAACAGGAGTAGGCCATTCAGCCCTTTGAGACTGCACCACCATTCTTTAAAGTTTTCACGTATAAGTTCCTCATCTCTGGATCCATTCTCATGAATTTTTTTCCGACTCTTTCCAAAGTCTTTAACATCTTTTCTCCAGTCCACTACTTGAGACGTCACTCCATTGACTCATTGATGTGCACCTATTGAGGGCAGTATAATGGCACAGTGGTTAGCACTACTGCCTCACAGCCCCAGAGTCCTAGCTTTAATTCCGCTTTGGGTGACCATGTGGAATCATAGAATCCCAACAATGCATAAGGAGGTCATTTGGCTCACTGACTCTGTCAGAGCACTTTTACCAGTAGGTAGCCCCTGCCCTATCCCTATAACCCCACATGTTTATCACAGCTCTTCCATCTTGCCTACACATCTCTGGATATTAAGAGGCAATTTAGCATGGCCAATCCACCTAACCTACATATCCATGTACTGTGGGAGGAAATTTGTTGGGTGTCTTGTCCTGAGGGGGTCAGGGCTGGTACTCACTGCCATTGGCAGGGTCCTGACCCAAAGTGGGGGAAATCCTGCCCAGAGTTACTGAGATGAGCTATTTGTCACCATTAGCATTTCCTAATTTTGTTGAGCGAGGTAACTGTTGACATCATTTCACAAAAATAATCTCATCCAAATAAGCTTACTGTCTATGACACACAGTCTGATTTTTAAATTAGACCAGAAAGTGAGTGAGAGGAACATTGAGCTATATTCCAACTGGGAATCAATCCTAAAGCAACTGAACAAATACTTGGCTTTCCTTTCATCTGATTTGCAATGCAAATCCAAATAACAGAGAAAAATCTTCAAAATCTGTTTATTTTTCCTCTGTGTGATCTTTCTCTCTCTCTCGTGCTCTGGCTGTTATCTCTACTCCAATCTACTCCCAATCCATTTTCGTTCTTGATCGTTTCTGCTTTCTTCCCTCTCCCTTAATCTCCTACTATTTGCCTCTTTGCTCGCATGCGTGCTCTCTCGCTCTCTCATCTCTCCTCATTTTTGAGCCTCTCTTCTCCCTTGCCATCCCCCAAACTCATAAATCATACTCCAGAGACCTTTGTTTCGAAAGGTGAGCTTCTTCTACGTCATTATTAATGCTCTGAGACTGAGGAAAGGACAAGTGCACGGGAGTTTGGCTCTAATGGATCCAGGAAGAAGAGCACTGGCTGGTGATCTCCTGCCAGGCTCGAGCCCTGGATCCCCTGACCTTCTCTAGGTTACACTTGTTGACTTTTATTCATTCATGGGGTATGGGTGTCATTGGCTGGGCCAACATTTATTGCCTATCCCTGAGGGCAATTAAAACTCAACCACATTGCTGTGGCTCTGGAATCGCATTTAGGCCAGACCAGGTAAGGACAGTAGATTTCCTTCTCTAAAGGATGTTAATGAACAAGATGAGTTTTTACAACAATCAGCAATGGTTTCATGGTCATTAGTAGACTTTCAATTCCAGATTTTTACTTTTAATTTGGATTTCACTGTCTGCCATGGCAAGATTCAAACCCAGGTCCCCAGAGCATTACCCTGGGTCCCTAGATTACTAGCCCAGTGACAGCACCGCCCTGCAACTGACTCAGGGGTGAGTGGAACCCAAACCTGGATTCTTTCAGTATTGTGTGAGTTAGCCGAGTGCTGGGCTCTGCAATGCCAATTCAATGATGTAACCATCACTGAATCCCCCACTGTCAACATCCTTGGGGTTACCATTGACCAGAAACTCAACTGGACTTGCCACATAAACACGGTGGCTACAAGAGCAGGTTAGAAGCTAGGAATACTGGTGAGTAACTCTCCTGCTGACTCCCGAAAGCCTATCTACCATCTACAAGGCGCAAAGCAGGAGTTGGTGGAATACTCCCCACTTGCCTGGATGGAGTGAGACTCCAACACCACTCAAGAAGCTTGACACTCTCTAGGATAAAGCAGCCTGCTTGATGCTTTTCTTTTAAAGTTTACTTATTTGTGTCACAACTAGGCTCATGTTTACACTGCAATGAAGTCACTGTGAAAGTCGTCACTCCCTGCCTCCTGTTCGGGTACACTGAGGGAGAATTTAGTATGGCCAATCCACCTAACCAGTACATGCTTCGGACCAAGGGAGGAAAGCATGGTTGTGCAGGCTTGGAGGGCCAAAGGAACTGATCCTGTGCAGTAATTTTCTTTGCTCTTTGAAACCAGAGCAACAGGTAGAAATCCACGCAGACGAGGGGAAGGGAAATGCAAACTCCCCTCAGAGTGACCCAATCGAACCCGGGGTCCTGGGTGCAAAGGTATCATTGCTAACCACCACCACCACCCCCCCCCCCCCCCACCAGCAACACTCAGTAGCAGTAGTGTGTGCTATCTACAAGATGTGCTGCAGTAATTCACCAAAGATCCTTAGGTGCTATCTTTCAAAGCCATGGCCACTTCCATCTAGTGGGACAAAGGCAGAAAACACATGTGAACACTGCCACCTGCAAGTTCCCCTCCATGTCACTCACCATCGCGATTTGGAGATATATTGCCATTCCTTCACAGTCACTGGAATTCCCTCCCTAATAGCATTGTGGGTCAACCCTACAGCACACGGACTGCAACGATTCAGGAAGGCAACTCACCACCACCTTCTCAAGGGTGGGCAACTAGGGATGGGCAATAAACTTTGGCCGAACCAACGATGCCCAAGCCCCACAAATCAAGAAAATAAGAAGCAAGCCCAAGGGGAAGATGAAATTCTGCTTCTCACGGTGAAGTTGGTGATTGTTTCTTAATTCTTTTGTAAAGCAGTGGAATAATAAATCCTTGGATAGAGAGTGTCGCGAAGCAACGGAGCACAGTGTTAGCTTTATTCATGGAGGTTTTCAAGGATACTTTCAAAAGTGTTTTAACCACTCACAGATAAATCTTTTTTGACCATGGATGAATAATCATTGCTTATAGACTGGAAGTAAGGAGTAACTTCACATGTTCTCACTTGTGTCAGGGGACGAAGGAGTGACAGGATTTCTAGCTTGCAATTCATGCTCTCCAAGGACCCCAAAATGTTTCACAGCCAATAGATTGTAATCATTGATGTCGTGCTGTTAATGTGAGCAGTGGTTCGCACCCACAAAGAGCAGTGAGACAATCTCCAGTTAATCTGCAATGGTTGGGGGAGAAATGTTGATGTGGAGATGTCGGCGTTGGACTGGGGTCAACACGGTAAGAAGTCTCACTCGACCAGGTTGAAGTCCAACAGGTTTATTTGGTAGTAAACACCACTAGCTTTTGGAGCGCTGTTCCTTTGTTAAGAACTCCCCACTCACCTGACGAAGGAGAAGCGTTCCAAAAACCAGTGGTGTTTACTAACAAATAAATCTGTTGGATTTTAACCTGGTCATCTGAGACTTCTTATGGAGAAATATTGGCCAGGGAGAGCACCCAGCCCTCCTTTGAATTCTTACTTTTACCATTCATCTGAAAAGGCAAGTCTGTTTAATGAATGAGGAGTGTTGAGGGGGGCTGTGGGGCCTGTGTGCAGGGGGGGCTGTGGGGCCTGTGTGCAGGGGGGGCTGTGGGGCCTGTGTGCAGGGGGGGGCTGCTTATTGGAACTTGCAGAATACTGAAAGATTAGAACATAGAACATTACAGCGCAGAACAGGCCCTTCGGCCTTTGATGTTGCGCCGACCAATTAAGAAAAAGCAATGACCCTCTAACCTAAACCATTCCCTTTTCATCCATAAACCTATCTACTAACCTCTTAAACGCCACCAAATGTGGCGCATCTACAACTGCAGCCGAAGTTGAGCCGAAGGGCCTGTTTCCTGTGCTGTGTTGTTCTTTGTTCTTTGCATCAGGCAGAGCATTTCATACCCTTACCACTCTCTGGGTAAAGAACCTACCTCTGACATCTGTCCTATAACTACCACCCCTTAATTTAAAGCTATGTCCCCTCGTGCTAGCTTTCTCCATCCTAGGAAAAAGGCTATCACTGTCCACCCTATCTAAACCTCTAATCATCTTATATGTTTCAATAAGGTCTCCTCTTAGCCGCCTTCTTTCTAACGAAAACAACCTCAAATCCCTCAGCCTCTCTTCATAACACCTGCCCTCCATACCAGGCAACATCCTGGTAAACCTCCTCTGTACCCTCTCCAATGCCTCCACATCTTTCTTATAATGTGGGGACCAGAACTGCACACAATACTCCAAGTGCGGCCGCACTAGAGTTTTGTACAGTTGCAACATGACGTTGCGGCTCCGAAATTCAATCCCCCTACCAATAAAAGCTAAGACTCCATATGCCTTCTTAACAACCTTATCGACTTGATTGCCAACTTTCAGGGATCTATGCACATATACACCAAGATCCCTCTGTTCGTCAACACTATTAAGAGTCTTACCATTAGCCCTATACTCTACACATTTGTTATTCCTGCCAAAGTGAATTACCTCACACTTTTCTGCATTAAACTCCATTTGCCTCCTCTCGGCCCAGCTCTGCAACTTGTCCAAGTCTCTCTGCAAACTATAACACCCCTCTTCACTATCTAACACCCCTCTTCACTATCTACCACTCCTCCGACTTTGATGTCATCCGCAAATTTACTAATTCATCCTTCAATACCCTCATCCAGATCATTTATAAAAATTACAAACAGCAGGGGCCCCAAAACAGATCCCTGAGGTACACCACTTGTAACCGAACTCCATGATGAATAATTTCCATCAACCACCACCCTCTGTCTTCTATCAGCTAGCCCATTCCTAATCCAATTAGCTAAATCACCCTCAATCCCATACATCTGCATTTTCTGCAGAAGCCTTCCATGGGCCACCTTATCGAACGCCTTACTAAAGTCCATATATACCACATCAACTGCCTTACCCCCATCCACCTCTTTGGTCACTTTTTCAAAAAACTCAATAAGGTTAGTAAGGCACGACCTACCCTTCACAAAACCATGCTGACTATCCCCAATCAATTCATTTCTCTCTAAATAACTATAAATCCTATCCCTAATAATTTTTCCAATACTTTCCCACAACAGAAGTAAGACTCACCGGTCTATAATTCCCCAGAAAGTCTCTATTCCCCTTCTTGAACAATGGGACCACATTCGTTATCCTCCAGTCTTCTGGCACTATACCTGTAACCAACGACGACCTGAAGATCAGAGCCAGAGGCTCTGCAATCGCCTCTCTCGCCTCCCAAAATATCCTAGGGTAAATCCCGTCCGGCCCAGGGACTTATCTAACTTCAAACCCTCAAGAATATCTAGCACATCCTCCTTATCTACTTCAATACTTTCCAGTTTGCAACCCTGTATCCCAGTGTTCTCCACAACTACATTTACGTCTCCCTGCGTGAATACCGAAGAGAAATATTTGTTCAGTGCCTCTCCAATCTCTTCAGGCTCCACGCACAACTTCCCACTGCTGTCTCTGACTGGCCCTAATCTTGCCCTAACCAATCTTCTATTCTTAACATATCTAAAGAAAGCTTTAGGATTCTCCTTGATCCTATCAGCCAAAGTCTTCTCGTGTCCCCTTTTAGCTCTCCTCAATTCACTCTTTAGCTCCCTCCTGGCTAATCTATAGCTATCCATTGCTCTAACTGAGCCTTCAAGCCTCATCCTGACATAAGCCTCCTTTTTCCTTTTAACCAGCGAATTAACTTTTTTAGTACACCACGGTTCCCTTACTCGACCATTTCCTCCTTGCCTGACAGGGACATACTTATCAAGGACTCGCAGCAGCTGCTCCTTGAATAAGCTCCACATTCCAGATGTTCCCAGTCCCTGTAGTTTCCTAGTCCAATCTATGCACCCTAATTCTCTCCTGATGGCCTCATAATTACCCTTCCCCCAGCTATAACTACTGCCCCCAGCTTCATGCCTATCCCTATCCATCACTAAGGTGAACGTAACCAAATTAAGATCAGAGGGCACAGCTTCAGGGACAACCCTTTAGAACTGTGAGGAGGGATTTTTTTCAGCCCGAGGGTAATGAATCTTGGGGTTCATTGCCACGAAGGCTATGACGGCCAGGTCATTGAGTGTATTTAAGACAGAGAGTATTTCTTATTTGGTAAGGGGAAAAAGTGGGAAAATGGGATTGGGAAGCATATCAACCATGATTGAATTTCAGAGCAGACTTGGTGGGCTGAATGGTCTAATTCTACTCCTATATCTTGTGGTCTTCTGTATTGGCATCTCCAACAGAGCTGCACTTCCTTAGCACTGCACTGGAGGTGGCTGCTGAGCTGACTTGCTCTTGGAGTGGGACTTGAACCCTCAACTTTGCAGCGAGAACTGAGTGAGCCATGGCTGACCCCAGTTCGACAGAAGGAGTCCCACTTGTTTTAAGTTAGCCAGCTTCAAACAACAGAAACATTAAGAATTTTTAATGTTAATTCTTTTCAAAAGTGAAGAGTTTATTGATAATTGTGACAAAATGTAATTTTCTTTAACTATTACTGGGTCGTACAGAACTTGAGCATTGTTGAAAAGCGAAGTGCTACTGAAGCTTTTCATCTTGTACAAATACAACAAGACCACGATCAAAGCAATTGAGTTGCTTCTCATATGAATTGCTGTGATTGTTTGAAATGTGGCATTCTTGCATTTGTCCTGGTGAGTTCAAGATGAAAAGCTTCAGCAACACGTCTCCTTCTTTCATTGTTAATGTTGAGTGAATGTCAAAGTTTCCTGGTCATTTTTCGATGAATTACATATCCCTTTAATATGTGCTTTCACCACCATATCTTGGAGTACAAAAGGAGGCCAGTCGGCCCATCATGCTTGTGTCAGCTCTCTGAAATTTATCTTGCCCCACCCTTTGCTTTTTCCCCCACAGCTTTGCAAATCTTTCCTTTTCTGGTATTCACTTTGAAAGTTACTATTGAATTTGCTTCCAGCACCTTATATAAATCATAACCCTCTGCATTTTTGGGAAGAAGAGTGGAATTTTACTGGCACGTCCACCCTAGGTTCATACGACCTCGCCAGAGGCCAATGGAAATGCCTTTCTGCATGCCCAGTAAAATTCTGGCTAAAATCTTGTCTCCTCTCCCCTCTGCAATATAAACCTTGAACTGTAAATTTTATTTAAAGTTCATCAATGCCAAAATTGAATTGTTGTTCTGTGCATTCTCTTGGAATTGGATTCACGTAACATGTTGCAGCTTTATAAAGGTTTGCTTAGGCTGCACTTAAAAGTATTTCGTTCAATTCTGGTCGCCGCATTACAGGAAGGATGTAGAAGCTTTGGAGAGGGTGCAGAAGAGGTTTACCAAGATACTGCCTAGATTAGGGTGCATGAGCTCTAAGGAGAGACTGCATAAACTAGGGTTCTTTTTGGAGCAGCAAGGCTAAGGGGAGCCCTGATAGGGAAATCTATAAAATTATGAGAGGCACAGATAGAGTTGACAGTCAGAATCCTTTGCCCAGAGTTGAAATGCCTAATACTAGGGGGCATGAAGTTTTATGAACTTAAGGTGAGAGAAGAAAAGATCAAACAAGATATGAAGGGCCAAGTTTTTTACACAGTGATCAGTGTCTAGAATGCATTGCCAGGATGGTGGTGCAGGCAGATATGATAGCAGTGTTTACGGGATTTTTAGATAAATACATGAACATGCAATGAATAGAGGGATACAGACCAAGGGAAGGCAGAAGGGATTAGTTTAATTTGGTGTCATGTTCGGCACAACATCATGGGCTGAAGGGCTATTATTGTGTTGTATTATTTTGTGATACATACTTGACAATGGATAAAGTGGAGAGAATTCCTTATTATTGACCAGGGCTGACTTTTAACCCAATCCAATAATGGAAAAGCAACATCACTGGAATAATAATCCTCCACATGTCTATATGTCAATTGCTGAGAACACTAAACATTAGTAGCTAGTGCATGTGTTCAGGAATAAATTAAAAATGTGAGTGGAATATTGCTCTTTATTCCACAGGGATTAGAGTTCAATCATGTGGAAGTTTTGCTTCATTTCTTTCAATTTTACCAACATTGCCATGTTAGACTGACCGTGAGATTCTTTTCATAGAAACATAGGAAATAGAAGCAGGAGTAGGCCATTTGGCCCTTTGAGCCTACCCCACCATTTGTTTCGGTAATGGGGAAAAAACTAAAGTCAAATTCAATATCCTAATTTCACCCCCACATACCCAAATGTCCCTTAATCCCTTTAGCCCCCAGAGCAATGTTGAATTTTTTCTTGAAATCACAATTGGCCTCAACTACGTTCTGTGACAGTAAATTCCACACATTCACCATTCTCTGGGAGAAATATTTTCTCCTCACTTCAGTAATGTCCTTCAGGGAAAGAAATGTGCTGTCCTTGCCTGGTCTGGCCTATATGTGACTCCAGAGCCACAGCAATGTGGTTGACTTTTAGCTGCCCTACAAGAGCAACTAGGGATGGGTGATAAATGCTGGCCAGCCAGTGATGTTCATGTCCCACGAATGAGTTTCCCAAAAGGTTTATTCCTTATCCTCAACCTGTGACCCCTAGTTTTAGATTCCTCCACCATTGAGAACATTTCTATCTAACCATGTTGAATTTTTTTTTAAAGTTTCTGAGATTTCTCACCCTTCTAAGCTCCAGTGAATATAATCGTAACCGACTTAGTTTCTACTTGTATGACAGACTTGTCATCCCAAGAATCAGCCTGGTAAAACTTCAGCTTAATGAGTCAAGCCACTCTCATGCCTTTTGGGGCTCGGGAATAAGAAAAGAATATAGGATCTGCAGAAGCAGTGGGATTGATGGACAGTGACTTTTTCAAAAAGAAATTCTTTTTGCAGGCGACACAAAAATAGGCAGGACGATAAGTTGCAATGACCCTACAAATGGATACAGGTTAGAACATAGAACGTTACAGCGCAGAACAGGCCCTTCGGCCTTCGATGTTGCGCCGACCAATTATGAAAAAAGCAATGACCCTCCAAACTAAACCATTCCCTTCTCTCCATAAACTTATCAACTAACTTCTTAAATGCCACCAAAAGATGTAAATGTAGTTGTGGAGAACACTGAGGTACAGGGTTGCAAACTGGAAGTATTGAAGTAGATAGGGAGGATGTGCTAGATATTCTTGAGGGTTTGAAGTTAGATATGTCCCCTGGGCCAAACGGGATTTACCCTAGGATTCTCTGGGAGGCAAGAGAGGCAATTGCAGAGCCTCTGGCTCTGATCTTCAGGTCGTCGTTGGTTACGGGTATAGTTCCGGAAGACTGGAGGATAGCGAATGTGGTCCCATTGTTCAAGAAGGGGAAGAGAGACTTTCCAGGGAATTATAGGCCAGTGATTCTTACTTCTGTTGTGGGCAAAGTATTGGAGAGAATTATTAGGGATAGGATTTATAGTTATTTAGAGAGAAATGAATGATTGGGGATAGTCAGCATGGTTTTGTGAAGGGTAGGTCGTGCCTTACTAACCTCATTGAGTTTTTTGAAAAAGTGACCAAAGAGGTGGATGGGGGTAAGGCGGTTGATGTGTTATATATGGACTTTAGTAAGGCGTTTGATAAGGTGGCCCATGGAAGACTTCTGCAGAAAATGCAGATGTATGGGATTGAGGGTGATTTAGCTAATTGGATTAGGAATTGGCTAGCGGATAGAAGACAGAGGGTGGTGGTTGATGGGAGATATTCATCGTGGAGTTCGGTGACAAGTGGTGTACCTCAGGGGTCTGTTTGGGGCCCCTGCTGTTTGTAATTTTTATAAATGATCTGGATGAGGGTATTGAAGGATGGATTAGTAAATTTGCAGATGACACTAAAGTCGGTGGAGTGGTAGATAGTGAAGAGGGGTGTTATAGTTTGCAGAGGGACTTGGACAAGTTGCAGAGCTGGGCCGAGAGGTGGCAAATGGAGTTTAATGTGGAAAAGTGTGAGGTAATGCACTTTGGCAGGAATAATAAATGTGTAGAGTATAGGGCTAATGGTAGGATTCTTTATAGTGTTGATGAACAGAGGGATCTTGGTGTATTTGTGCATAGATCCCTGAAAGTAGGCAGTCAAGTCGATAAGGTTGTTAAGAAAGCATACGGAGTCTTAGCTTTTATTGGTAGGGGGATTGAATTTCGGAGCCGCAACGTCATGTTGCAACTGTATAAAACTCTAGTGCGGCTGCACTTGGAGTATTGTGTGCAGTTCTGGTCCCCGCATTATAAGAAAGATGTGGAGGCATTGGAGAGGGTACAGAGGAGGTTTACCAGGATGTTGCCTGGTATGGGAGGGCAGGTCTTATGAAGAGAGGCTGAGGGATTTGAGGTTGTTTTCGTTAGAAAGGAGGCGGCTAAGAGGGGACCTAATCGAAACATATAAGATGATTAGAGGTTTAGATAGGGTGGACAGTGATAGCCTTTTTCCTAGGATGGAGAAAGCTAGCACGAGGGGACACAGCTTTAAATTAAGGGGTGATAGTTATAGGACGGATATCAGAGGTAGGCTCTTTACCCAGAGGGTGGTTAGGGAGTGGAATGCCCTGCCTGCGGCAGTTGTAGATGCGCCAGGTTTGGTGGCGTTTAAGAGGTTAGTTGATAAGTTTATGGAAGAGAAGGGAATAGTTTAGTTTGGAGGGTCATTGCTTTTTTCATAATTGGTTGGCGCAACATCGAAGGCCGAAGGGCCTGTTCTGCGCTGTAATGTTCTATGTTCTAAACTTGGCGCATCTACAACTGCCGCAGGTCAGGCGAGTGGGCCAAAAGATAACAAATGGAGTTTAACATAGATAATATATTTTGGTCTCAAAAATAGAAAAGTAACTTTTTATTTAAATGGGGAGAGACTTGGGGTGCTCCAGTGCAGAGGGATCTGGGTGTCCTTGTTCGTGACTCAAAAAACAAGCATGCAGATACAGCAGATAATAAAGAAAGTGATAATATGGCATTAGAATAATGGCATTTATAGCTAAAGGAATAAAATATAATGATAAGGAAATATTGTTGCAACTATACAAGCATTGGTGAGGCTGTGCCTGGAGTATTGTGCACAGTTTTGGTCCCCTTTACTTGAGGAAAGATGTAATGGCATTGGAGGCAGTTCAGAGGAGATTCACTAGATTGATTCCAGAGATGAGGGTCTTGTTATATGAAGAGAGATTGGACAGTTTAGGCCTGTACTTTCTGGAATATAGAAGAATGAGGGGAGACCAAATTGAGGCATGTAAGATAATAAAAGTTATGGATAAAGTGGATCTGGAGCAGATGCTTCCTCATGTGAGGCATTCCGGATAAGAAGTCATAGTCTTAGGATAAGGGATAGCAAATTTAAAATGGAGTTGAGGCAAAATTACTTCTAATGGATTGTGAATCTGTGGGATTCACTACCTCAAAGTGCGGTGGATGCAAATTCTTCCCATGTCTGCATGGGTTTTATTCAGGTGCTCCAGTTACCTCCCACAGTTCAAAGGTGAATTCTTTCTTCTCTCTGGATCTCACAAAAGTTCATAAGATATAGGAGCAGAAATAGGCCATTTGGCCCTTTGAGTTTGCTCCGTGATCCATTTGAGCATGCTGCTCAAATGAGCATGGTGATATGCTGCTCATCCCTATTTTCTTGCCTTCTTCCCATGACCCTTCAACCCATTACCAATTTAAAAAAAAAAACTGTCTAACTCTTTAAATTTGCCTTCCCAATGAATTGATGTACCTGCACATTAACCTTTATTCATGTACCAGGGTGCCCAGATCCCTCTGTACCTCAACAGTTCTGCAAGCTCTCTCCATTTAAATAATGTGCCGCTTTTCTGGGTCTTGGGTTTCTTTAGGCTTTGCTTGACCTTTTCTAAGAGTGTAATGACCTTTCTGTCCTCTCCCACAGGTTACCGAGTTAAGTGTGAGTACATTGCCCACAAGGAAGGAGTTATCAGAGAGGAAATGGTTGTGACCAATAAGAGTGCCTCTGTAAAAGTTACATTGCAAGCACGAGTCCTGGGTAAGTGTGGTGTTCTTTCTGTCCTTCTTCCTGAGGTGGAACATGTTGCACAACACTGACAAAGGTTCATCTGGAATCGAAACATTGGTTCTATTTTCTCCTTACAGAAGTTGTCAGACCTACTGAAATTTTCCAGCACTTTCTTTTTTGTTGTTGTACAAGTTTCATGCTAGGTGTTGCGAGGAATGTTCGAAGCTTTGCTGCTTTTTTTATTTGAACTGCGCAGTGAAAGTTGTGCGTAATGTTCTAGAACAAAGAAAATTACAGCACAGGAACTTCAGCCCTCCAAGCTACACCAACCATGGTGCCTGATTGATCTGAAAACCTCCTACCTTCCGGGGACCGTATCCCTCTGTTCCCATTCTATTCAGCAGAAAGACAGCAACACTCTTTGACCTGTGCTGCTGCTCTTACTCTCTGCAGTGTGTGAATTACTCTCACTGCTGTGATTAACATCATCTTTTTAATGTGGCTTTGCCTGAACACAGAGTGCTGAATGTAAATGAGTGAGGCAGGAGCACTGACCTTGTATCAAGCTGGGTGGGTCGGCAAGGCAGCTGGAAGTTCTACGAGATCGTTCTCTTTCTGGCGTTCCATACCCAAGGCCATACCAGCAGCGGAAGGCCCCAAATACTTTGCTCGTGGAATCTGTACAGTGCAGAGGGAGGCCATTCAACCAAACAGAGCATCTTATCCCTGTGGATAATCCACCTAATCTGCACATCTTTGGGTATTAGGGGGCAATTTAACATGGTCAATCCATCTAACCTGCACATCGTTGGAGCATGGGATGAAACCGGAGGAAATCCACACAGACATGGGGAGAATGTGCAAACTCCACACAGACAGTCACCCGGGTCCCATGCCGCTGCATCTAGAAATGAAGCTTCTCTGTCTAGTTTTGCCTTTGTTTTTTTCCCCCCTCTTTGATAACATGGTCATGCCACAGGAAGCCAGCTGCAGTTAAATTCTGTGTCTTCCAGCCTCAAAATAAGGTCCAATTTTCTCTTGAGGCGTCTATTCTGTGGAAATGAACCTCATTCAAAATTTAAACAACCACATGGAGTTGATTCAGTTTTGTTCCTGACAGCTAGCAATTACTGACTCCTTTTTAATAAAGATAATTAGCTTGGAAACTTGTTGAGTTAAAGCCACTTCGATGGACATTACAGGAGAAGTGTTTTTGTATTCATTCGTAGGATGTGGGCTTCGCTATCTGGGGCAATATTTTATTATCCTTCCTTTGTTACCGTTTTGAATTAAGGCCATTTCAGAGGGCAGTTGAGAATCAATCACATTGTTGTGGATCTGGAGTCATATGTAGGCCAGACCAGGTAAGGATGGCAGATTCCCTTCCCTGAAGGGCTTAAGTGAACCAGATGGGTTTTTCCGACATTAATAAATTGCCCTTTTTTTTATAGAATCCATATTTTATCTGTAGTGGAATTTGGCCAAAACGTTACCTGATTGATTTATTATTGTCACATAAACAATATTCTTTGCTGTAAATTTGTGTGCTGTATCGACTTCTACTTAGAGAAGGAAATGAGGGAGCATAGAATATAGAGTTACAGTCATAGCTAGAATGTAGAGAAAGATCAACTTAATGTGAGATAGGTCCATTCAAAAGTCTGACTGCAGAAAGGAAGATGTTGTTCTTGAATCGGTGGGTATGTGACCGCAGATTTTAGTATCATTTTCCTGATGGAAGAAGGTGGGAGGGAGACTATCTGGGTGTGTGGGGTCCTTAATTATTCTGGCTACTCTTCCAAGGCAGTGGGGAGTGTAGACAGTATCAGTGGATGGGAGGCTGGTTTGCGTGATGGAATGGGTTATGTTCACGACCCTTTAGATATAGCTCTTGGAACTAATTGGATATTGGGGGGACGGTGGAGAGGGGGGGAAAGGGGGAAATCAGAATAATGAATTCCATGTCATATTGAATGGTGAAGGATTCCCTTCACACACATTGTTCGCCACTTTAACACTTCAATAGCAGGTTAGATGTAAGGATTCGCATTCTAATCAGCAATCTCTGACTGTCTGTGCTGATATGTGTGCTATTGCAGACCAGAACACTGCATTTGCCTGAAGAAGACACAGGAGTCGAAAGCTCGCTTTTTTACTATCAAATAAATCGGTTGGATTATAAATTGGTGTTGCTAAATTCTTATTGAATGGTGGAGCAGGCTTGAAGGGCTGAATGTTTAAGCAGGTCTCTATTATTAGTCCAGTGACAATACCAGTGTGTCATTATAACCCTCACATAAACAAACCATTAATTTTAAATGCTTACTGGCTGAATGGGATTGACTGGATGGAATTCCAAAGCCTAGGGTCCAGGCAGCTGAAAGATTCCCCCATTGGTGCTGGGGGAGTATTTTAAAATTGGGAATGACAAAATTAGAGGAGTACAGAGACCTCCAAGGATTGTAGGACTGGAGGAGATGACAAAGATAGGGAGGGACAAGGCACTTGAGGGGCCAAAGATGAGACTTTTTTAAATTCAAGATATTGCTTGAAGGGGAGCTAATGCAGGTGAGTGAGCTCACAGGGTAATAGGTGGATGGGACTTGGTGCAAGTTAACATATTTAAAAAAAGGGAGTAGGACGAGACCATTCGGCCCTCAAGCACCATTCATTTTGATCACGGCAAATGATCCGACTCAATAGCTGATCCGTGAGGCACACCTCTGGTCACAGGTCTCCGGTTTGAAAAACAACCCTCCACAATCATCCTCTGCCTTCTGTTGTTGAGTTAATTTTGTATCCAATTGGCTATCTCCCTCTGGATCTTGTGAGATTTAATTTCTGCAACAACCTAGCATGTGATACCTTGTCAAAGGGAGCAGGGACTGAAAATAGTGGCTTTCGTTCTTTCCAATATCGCTTAGAGAAGATTTTTGCTCGTTCAGTACTGGATGTTGGGCAAGCAGCCAGGTGGCACAGTGGTTAGCATTGCTGCCTCAAAGCGCCTGAGAGCTGTTTTCGATTCCCAGCTTGGGTGACTGTGTTAACTCCTGCAAACATTCTCTCTGTCTGCAGGGGTTTCCTCCAGATACTCTGGATTCCTCCCAGAGTCTGAAAGACACACTGGCTAAGTGCGTTGGCCATGCAAAATTCTCCCTCACTGTACCCAAACGGGCGCCTGAGTGAGGCTACTAGGGGAATTTCACAGCTACTTCATTGCAGTGTTAATGTGACACTAATAAATAAACTTAAGTTTTAACTTTTAATAATTCAGCAATGGTGGAGAAATCAAGAGAGTTGGTGATGAGATTGAGCTAGGTGCCAGTGGACACATGAAATATGATGGGGGCAACATGTAGATGAGAAATTGAACAGCACAATGGTCACACAGCGCTGGGGACCTAGATTCAGTTGTAGCCTTGGGTCACTGACTAAGTGGAATCTGCATGTTCTCCGTCTGTCTGCGTGGGTTCCCTCCAGATGCTCTGGTTTTCTTCCACAGTCCGAAACGTGCTGGTTAGATGTGTTAGCCAAACTAAATTGCCCCTGTGTCCAAAGATGTATAGGTTAGGTGATTAACCATAGTAAATGTGGGGGTTATGGGGATAAGATGGCGGGGAGTGCCTGGGTGGGATCTTCTTTTGGAGAGTTGGTGTAGACGTGATGGGCCGAATGCCGCCTTTCTGCACTATAGGGTTTCAGTGTAGGGGACCAATGATCGTGCCTTGGGAGATCCCAGAAGCAACAATGCAAGGGTAGGAAGGCATTACACGTGACACTCTGATTCCGTTTTAATAAATAAGAATGAAGCGGTTAGGTACAGTTGGACAAAAATGGAGAATTGCTAGAAGTGAGCAATAAACTTCATTTGTATCATGTGTAACCCAGATACCAAAAATAACGAGCAGTTCAGCAATGAGACAATAGACTAATGGGTTGTTTTTAGTAGCCCTGAATGGGACAAAGTAGAAGAGTTTGCTCTGTTTGGAGCTGGGAGTTTTCCATTCCAAAATGGGTTTCCAAAATGCAGGAAGAGTTCTGCCATTCCTCACACACCAGTAAAGCATTGATCCGCGGTAACTTGCAAAAAAGAAACTTTGGTAAACTGTATTGATTCTTTCTTATTCCCATTCTCGGGATATGGGCAAGACAGAACATTAATTTGCCACCCCTAGCTACCCTCCAAAAGATGGTGGTAAGCCTCTTTCTTAAACCAAGCATAAGACCCATCAAACCTGTGCTGGCTCTTTGACCAAGTTTTCCAATTTGTCCCACTTCCCAGCTTTTACCCAGAGCTCTGAAACTTTATTTCCTTTGGATACTTATCCAATTCTATTTCAATATGTTTTAAAGCAGGGATAGATTTCTGAGCTCTTGGGAAATTAAGGGAAAATGATGTTGAAGCCCTAGATCAACCATGACTGTATTGAATGGCGGAGCAGGCTCAATAGGCCATGTGGTTCACCCCTTCCCCTGTTCCTTGTAAGAAGTCTCTCAACATCAGGTTAAAGTCCAACAGGTTTATTTGGAATCGAGATCTGTCGGAGCACTGCTCCTTCATCTGGTGAGTGGAGATTAGTTCACAAACGTAGCTTATGGCAAAAAAAACACAATATATGCTGTGTTTGTGAAGTAATCTCCACTTACCTGATGAAGGATCAGTACTGAGAAAGCTCATGATTCCAAATAAACCGGTTGGACTTTAACCTGGTGTTGAGAGACTTCTTACTGTGCCCACCCCAGTTCAAAGCCGACATCTTCACCTCCTGTTTCTTGTGGTCATATAACAGGGTCATAGAAATCATACGGTGCAGAAGGATTTCAAACCTGACCAAAAAACAAATGGGATTGTCAATCTTTTGAAAGTTGCAGTCAAATTTACTGGCACTTCATATGCCACATCATAAAACATGTGTGTATTTAAAAAAAAAAAAAATAGTCTCTGCTCCTTTTGCTAGTCAATCCTTTGGTTCTCAATCTCACTGCCAGTTTCATCTTCCTTACTCTCGCTCAACCCCTTTAAGGTTTTGAACACCTCCGATAAATCTGTCTCAATCTTTACTGACCCGAGGAAAAACAAGCTCAGCTTCCCCAGTCTCTCCACGCAACGTGTGTTCCCCATTCTGTACCACTCTTGTCAGTCGCCCTTTGCATACTGTTTGAAGTAAAGTTACTCCTGCTCTGTAGCTGAGTACCCGTTGCCTCTGTCTATGCTTTCTGTTACCTTGGCAAAGCAGCCAGCATAATTAAAGACCCCATGCTCCCTGGACATTCTCTCTTCCACCTTCTTCCGTTGAGAGAAAGATGCAAAAGCCTGAGGTCACGTACCAACTGATTCAAGAACATCTTTTTCCCTGCTGCTATCAGACTTTTGAATGGATTTATCTTGCATTCAATTGATCTTTCACTACACTCTAACTATGACTAACAGTCTATTCTGCATTCTCTCATTTCCTTCTCTATAAATGGTATTTTTTTTCTGTATAGCATGCAAGAAACAATACTTTTCACTGTATGCTAATATATGTAGCAATAACAAATCAAATCAAGGTGACTTCTATCCAGGATGAAAGGGTATGAGGTCATATTTTGGGATTCCCTGTGCTGGCTCATGCCAAGTCAAAGCCTTAATGTGCCAAAGGTTCGGTCATGGAGACCCAGCAGGCGTCTGGCAGTATCAGCAACTGGCATGGTGTAGCGTGTGCTGCTGTTACACAACCAGGCGATTTGTAGAACAATTCCTGTTTGCAGAGAAGCCCAACACTTGTCAGAGCCACTGTGGAATGCTATTTGATCTCTAATTTTCTTTGCCCTGTGTCACTCCCCCAACATCACTTTTAATACCGCGCCAAGCCTTATCAGCTTGTAACAGAGCTATTGAACGATAACCGTGAGAGGCTAATAAACAACCTGAGTGGGAAGTAGAACAATAGATTAGTTCGGCCTTACCACTTTCTTGCTGTGAGTCAGAAGGTATAAATCACAAATCGTAAATCTGTTAAATAATTTTCTCAGCATTGAGGGGGACAATAACTTGAATTTGTACAGATTCTCTAATATTTTGAAATGTCCCAAGGTGCTCAGAGAGAACATCACTAGGAATAATTTTGACACAGAGCCAGTTGAGACAATACTGGGGCCAGTAACCAAAGACTCAGTCAGAGCAATAGGTTTTAAGGAGCTTCTCGAGGGAGGAGAATGCCAGAGGTGTCTGGCACAGTGATTAGCACTGTTTACTCACAGCACCATGCACTGGGACAATTCCTGACTTGGGTCACTGTCTGTGTAGACAGTTCTGTTTGTATTTGAGTGGCAGATTCAAATAAAGATTCAAATCTTAAGATTTGCATAGCAGGTTAGCTGCAAAAACTCGCATTCTCATCAGTATTCTTTAAACTGTGTGTGCCTTTATATGCCTTTCTCTGATCAGAATCTTCCACACACCTGACGAAGGGATATTGTTTCCGAAAGCTTGTGGGATTACTATCAAATAAACTGGTTGGACATAAACCTGGCGTTGTCAGACTTTTCATTATGTTTACCCCAGTCCAGTGCCAGCATCTCTACATCATAACTGCATCCTTATTTCTATACTCAGGATATCTTGCTGCAGTTGACTTAAATTGGCTTTTGGTGTCAGGGGATTTTGTAGGGTATGAGGTCATACGTGGCAGAGATAGGGCTTGGGTGGAATTGTTTTGGCACAAGCTCAATGGGCCAAATGGTGCACTGTAGAGATTCCCTTATTCTAAGGTACCCAAAATGGGTATATGGGTTACAATGGCCACAAAGGGAGGAACCACCAATAGATCTCCCCATGGGCTTCATGGAGTACAAGCTACCTTATTGAGCAAATGGAGACCCACTCAATGGGAAGTGGTCACGCGTTGCTCTACCCAGACTGTGTTGGCCTCGAGGTGAGGACTATCTGACTGTAGGCTGCAGCTGTGGCCCTTTCTTGATATTGCATCATAATCATAGATTCCCTAGAGAGCAGACTCGATCTATCAAGTCTGCACTGACCACAACCCCACCCAGGCTGTATTCCCATAATCCCACATATTTACCCTGGTGATCCTCTTACACTGGGGTCAATTTAACCACGGCCGATTAACCTAACCTCCACATCTTGGGACTGTGGGAGGAAACCTGGAGGAAGCCCATGCAGACACGGGGAGAATGTGCAGACTCCACACGGACAGTGACCCCAAGGTTGGAATCAAACCTGGGCCCCTTGCACTGTCAGGCAGCAGTGCTAACCACTGTGCTGCCCAGGAGAGTTAGTGAAGGGAAACTCACATTTAGCTGAATTACTGCAGCTTGGATTTCATTTAATTTGGTAGAATGAAGGTTTTTTTTGCCAAATTTTTACTTCTAAATGGTTTGTGTTCTAGTCAGAATGGTTAAAGTTGTTCCATCCTGGCATATTTTGGAGTTTAAGTTTTGGCGCAATTCAGCTGGTGATTTGGTTTAATTTTTTGCTGAGATAGAGATTGTGTGCAATTTGTGCCTGTTGACTACTTTGAGGTGGGATAGCCAAGACTGCGTTTGGGATAATCGTCCAGGATGGTAAACAGGTTGGCATCCGATGTTTTGTCAGAACTATCTGTGTTGGGGGCATAATGACAGGTAGTAAAGGAAGTTGTGAAGAGGACGCAAGGAGACTGCGAATGGACATAGGCCGGGGTGCCCCGATCTCATTCTCCCATCTGCTCCCAGCTGTCAACGAGAACGGAAAATTTGGCACTCAACCAAAACTCCATGTGCTGCAGCGGGTCTGGTGAATCCCAGCCATGAACATAGTCAGCGAATTCCTGGCATAGGTTAAGTGAGTGGACGAAGATCTGGCAAATATACCGAAATGTGATATTGTCCATTCTGGCAGTAAGAATTTAAAAAAAAAAGCATATTTAAATAATGGGGGTGCAGAGGGATCTGGGTGTCCTAGTGCATGAGTTATATTTAAAAAATGCAAGTATAACAAGAAATTAGGAAAACCAATAGAATGTTATTAGCTATTACAAGGGGAATTGAATACAAATGTAGGGAGCTTATGCTTCAGTTGTACAGGAGACCACATTCAAAATACTACGCACAGTATTGGTCACTGTATTTAGGGAAGGAGATAAATGCTTGAGAAGATTACCAGATCAATACCCGGAAAGGGTGCGTTGTCACATGAGGAAATGTTGGACAGGCTATACTTGTATCAACTGGAGTTTATTGGATTTGATTTATTATTGTTACATGTATTAGTATACAGTGAAAAGTATTGTTTCTTGCGCACGACACAGACAAAACATACCATTCATAGAGAAGAAAAGGAGAGAGCGTAGTGTTAGTCGTAGCTAGGGTGTAGAGAAAGATAGCTTAATTCAAGGTAGGTCCATTCAAAAGCTTGATGGCAGCTGGGGGGGACTTTTTACAAGACATCTTTCACACTCACTGTCCTCATCAGTTCACCATTCCCTGACAAAGGATAAGGGGCAGGATTAGGCCATTCAGCCCCTCAAGCCTGTTCTGTTATTTAATATAATTATGGTTGATCAAATTGTAGCCTCAAATCCACATCCTGCCTACTGATTTGGTACGTGACCTCAGAATTTTGTATCCCTCTTTCCAACAGAAGAAGGTGGAAGAGGGAATGTCCAGGGTGCTTGGAACCTTTTAATTATGCCGGATGCTTTTCCGAGGCAATGGGAAGTACATACAGAGTCGATGGATGGGAGGCTGGTTTGAGTGGTGGGTAAGAGGTGACTTCATTGAAAAATCTCAGATCCTGAGGGATCTTGACAAGGTGGATGTGGAAAGAATATTTTGTCTTGTGGGAAAACCTAGAACTAGAGGTCACTGGAAAAAAAAGGGAGGGTCACCCATTTAAAACAGAGATCAGAAATCTTTTCACTCAAGAGTTTTGAGTCATTGGACCTCTCTTGCTGAAAAAGCAGCAGAAACAGGACCTGTTTAAGGCAGAGGTGGATAGATTCTTGGCAAGAAAGGAGGTTGAAGGTTATTGGGGGGTGGGTGGGGGAGTAGGCAGGATGTGGATTTGAGGCTACAATTAGATCAACCATAATTATATTAAATAGCAGAACAGGCTTGAGGGGCTGAATGGCCTACTCCTGCCCCTTATTCTTCGGTGAGTGGTGAACTGACGAGGACAGTGTGTGTGAAAGGTGCCTTGTAAAAAGTCTTCCTTAACAAGTTGTGAAGCAAGTAGCAATTGAAATGTCTGAAGTTTGCATTACTGTCCATGGGGAAAAATTGGTAAATTTATCTAGTTCTATGCACATTTACTGCATAGGGCAGCAAAATAACACTGTGGTTAGCAATGCTGCCTCAGTGCCAGGGATCCAGGTTCAATTCCTGGCTTGTGTCACTGTCTGTGCAGTGTCTACACATTCTCCCCATGTCTGCCTGGGCGCTCTGGTTTCCTCCCACAGTCCAAAAGCATGCTGGTTAGGTGCATTGACTATGCTAAATTCTCCCTCAGTGTACTCAGGTCAGAGTGTAACGCTTAGGGGATTTTCACAGTAACTTTGTTTCGGGGATTTTCACTGTAACTTCATTGCAACGTTGATTTCATAGAATCCCTACCAGTGCGGGCAGGGGCTATTCAGTCTATTGCACATTCACGGACAACAAGTATTTTACCCACTAATCTCAGTGATTCTAAGGGGCAATTTAGCATGGTCAATTAACCTAATGCAAATCTTTGGACTGTGGGGGAAAAAAACTGAAGCACCCGGAGGAAACCCACGCAGACACAGGGAGAATGTGCAGACTCCCCACAGACAGTCATCCAAGGCTGGAATCAAACTCGGATCCCTGGTGCTGTGAGGCAGCAGTGCTAACCATTGTCTCACACCCTGTGTTAATGCAAGCCTACTTGCAACTCCAATAAATAAATGAACTTTAAATGTAGCATGTATAAGGGACTTAGTGGAAGGATTACGTTGTAGCCATTTTTAGTTTGTCAGATTTATGGATTTATTAAGATTGCGAAATACCCTGCTCGAAAACTGTGACCATTGATTCTTGAATTCATTTCTTAGAGTGATGTTTAAATGGGGATCACTGAGAAACAAATAGATTATTGGGATGGATTAGAAATGGGCAAAGTTGTATTCTGTGAACTGATCTATTAGGACCTGGGTCAAGAATGCCCACACCTAAGACGATTATCTTCCCATTAGTCAGGTTGGGTTTTAACCAATCTCCCAGAGCTGTAAATGCCGAGATAATATGTCTGAGCTCTGCAACCCTTGCTGAAAACAGAACCATTTGGAATTGAACAGAAATCAGTTTTAATGGACATTTCAGAGAGACATAGAAATAACTTGCTCCAATCCAAGTGGCGATTTAGGAAATGAAAATAAAGGATTATTTTCTAGACCTAGGGAATTAGCGTTGGCACAAATTCAAACATCCGCACACCATTAGCATTAGGTCGAGAATGCACTTTTTGAATGGGTTTACTGTGGATACAAATGAGGATCATTGTAGCTGATATCAATCGTTTATGAATGGAGAGCTGTGACAATGGTGTTCCTCAGAGATCAGTGCTGGGATCTTTTGCCATTTTGTAATGTATACAAATGATTTGGAGGAAAATGTAACTGGATTGGTCAGTAAGTTTACAGATGACACTAAAGATGGTGGATTTGCAGGTAGCAATTTAGACACAACAGGATATAGATCGGTTGGAGACTTGGTGGAAAAATGGCAGATGGAATTTAATCTGGACAAATATAAAGTAATGCGTATTGGAAGGTCTAATACAGATAGGAAATGTACAGTAAATGGCAGAACCCTTAAGAGTATTGATAGGCAGAGGGATCTCGGTGTACAGGTACACAGGTCATTGAAAGTGGCAATGTGGGTGGAAAAGATAGTCTAGAAGGCATACAGCATGCTTGCTTTCATTAGCCGGGTCAATGAGTTTTAAAATTGGCAAGTTATGTTGCAGCTTTATAGAACCTTAGTTAAGTCGCACATGGAATATAGTGTTCAATTCAGGTTGCCACACTACCAGAAGGTGGTGGCTTTGGAGAGAGTATAGAAAAGGTTGACCAGGATGTTGCCTGGTATAGAGGGCACTGTGAAGAGATTGGAGAAACTTGGCGTTTCTCACTGGAACGATGGAGTTTGAGGGATGACCTGATAGAAGTCTACAAAATTGAGAGGCATGGATGGTGTGGAGAGTCAGAAGCTTTTTCCCAGGGTGGAAGAGTCAATTACAGATTTCAATTACGCTAATGGTGTGCGGATGTTTGAATTTGTGCCGACGCTAATTTACAGATTTCAAAGTAATCATGTCACGGGGCTAGTAATCCAGGTGCCCAAGCTTTGTACCCTTGGGACATGTGCTCAAATCCCACCAAGGCAGCTGCTGGAGTTTATATTCAATCAATAAAAATCTGGAGTTGTAAACGAAGTTCAGTAATGCTGATCGTAAAACTATCACTGACTAACATAAAAAAAATCTGTCTGGGTTATTGATGTCCTTTAGGGAAGGAAATCTGCCATCCATACCCAGTCTAATCTACATGTGACTTCTGATCTATGGCAATTTTTTTTTTTAAATTAATTCGTGAGACATTGGCATTGCTGGCTGGCCAACATTTATTGTCCATCCACAGTTGCCCTTGAATTTATTTATTAGTATCACGAGTAGGCTTAAATTAATACCACAATGAAGTTATTGAAAATCCCCTCGTCACCAACTCCAGTGCCTGTTCGGGTACACTGAGGGAGAATTTAACATGGCCACTGTATCTAACCAGCATGTCTTTCTGACTGTGGGGAAAAACCGGAGCAGCCAGAGGAAACCCACACAGACATGGGGAGAATGTGCAGATTTCGCACAGACAGTGACTCAAGCCAGGAATCAAACCCAGGTCCCTGACATTGAGGCAGTAGTGCTAACCAATTGCTTCCCCAAGAGAAGGTGGTGGTGAGCTGCCTTCTTGAATTGCTTCCGTCCATGTGTTGTAGGTTGACTCGCAATACAGTTAAGGAGGGAATTTCAGGATTTTAACCCAGCGACTGCAAAGGAACAGCGATATATTTCCAAACCACTTATCACCCTGAATTGGAGAGGAACTTACAGGTGGTGGTGTTCCCATGTATATGCTGTCCTTGTCCTCCGAGATGGTGACGATTGTGGGTTTGTAAGGTGCTGTCTAAGGATCTTTGAATGCTGCAGTGCATCTTGTAGGTGATGCATGTTGCTGTGGAAGGAGTGAATGTTTGTGGATGTGTTATGGATAGGTGGCAGACAGACAAATTGTGTTTCGAATTATTTTTACAGTATGCGTTGGCTTGTTTTGGCACTGACTTGTGGAAATAGTCCATGTAGAACATCAATCTGAAATATAAAGATTCTATTGAAAACTGAGATCAAGAGGAGGCTCAAAAATATTGATAAATGAAACTAATTACCTTTAGCTGTCTGCTGCTGGGGATAAACAATGTGTTAAATGCATGGCATAAATCGTCATAGAGATTTATTTGTGCCTTTTTTAACTTGTATCTCTCTACCACATCTCATATGATCATATCCAAACCATTTCCAATGAAGTCTTTCACTTCCCTCTCTTTGCCAGGCACCAATTACTTTTACTTTTTGGCTTGGAAGAAAACATGTACTGTCGGCATTTAATTATTGGTCAAGGCAGGGGTGATTTATGGAGGTGGCAGTGCTTTTTTTATACATTGCTGTGTGACTGTATGTCGATTCTCAAATTCCAGTCAGACCTTTTGAGCTTTCTTTCCTCCTGCTGATATTGTACGTGTAATGATTTGACATGCATTGGCTTGTGGGATGTCTGTCGCTAAAATTAAAAAATCAGTTGGTTTTTTTTTTTTACAATTTTGAATCATCAAAATCAAATGATTTTGATTGAAATAACAGTTTGAGTTTTTTGAAAGGGTAACCAAGAAGATAGATGAGGGCAATGCATTCAACATCGTCCACATGGACGTAACTACCCAGCGGTTAGGTGGATAAGATGGGTATAGAAGAATATGGGCCACGTTCAGGCAATTGGGACTAACTTAATGATAACTGGGAGGCATAGACAAATTGGACTGAAGGGTCTGTTTCTGTGCTGTAAACCTCTGACCATATGGTCAATGTCGAATTTATTGCCCTCATCTACCTTCTTGATTTTACCCTTTCAAAAAACTCAATGAAATTGTTATTTTAATGAAAAATTATTTGAATTCCACACTGATTTTATTATGACCTCTTCAGCTAAAAGTTGTAGCAGATCTGGAACTTGATGAAAGCTACACTTCTGTTTGTACCGGGACATATATTGGAAGCTTATTTGTTGGTGTCACAAGTAGGCTTACATTAACACTGCAATGAAGCTACAGTGAAAATCCCCTAGTCGCTTCAATCTGGCACCTGTTCAGCTACACTGAGGGAGAATTTAGCACGGCCAATCCACCTAACCAGCATGTCTTTCAGACTGTGGGAGGAAACTGGAGCACCCAGAGGAAACCCAGACAGACAAGGCAATACTCCACACAGAGTGATTCCAGTTAGGAATTAAACCTGGGTTCCTGCCCTGTGAGGCAGCAGTGCTAACCACTGTGCCACCTTGCCACTTACTAAGCAAAAAAACCCAGAGGAGAGCATATTAACTATACCAATAGGAAATAGATCGAGAGATATAGGAAAACAAAAAGGGAGTGAAAGGATAGAATTTCAAAAATAATCAGTAAAGAGAATTTATTCAGCGAGACCAGATGCCCAAGAGAAGATGATGATGTATCTGCAGAGGATGCAGTGAAAGTTGTGGGGATACTTTTAACTAATGTGCTTCAGTCTTTCCAAAATGTGGTACAAAAATTAATCCTAAATATACAAAATCACATGAAACATTTTTATAATAAAAGCATTACAGAAGCAAGTCATTTGAAGCAACTTACTAATAGCCCAGAACAAACTTGCATTACGATTAGCTCAGGATGTTAATTTGTATTGCGTTCAAAACCCAGAGGAGGAGTATTTGCAACTTTACACTCTTGCGCGCACACTCATATAGTTTTTGTTTGGAAGTGGTGGGGGGTAGCTGGGGTGGCAAGAAGGAATACAAAGGTTTTTTTATACCTATAAAAAAATTGCTGATATGGACAGCAAGGTGGCACAGTGGTTAGCACTGCTGCCTCTCAGTATCAGGAACTCCAGGTTTGTTTCCGGCCTTACTGTCAGTGTGGAGTTTGCGTGTTCGCCCTGTGTCTGCATGGGTTTCCTGCCACAGTCAAGTTAGCTGGAATGGCCATGCTAAATTGCCTAATATGTGTAGATCAGAGGATTAGCCATGATAAATGTGTGAGGTAACAGGGATAGGGCAGGGACTGGGCCTGGGGTATGTGTGGGTTAGGCTGTGCTGAATTGACCCGAGTGTCAGGGGGATTAGCAGGGTGGATGCGAGGGGTTGTGGGAATAGGGCCTGTGTAGGATTATGACCAATATAGAATCGATCAGCTGAATGTCCTCCTGCATTGTTGGGATTCTTTGCAATTGGGTGTGGATTCTGCAGATGAAATCAGTGTCCAGAAACTGGTTTAGTTCTGCAGGCAATGTTAGGAAATCTTCCAGCAGAGAAATACAGGCTTTGAGGAACTCCGAGATGGTAACCAACTGCTTGATCAGCCAAGCGGCTGGAGTCTTTTCCAATTAATGTTAAAACACCAGACTGGGGATTTCTCAATCCTCAAAGGCATGTAGAGATTTCAGAATGGTCATCTCGTTATGTATCCTTCTCTCTTCTCAGTTACTTTCAAAAAGAATGTTTGTCTAATGTCGGGAATGGGCATTGATAATGTCCCAGTCATTAGTTGTTAAGTTTATTTATTGGTATCACAAGTTGGCTTACATTAACACTGCAGTGAAGTTACTATGAAAGTCCCCTAGTTGCCATCCATATTGAGAGCCTGTGTCAGGAACCCATCCGTTAGGCAGAGCCACTGATTCCATGAACAATAAGGTGAGCTTATCAGATGAAAATGATATTCTTTTGGTTCTCTCTTTGAAATGGACTTGGACAGCCCTACATGTAATGTGAGTCTGGTAGCAGCTCTATACAGGCATAACAAGTTTCAGTGTGTGTCTTCTGCTTTCTTTACTTTGAAAGGATGGTATAATGCGATGAGAAATAATGCCAGCTGAGAAAATAATTAACAGGGGTTAGCTTCCAGGACAAAGGGCCAACTATGTGTTCATGTGACCTGTAGCAGCCTTTTTTTTGGTTTAGTAGGATTTCTTTTAGTGATCTTGAAAAGAAATCCAGAATTTTTTTAATGTCCTTTCATAAGCCAATAATTGACTCTTAATTGCCTTCTGTAACGGCCTAGATCAGTTCAAGGGCAGTTAGGGATGGACAATAATTGCTGGCCTTGCTGTATAATAGCCTCTTAGAAAGAAAGATGTACATATATACGGCCCCTCTCTCTCTACTTTGGGATGCTCCGAAGGCAGGTCATTACAGTATTGGGTATATATCACCCAATAGTGAGTTGGGTCACTATTTATTGAAAACGCACTAGCAATTTCACACTAGCGAAGGGTAGGGAATGAATGCTAGCCCAGCTAGCAAAGCCTAAGTCTCCCTGAATGAACAGTTAAACTGCCGCAAACAGCAAAGTGGCAATGAGCTCATAATCCATGTCTTACTGATGGTTTGAGGGAGAAATATTTGTTTTAATGATCTGAGTGATGGCAAAGTGCCCTTGCAGCTTGGGTTACGTGTTGCACTACCAATCATGGTGTCTTTTTTTTTTAAAGTTTGTTTATTATTGTCACAAGTAAGTTTACATTAACATTGCAATTAAGTTACTGTGAAAAGCCCCAGTCACCACACTCGGGTGCCTCTTTGGGTACATTGAGGGAGAATTTAGCATGGCCAACACAGCCGTCTTTCCCACTGTGTGGGAGGAACCTGGAGCACATAGGAAGAACATGCAAACTCTGCACAGGCAGTGACCCAAGCCAGGACATGAACCTGGGCCCCTGTCACTGTGAGGCAGCAGTGCTAGCCACTGTGCCATTATTGATGTAAATGTTAGTACGTTCAGTTGGGTGACTAAGTTGGGGCTTCAAGCAAAGTGAAATAAAGATTGGGGGTAGAATCTTCCAACCGTGCTTACCCAAAGACTGAATAATCCCATGAAGCTCAATGGCTGTCCGTATTTTGTCCACTACGATTCCTGTGGCAGGCAGTATGGAAAACTCCACCCAACATCTGGCATTTCTATAGCGACCTTTGTAGCCTTCCAAAGTTGACGCCAGTGAATAACGTTTGGCGGGTCATCTTTCTTGTAATGTAGGAAATTCGGCAGCCAATCTGCACACAGCAAGCTCCTACAGAAGATCATTGGTTTTAGTGATATTAGTTCAGGGAAAAGTATTGGGCTGAACATAGAAGGGAATGCCCTTTGAATAGTGTCAAAGAAGCTTTTACATCCACCTGACATGGCAGATGGGCCTCAGTTTAACCTCTCGTCTGAAAGACAGCACCAATGACGGTGCAGCACTCCCACAGTACGGTCAAACTAGATTTCTGTGCTTGGGTTTATCAAGTGAAGCTTGAACCTACACCTGGGACAGAAGTATGTTGAAATGTCCCATCACAAAGTTCTTGGCTGTCGTGATGGGGAGGGGGAATGTATGGCTGGTTAAAGGATTAATTAACTGTTTATGTGGATTCTGAGAAACCTGTAAACTTCAGGTGAGATGTTGGGGTTGGCAATCCTTCAAGACTCCTGAAACTTCCAGGGATTGAAGATTAATCTCCTGGATGCTATTGGGAGAAACACAAGAGTGACAAAAAAAATTGGACCTGGGTGGCAAAGAGCTATTTGACTGGGTGGAGCAGTTGCAATCAGGAGAATGTGATGTAACGAGAGGTGACCTGATAAAGATGTATAAGATATTGAGAGGTATTGATCAGGTGGATTCTCAGAGGCTTTTTCCCAGGGCTGAAATGGTCACTATGAGAGGACACGAGTAGGTACAGAGATGTCAGGGGTAAGTTTTTCATTCAGAGGGTGAGTGGAATCAGCTGCCATTGGTGGTGGTGGAGGCAAATTCGATAGGGTAGTTCGATAGACACTTCTGGATGAGTACGTGGAACTTAATAGGATTGAGGGTTATAGGTAAGCCTGGTACGTAGAGATATGATAGGCGCAACTTGTGGGCCGAAGGGCCGGTTTTGTGCTGTAGTGTTCTGTGAAACCACCAAATCAGTTCTGGCAACCCACTGATCGATTTGGATAAAACTATACATAGAATATTACGATAGTCAGGGGTTAGTTGGCTGGACAGCTGGGTTGTGAAGTCTTGGTTCGATTCCCTTACCGGCTGGAGTTAGTCACGAAGGCCCCGCCTGAAGTGTGCTGACTCTCAGGTTAAATCAGTCAGCTCTCCCCCTCGAAGGGGAGGGTGATCTTCTGGCGACATTTAATTTCAAGATAGTCAGCAATAAATCCAGTAGGAAATTTAGAAGGGACTTCATCACCCCAAGCTGGGTGAGGATGTGCAAACTTGCTGCCACGGGAAAGTGGTTGAAGTGAATGGTGTTGATGAATTTAAGGGGAAACTAGGCAAGTATACAAGGGAGGAGGGAACAGGCAGTTCGGGGGATGAGTTTAAATGAGAAGAGGCTCAATTGGAGCATTCAGACTGTCACAGACAGGTTGAGTCAAATGTCCTTCCTCTGTTCCACAAATCCTTTGGGGATTATTGCAGTGACTGTGTCATTGCCATGTCACCCACGGTTCACGTTCCTCTAAGCACATCATCAACACGCCAATCTGCTCTCCTGTCCTTGGCCTTTTGCAATGTTTTGGTGAACCCCAACATTAGCTGGAGGAACAGCACCCTATCTTCTGATTGGGCACTTTTCCACCCTTCTGGTCTGAACACTGATTCAAAAACTTCAGAGGATGAACTCTCGCTCCTGCACCTTCACCCCATTTCCATTTATTTTATTTAATTTCATCCATTTTATCATCCTCCTTTTTCAGTTCTATTTTTCCACTTCTGCATTCCAACTGTCTGCACTCATCCCACCCCCTTCAGTGCAAGTGCCACCTTCCTCAGGCAATCCTTTATCAATACGCAGCCCTGTTCTGCTATTTGATCACTTAATAACACCTTCTCAGCCCACTGTGTATTTGCATTTCTCCTCATTTACATTCTTTGTTCAATTCCCCGCTACGGTCCCCCACCCCAATAGTATAAATCTCTGCTGATTCTCTTTGCTCTCAGACGAAGAGTTATTCAGACTTGAATCGTTGGCTCTGTTTTCTCTCTCCTCAGATGCTGTCAGACCTGCTGAGATTTTCCAGCATTTTCTATTTTTGCTTCAGATTCCAGCTTTTAGTTTTCCTCTAAGGTGAATGGGCATAGATTCAAATCCCACTCCAGAGACTGAAACAAAAATCTCCAGTGCTGCATGAAGAGATGTTGTCTTCCAGATGAAACTTCAACTTGAGGCTTTCTCTACTGTCAGGTAGATTGGGAATGTCCCACGATACTAGTTTGAAGATGAATTATCCTTGATTCCTTGGCCAATACTTAACCCTCAAATCAGTGTTACTAAAAGCAGATTAACAGGTCACTTGGAGTATTGTGTGCAGTTCTGGTCGCCTCGCTATAGGAAGGATGTGGAAGCGATTGAGAGGGTGCAGAGGAGATTTACAAGGATGTTGCCTGGATTGGGGGGCATGCCTTATGAAGATAGGTTGAGAGAGCTAGGTCTCTTCTACCTGGGGAGACGAAGGTTGAGATGCAACCTGATAGAGGTTTATAAGATGTTGAGAGGAATAGATGGGGTGGATTCTCGGAGGCTATTTCCCAGGGCTGAAATGGTCGCTACGAGAGGGCACAGGTTTAAGCTGCTGGGGGGCAAGTACAGAGGAGATGTTAGAAGTAAGTTTTTCACTGAGGGTGGTGAGTGAATGGAATCGGTTGCCATCAATGGTGGTAGAGGCGAACTCGCAGGGGTCTTTTAAGAGACTTCTGGATGAGTACCTGGGATGTAATGGGATTGGGAGTTGCAGATAGTTCTATGGCCTGGTAAGTATTGATATGATCGGCACAACTTGTGGGCTGAAGGCCTGTTTGTGTTGTAATGTTCTGTGTTCTATGTTCTACGAAGGGGCAGCATGGACAAGTTGGGCCGAATAGCCTGTTTCCAGGCTGTAAACCTTTTTGTCATTTTGCTGTTTAGAAGAAGGCCATCTGACCCACTGTATCTGCACCAACTGTTCACTGCCCTAGCCCCATAACCCCACGTATTTATCCTGTTAATTCCCTAACCTACGCGTCTTGGGACTGTGGGAGGAAACTGGAGCACGTGGATGAAACCAGACATGGGAACAATGTGCAAACTCCACACAGACAGTCACCCAAGACTGGAATTGAACCTGGGTCCCTGGTGCTGTGATTCAGCAGTGCTAACCACTGTGCCATTCTTGTAGCAATGATGTTTTTTTAAAATTCCTATCTGAAGGTAAATCAAACATATCTAAACAATTTTTTAAAGGTTATTATGACGAGCAGATAAAAGGTGATTGTACACAGTCAAAGCAAACTATAAACTGACACTGAAAATATATTACCATACATTTAATACAGTGCATTGGTTGCAGCTCTACTTGACACCATTCTGTTACAGATTTCTATTTTCTCCCCCAACCTTTCTATCTCATAATTTCATGCAATTACATCTTCCCAATTGTGGATTCTGAAAAAAATATTGACTTTCTTTTTTGAGATGTGAGCGAGTGTGTGTCTCTGAAGTAACACTTCAGATCACACTGATTAAAGTTGCTTAGAAAAGCAGCCCTGTATCGCCTTGTCGAGGGCGAATCCCGCATTAATCGTACAAAGCGGGTAATTATTCTGCTTTTATCAGATCTCTCAAGTCAGCCCACAAGCGAATCGTCGAGTTGCATCACATTCAGATATATTAATCCCATTCAGCACAAACTATAGTTCTCTTTTTCATTGCTCTCTGTCATACCCAATATAGAACATAGAACGTTACAGCGCAGTACTGGCCCTTCGGCCCTCGATGTTGCGCCGACCAATGGAACCAATTTTATGACCTTCTATCCTAAACTATTCCAATGCTATCCATACACCTATCCACTGACCATTTGAACACCCTTAAACTTGACGAGTCTGCAACTGCTGCAGGCAGGGCATTCCATGCCCTTACTACCCTCTGAGTAAAGAACCCACCTCCAGCATCTGTCCTATAACCACCCCTTAATTTAAAGCTATGTCCCCTCGTGTTATCCATCTCCATCCGAGGAAAAAGGGTGGATAGTGAGAGCCTATCTAACCCTCTGACCATCTTGTATGTCTCAATTAAGTCACCTCTTAGCTTTCTTCTCTCTAATGAAAATAACTTCAAGTCCCTCAGCCTTTCCTCATAAGACATGCCCATCATAGAACATAGAACATTACAGCACAGAACAGGCCCTTCGGCCTTCGATGTTGTGCCGACCAAAATAAAAAGCAATGCCCCTCCAAACTAAACCATTCCCTTCTCTTCCATATACTTATCAATTAACCTCTTAAACGCCACCAAACTTGGCGCATCTACAACAGCTGCAGGCAGGGCATTCCACTCCCTAATCACTCTTTGAGTAAAGAACCTACCTCTGATATCCGTCCTATAACTCATACCCCTTAATTTAAAGCTGTGTCCCCTCGTGCTAGCTTTCTCCATCCTAGGAAAAAGGCTATCACTGTCCACCCTATCTAAACCTCTAATCATCTTATATGTTTCAATAAGGTCCCCTCTTAGCCGCCTCCTTTCTAACGAAAACAACCTCAAATCCCTCAGCCTCTCTTCATAAGACCTGCCCTCCATACCAGGCAACATCCTGGTAAACCTCCTCTGTACCCTCTCCAATGCCTCCACATCTTTCTTATAATGTGGGGACCAGAACTGCACACAATACTCCAAGTGCGGCCGCACTAGAGTTTTGTACAGTTGCAACATGATGCTGCGGCTCCTAAATTCAATCCCCCTACCAATAAAAGCTAAGACTCCATATGCCTTCTTAACAACTTTATCCACTTGACTGCCTACTTTCAGGGATCTATTGACACATACACCAAGATCCTTCTGTTCCTCAACACTATTAAGAGCCCTACCATTAGCCCTATACTCTACACATTTATTGTTCCTGCAAAGTGCATTACCTCACACTTTTCCACATTAAACTCCATTTGCCACCTCTCGGCCCAGCTCTGCAACTTGTCCAAGTCACTCAGTAAAGCATACCAGGCAACATCCTGGTAAACCTCCTCTGCACCCTTTCCAATGCCTCCACATCTTTCTTATAATGTGGCGACCAAAACTGTACACAATACTCCAAGTCCCAGGTTCCAGAAACAAACACACACACAAATTCCATGTACACAATTACCTGAGGCCGGAATCAAACTTGGATTCCTGGAGTTGAGAGGCAGCAGTGCTCGTTAATTGTATGGTGACATCTGCTTTAAAACCATTCTGGCAACACAGTGAGCCTGGGTTCAATTCTTGCCTTGGGTGACTGTCCATGTGGAGTTTATATATTTATTTATTATTGTCATTAGTAAGCTTACATTCACACTGCAGTGAAGTTACTATGAAAATCCCATAGTTGCCGCACTCTGGTGCCTATTTGGGTACGTTGAGGGAGAAGTTAGCATGAGTTAGTGCACCTAACCAGCACATCTTTGGATTGTGGGAAGAAACTGGGAGAAAGCCACACAAACATGGGGGGAAAAGTGCAGACTCCACCCAGACAGTGATCCAAGTTGGGAATTGAACCCAGGTCCCTGGCAGTGTGAAGCAATAGTGCTAATCGCTGTGTCACTATGCCACCCTGTTCTCCGTGTTTGTGGGAGTTTCCTCTGGATACTCCAGTTTCTTCCCACGCTACAAAGATGTGCAGATTAGCTGGATGGCCATTTTAATTGCCCCTTAATATCCAAAGATGTGTAAATTAGATGGATTGGCCATGCTAAATGTGCGTGAGTATAGGGCAGAGGTACACTTTTGGAGAGTAGGTGCAGATTTGATAGGCCAAATGACCTCCTTCTGCATTCTAGGGATCATAGAAGCATAGGAAGTAGGAACATTACATTCAGGGATGATCATCCCAACTCAAAAGCCTAATCCTGCTTTTTTCCCCATAACCTTTGATCCCATTTGCCCCAAGTGCTATATCCAGTTGCCTCTTGAACACATTCAATGTTTTGGCATCAACTACTTCCTGTGGTAATGAATTCCACAGGCTCATCATTCTTTGGGTGGAGAAATGTCTCCTCACCTCCATCCTAAATAGTCTACCTTGAATCCTTAGACTGTGACCCCTGGCTCTGGACTCCCCCACCATCGGGAACATCCTCCCTGCATCTATCCTGTCTAGAACTGTTAGAATTTTGTAAGTCTCCGAGATTCCTCTCTCATTCGTCTGAACCCCAGCAAAAACAATCCTAACCTAGTCAATTTCTCCTTGCCCATCAGCTCTGCTGTTCCAGGAATCAGCCTGGTAAACCTTTGTTGCACTCCCTCGAGCAAGAACGTCCTTCCTCTGGAAAGGAGACTAAAACTACATACAATACTGTAGGTGTGGCCTCACCAAGCCCTGCAGAGTTGCAACAACACATCCCTGCTCCTGTAATCAATCTCTCGCAATGAAGACCAACATGCCATTTGCCTTCTTCACTGCCTGCTGCATCTGCATGCTTAGCTTCAGTGACTGGTACACAAGGACACCCTGCTGCACACTCCCCTCTCCCAATTTCCAGCCATTCAGGTAGGAATCTGCCACCTTGTTTTTGCTTCCAAAGTGAATAACCTCACGTGTATCCAAATGATATTGCGTCTGCCATCGACTAGCCCACTCGCCCAGCCTTTCCGGATCATGTTGAAGGATCTCTGCATCCTCATCACAGTTCACCCTCCCACCCAACTTGGTGTCATCTGCAAACTTTGAGATGTTACATTTTGTTCCCTCATCCAAATCATTAACATATATTGTGAATAGCTGGGCTCCCAACGTCGATCCCTGTGGCACCCTACTAGTTACTGCTCACTAATTTTGAAAAGCACCCATTAATTCCTGCTCAGTTCTTTGGAATTAACTGCTTAAACCTTTCAGGTTGATTGGCCTGTCAGCCTGGCTTGACAAGTTTGATGGACAGATATGGCTCCCCGGCGCTTCGGAATATTTTGTGGAGGAGGGAGTTCCCATGACAATGTGGGCACCTTGTGCTGGCTGCCCAAGATGGCAGACAGCGAAATCAGCAGAACAGATACCCAGCCAAGCACTCCCTATGTGGACTGGCAGCGGGAAGTAGCCAGGAGCTGAGGAAGGGTTCATTGGCATTTGAAGAATAATGCAGATTATAGACAGAGAGGGAGGCCATTCTGTCCATCTCTAAACAGGCTGTCTGATTAACTCCATTCCTCATACCTTATAAATTTTGTCTCTTCAATGGACAAAAAAAAGTTCTGTTTTGGAATTTAGTGCATCTCCTTCACATTCCAGATCACCAAAAACAAAATTCTCTGCAGCCACCAGTTCTTTTCCCAATTAGTTTAAATCTGCATCCTCCCTTTTCGCCATCTCTCCCAATTCAGACTATTTCTCCTTTTTTTTATTCATTTGAGAGACATGGATTGCTGGCTGGGCCAGTACGTATTGCCCTTTGGAGGACAGTTGAGTGTCATCCACATTAACATAGAACACTACAGCAAAAACAGGCCCTTCAGCCCACAAGTTGTGCTGATCATATCTCTACCTACCAGGCCATAGAACTATCTGTAACTCCCAATCCCATTAAATCCCATGTACTCATCCAGAAGTCTCATAAAAGACCCCAGCGAGTTCGCCTCTACCACCACTGACGGCAACCAATTCCGTTCACTCACCACCCTCTGAGTGAAAAACTTACCTCTAATCGTCTCTGTACTTGCCCCCCCCTTAAACCTGTGTCCCCTTGTAGCGACCATTTTCAGCCCTGGGAAATAGGCTGTATTCTCGGAGGCTATCTATTCCTCTCAACATCTTATAAACCTTTATCAGGTCACCTCTCAACCTTTGTCTCTCCAGGGAGAAGAGACCTAGCTCTCTCAGCCTATCCTCATAAGGCATGCCCCCAATCCAGGCAACATCCTTGTAAACTCCTCTGCACCCTCTCAATAGCTTCCACATCCTTCCCAAGGATTGCTGTGGATCTGGAGCCACATGTAGGTGAGACCAGATAAGAGTAGCAGATTTCCTTCTGTAAAAGTTGTACGGTGGCATAGTGGGTTAGCACTGCCTGCCTCTCAGTGCCAGGGATACGGGTTTGATTCCTGTCTGCGTGAATTCTGCACATTTTCACCATGTCCGCATAGGCTCCCCGCGGATCCTCTGGTTTCTTCCCACAGTCTGAAAGGAGTGCTGTTAGGTGCATTGGCAGCGTTAAATTCTCCCTCAGTGTACCCAAATGGATGCCAGCGTGTGGCGATTAGGGAATTTTCACAGTAGCTTCAGTGATAATGCAAGGCTACTTATGTCATTAATAAATAAAACGTTAACATTAGCAAACCAGATGGTTTTTCTGACAATTGACAATGGTTTCATGGTCATTGGTAGATTCTTAATTCTAGATACTTTTATTAAATGTAGATTCCACCAGCTGCAGTGGTGGGATTTGACCCCCAGGTCCCCAGAACATCAGCTGAGTTTCTGGATTAATAGTCCAGCAGGTGATCAAGAAGGCGAATGGAATGTTGGCCTGTATAGCTAGGGGGATAGAATATAAAAGTAGAGGTCTTGCTGCAACTATACAGGGTACTGGTGAGGTCACAACTGAAGTACCATGTGCAGTTTTGTTTGCTGCATTTGCAGAAGGATATATTGGCCTTGGAGGGAGTGCAGAGAAGGTTCACTAGGCTGATACTGGAGACGAGAGGGGTTAGCCTATGAGGAGAGATTGAATAGACTGGGTTTGTACTTGTTGGAGTTTAGAATGCTGAGGGAGGATCTTATAGAGACTTATAAGATAATGAAAGGATAGATAGGGTAGAGGTAGAGAGATTCTTCCCACTTAGAAAGAATAGCAGAACTAGAGGACACAGCCTCAAAATAAGGGAGGGGGGGCAGTTCAGAACAGAGTTGAGGAGGAACTTCTTCACTCAAAGGGTGGTGAGTCTCTGGAATTCTCTACCTAATTGAAGTTACTTCGCTGAATACATTTAAGTCACAGGTAGATAGGTTTCTGATAGATAAGGGAATTAAGGTTGTGGGGAGAAAGCGGGAAAGTGGTACTGAACCACTACAGATCAGCCATGATCGTATTGAATGGCGGGGCAGGTTCGAGGGGCTGGGTGGCCTACTCCTGCTCCTATTTCTTATGTTCTTACATTACAATACCATTAGGCCATTGCCTCCCCTGCTCTGTCCAAACCCCCCAGTTTTGCTCATCTCCACTAAATCTCCTCTTCTCTGCTGCCAAGGGAAACAATCCCAGCTTCTCTTTCTCCCTGGTACCATTCTGGAAAATCTGCCTGCACCCTCTTCAAAGCCTTGACATATGAGGAGAGACTGCATTGACTGGGCTCATAGTCACTGGAATTTAGAAGAATTTGAGGGGATCTCATAGAAATGTATAGAGTCCTGATGGTTTTGGACAGGCTAGATGCGGGAAGAGTACTTCCCATGTTGAAGTTCAGAGCAGGGAGGTCACAATCTAAGAATAACAGGTACCGCATTCAGAATTGAAATGAGGAAAAACTTCTTTACTCAGCATTGTGACCCTGTAGAATTCTTTCCCACAGAAAGCTGTTGGATATGTTCAGGAGGGAGCTGGATGTGGCCCTTGTGATTAAAGGGACCAAGGTGTAGAAAGCAAGAGTGGGATACTGAAAGTATGATCATGGCTGAATCTGCACTGAATGGTGGTACAGGCTCAATGGGCCGAATGGCCTACTCCTGCACTTATTTTCTATGCTTCGCAATGGAACCTGCCCAGCATTTGATATAGCAGCTCCAGCTAAGGCTTAACAGTGGATTCCTAAAAGTTTGGGTGGCACAGTGGTTAGTACAGGACCAGGGACCTGCTTTTGATTCCTGGCTTGGGTCACTGTGGCGTTCTTCCTGTGTCTGCGTGGGTTTTCTCTGGGTACTCTGGTTTCCTCCCACAGTCTGAAAGAAGTGCTGGTTAGTTGCATTGAGTGTGACAACTAGGGGAAATTTCACAATAATTTCATTGCAGTGTTACTGTAAGCCGACTTGTGACACTAAATAAAATAAATTTTAAGTTTAGCCCGGCTCCCTTGCTTGCTTACCCTTGTATTTTTTTTAAGGCAAGTATCTTTTGTCATTGAATGTGGCAGTGGGACAGCAAGTGCCTTTATGTACACAACGCCTACTGAATTCAAAGTTACTTAACTTTAAGCTGTTTAGGGCAAATTAATTGATCCTTCCCACTTCTTTTCTGGATCTTTAATTGCCACGTTTCTGTTGTTTAATTATGCAGTTTAATTCAAATCATTGCATACTTCCATTATTTTTAGTACAGCAAATGACTTTGATGCAGCAACAAACAAATATTCTGGTGCAGACTTGCATCCGTGATGTTATCTTTGTGGAATTTTGTGTTTTACGTAATTAGAAGGAGTGATGTGGATTGTCCTAATTTGGAAGGGCAACATTTCAATCCCAGCACTAACAATGTTTGCCTTAGTTCTCCGACTGCAAAAACCATTTAAATGCCTGAAGTTCACGAGGCCACAGCATCCAAGGGCTTAACTAGCTGCTAGGGCTAACGGTTTTGTCAAAGCAGAAAAATAAAGAACCTGTAATATACTCGAACATAGAACAGTACAGTCAGTAGTCTCACAACACCAGGTTAACATCCCAACAGGTTTATTTGGAATCATGAGCTTTCGGAGCACTGCTCCTTCGTCAGGTGAGTTATTCCAAATAAACCTGTTGGACTTTAGCCCTGTGCTGTGAGGCTTCTTACTGTGTCCATTCCAATCTCCACATCATACAACAGTACAGCACAGGAACAAGCTCTTAGGCCCACAGTGTTATGCCAAACATGACACCAAATTAAACAAATGCCTTTTGCCTCCCTTGGTCCATATCCTGCTATTTCTTGCATATTCATGTGCTTATCTAAAAGCCCCTTAAACATATCTGTCTCCACCACCCTGGCCTCCCTTGGTCCATATCCTGCTATTTCTTGCCTATTTTATGTGCTTTATCTAAAAAGCCCCTTAAATTCCCCTATTATATCTGTCTCAACCATCCTGGCAGTGCATTCTAGACATCTACCATCTCTGTTTAAAAACTTGCCCCTCACATCTCCTTTCAATTTTTCCTCTCCTTACCTCAAATGCATGTCCCCTTAGTATTAGACATTTCAGCTCCAGAGGAGAGAGATCCTGACTGCCAGCTCTATCTATGCAACCCTATTTTTCATACAAATTTGTTGCAGTTAATGGTTATCAGAGTATGCCCAAGAATGAACTGGCAGTGTGTATATTCCATTGCGTTAATGCGTGTTTGTATTCTAGTGTGTTGGTCGGTCTGGTCAGGATTTAATAGAATTAATACTCTAGTGGAATGTGAGACAGGGTACAGGGCATACCATCATGTTGGGACATGCTGGACTGGAGGCCCAGCAGAATGATGCTGCCCCTCAGAGCTGGCATGTAGCTGACAGGAGAGTATTGGAGGCAGTGTTGCCACTAGGATGTGCTCATTGACTCACTCACTAAGATTCATCAATCTCAGAATGTGCCCTAATTTACCATGTCGCCTTTTTTTGAATTGAATGGGGATCACAGGCTGTCAGGATCTTTGTCAGGTTATCAACTGTTTACTATTGGTGATACCCAAGTGGGCACCCCACCCCAAGCCCCCCGCCATTCCCAAATGGAGGTCAGCAATATCAATTTCAAGAAACGTTGGACGTGACAGGAGAGGCGGGCACAGTCTCTGCGATGTTCCCTGCCCCCATGGAGGGGGAGAGGGGGACACGGTCCCTGGGGGAGGGGGTGTGGTCCCTGTAACCCCAGTGGAGGTTCGGGGGAGGTGTAGAGGAAGAGAGAGGCTGAAGGAGTGGCCAGTGGGTTAAATTCTAAGGGTCAGGCTGGATGGGGCAGCAGCATATCGTTGAATTCTGAGGAGGGTGGGGGGGGTTGGGGGGGTTGATCCTATGGGTTCAAGCTTGGGGGGTCGGGGGGGGGGGGGTATCCTATGGGTCAGGCTTGTTTGGGGTGGGGTTCCTGATTGCAATCGATAATGATTTTCATGATCTCTAATCCACACTGCACTGAACAAAGACCCACAGCAGCTCCATCTCAAAGTGACAGGCAATCTCCTTCAAAAGGCTTTGGCCCTTTTTAACAGATGGTTTGATTGGAATCTTTGCCTCTTCCTTTGTTATTTTCTCCTCTTCTTTGCCTAACTTATCCACCCCTTTCTCTCTGTTTTTCTCTCTCTCTGTCTCTCTCTCTCTCCCTCTCTCTGCCTCCTCTCTCTCTCTCTGTCTCTCTAACACCCCTTGTCTCTGCAACCCTTTTCCCCAACCCTGTTTCTGAGTGAGTAATTCTTATTGCTTGCAGAAAATAAAACTTGCCGTCTAGCTGGAGACTTAATAAAAACCCAAGTTGGCCATTTCGTAACCAAGGCGACCTGGTTCCTGTCGTTCCCGTTACCCTTGTCAACCATGACAGTGCCCTGGGCACGGGGCCCGCGTGTGAAATGCTGATCTTGTCAAAGAAAGATAACCATCTCATCAGATTTAATGATGGATTGCACTTTGTCCCAGGAGAGAACCAAATGGAAGGTTAACACGATGAACATTAAGTATCTATAAGATGGTTTGTTAACAATGAGAGTGCAGAATAATTAACTTCAGGCACAATGCAGCAGTTGTCAAATAATTACAATGTTCAGAATTGCTTCACCTACTCCTACACGCAGTGAGACTGCTCTTAATTATAAACACTGCGCAGAACCAGTGAGAAAGACACGACAGACTAGTAAGTGGCAAGTGTTGATGTCAGGTGGGTGGATTGGTGGATTTCTGAGCAAGCAGTCAGTCTGTAATTTTTACTTTGGAGGGGCCTTTGGTAGAGGGACAGGCCTGAGGTGGGGAGAAGTACAGGGGGCCTGAGCTGTGGAGGAGCACAAGGTGGATGAGGTGTGGGAGAAGGCCATTAGTGAGGAAGTGCAGAAAGTTGTGATTGAGGTTTGGATCTGCATTGATGCTTGGGCCTGTGGTGGAGCAGCACAGGGCCTGGAGGTGTGGAAGGAGGCCTCATAAGTGGAGGAGGGGTCTGCGGTATGGCAAGGCAAGCTTCTGAAATTAGAGTGGCTTTGAGACGAAATAAAATCGAAGAACGATTCGTAGAATCAGAGGTTTACAGCATGGAAATAAGTCTTTTGGCCCAACTTTCCATGCCGCCTTATTTTTAAAACCCTTAAGCTAATCCCAAATGCCCATATTTGACCCATATCCCTCTGTAACCATCTTATTTGTGTAACAGTCTAAATGCTTTTAAAAGAAAAAATTATACCCATCTCTACTACTACCTCTGGCAGTTTGTTCTGATGTACAGATGCCGGCGTTGGATTGGGGTGGTAAGAACTCAGTAAGAATTTAGCAACACCAATTTATAATCCAACCGATTTATTTGATAGTAAAAAAGCGAGCTTTCGACTCCTGTGTCTTCCTCAGGCAAATGCACTGTTCTGGTCTGCAATAGCACACATCAGCACAGACAGTCAGAGATTGCTGATTAGAATGCGAATCCTTACATCTAACCTGCTATTGAAGTGTTAAAGTGGCGAACAATGTGTGTGAAGGGAATCCTGAGCATTGTTGGAGAATTGTGTGTTTTCTCCAGACAGCACAGTAAGTGAGGTTTTTTGCTAACCCAGGCAAGTTACAGGGGTTACAGATAGTGTGTCATGAAGCCAAGATCCCTGTTAAGACCGTCCTCATGTGTGCGGAGCTTGGCTATCAGTCTCTGCTCAGCGACTCTGCGCTGTCGTGTATCACGAAAGCCCCCTTGAAGAACATTTACCCGCAGGTCGGAGGCCGAATGCCCATGACTGCTGAAGTGTTCGCCCACAGGAAGGGAACTGTTTTGCCTGGTGATTGCTGAGCGATGCTCATTCATCCGCTGTCGTAGTGTCTGCATGGTCTCCCCAATATACCATGCTTCGGGACATCCTTTCTTGCAACGTATTAGGTAGACAACGTTGGCCAAGTTGCAAGTGTATGTACCGTGTACCTGGTGAATGGTATCCTCACGTTTGATGATGTTGTCCATGTCTATGATCCGGCATGTCTTGCAGAGGTTGCTGTGGCAGGGTTGTGTGGTATTGTGGTCACTGTTCTCCTGAAGGTTGGGTAGTTTGCTGCGAACAATGATCTGTTTGAGGTTGTGCGGTTGTCTGAAAGCAAGAAGTGGGGGGGTGGGGATGGCCCTAGCGAGATGTTCATCGTCATCAATGATATGTTGAAGATTCCGGAGAAGATGTCGTAGCTTCTCCGCTCCGGGGAAGTACTGGACAACAAAGGGTACTCTGTCCACCGTGTCCCGTGTTCGTCTTCTGAGGAGGTCAGTGCGGTTTATCGTTGTGGCACGTCGGAACTGTCGATCGATGAGTCGAGCGCCATATCCTGTTCTCACGAGGGCATCCTTCAGCGTCTGGAGGTGTCTGTCATGATCCTCCTCATCTGAGCAAATTCTGTGTATACGGAGGGCTTGTCCATAGGGAATGGCTTCTTTAACGTGTCTAGGGTGGAAGCTGGAGAAGTGGAGCATTGTGAGGTTGTCTGTCGGTTTGCGGTACAGTGAGGTGCTGAGGTGATCGTCCTTGATGGAGATGCGTGTGTCCAAGAATGCAACTGATTCTGGAGAATAGTCCATGGTGAGTCTGATGGTGGGATGGAACTTGTTGATATCATCATACAGTTGTTTCAATGATTGTTCACCATGAGTCCAAAGGAAAAAGATGTCATCAATGTATCTAGTATATAACCTTGGTTGGAGATCTCGTGTGGTGAAGAAGTCTTGTTCGAACCTGTGCATGAAGATGTTGGCATACTGAGGTGCGAATTTGGTCCCCATGGCTGTTCCGTGTGTCTGGATGAAAAGCTGATTGTTGAAGGTGAAGACATTGTGGTCCAAGATGAAGCGGATGAGTTGTAAAATTGCATCCGGAAACTGGCAGTTGTTGGCATTGAGTACTGAGGCAGTTGCAGCAATACCATCGTCATGGGGGATGTTGGTGTAGAGCGCCGAGACATCCATTGTGACAAGGAGTGTCCCTGGTTCAACTGCTCCATGTGTGCTGAGTTTCTGCAGGAAGTCCGTAGTGTCAAGACAAAAGCTGGGGGTTCTTTGTACAATGGGTTTCAGGATGCCCTCGATATAGCCGGAGAGGTTCTCACACAGGGTCCCATTGCCCGATACGATGGGACGGCTGGGTATGTTTGCTTTGTGTAACTTTGGGAGGCAGTAGAGATCTCCAATGCGGGGAGTATGTGGAATGAGAGCCCGGAGGGTGTTCTGAAGGTCCGGATCAAAGGTTTTGATCAGAGTGTTGAGTTGACGAGTGTGTTCTTTGGTCGGATCTGCTGGTAACTGTCTGTAGTGTTTCATATTGTTTAGTTGTCGGTACACTTCTTCACAGTAGTCCGTTCTGTTCAGTATGACGGTGGCGCCTCCTTTGTCTGCTGGTTTGATGACAATGTTGCGGTTGGTCTTGAGAGCACGGATGGCCTTGCGTTGTACTTGGGTGATGTTCGGGACTGTCTTGTAAGTGCAGTTGATAAATCTGGTGTTCACGCACCTCCTGATGGCTTGGGCATACATGTCCAGTCGGGGGCAGCGGCCTTCCGGAGGAGTCCAATTGGATTCATTCCTCTTCGGTTGCTGCACTGCGGATCCCTCTGTCGGCTGATCACACATCATCCTCTGTGAAAAGACTGCCTCTATGGCCACTTTTGTATCTCTCCCCTCTCACCTTAAACCTATGCCCTCTAGTTTTAGACTCCCCTACCTTTGGGGAACGATATCGACTATCTAACCAATCTGTGCCCCTTGTTATTTTCTAGATCTATAAGGTCACCCTTCAGCCTTCTACACTCCAGAGAAAAACAATCCAGTCAATTCAGCCTCTCCTTTTTAACTCAAACCATTAAGTCCAGGTAGCATCCTAGTAAATCTTTTCTGAACTCTTTCTAGTTTAATAATATCCTTTCTATAATAGGGTGACTAGAACTGTACAAGTGTGGCCTTATCAATGTCTTGTACAACTTCAACAAGACATCACAACTCCTGTATTCAATGTTCTGACCGATGAAACCAAGCATACCGAATGCCTTCTTCACCACTCTGTCCATCTGTGACTCCACTTTCAAGGAGCTATGAACATGTACCCCTAGCTCTCTTTGTTCTGTAACTCTCCAACGACCTACCATTAACTGAGTAAGTCCTGCCCTGGTTCAATTTATCAAAATGCATCACCTCGCATTTATCTAAATTAAACTCCATCTGCCATTTTTGACCCAATTGATCAAGATCATGTTGCAATTGGAAATAACTTTCTTCACTGTCCACTATGCCACTAATCTTATCTGCAAACTTAATAACCATGCCTCCTATATTCTCATCCAAATCATTAATATAATTGATAAATAAGTGGGTCTAGCACTGACCCCTGAGGCGCACCACTAGTCACAAGCCTCCAGTTTGAAAAACAACTCTCTACAATTACTCTGCCAGAAGCCAATTTTGTATCCATTAGATACTTCACCCTGGATCCCATAAGATTTAACTTTATGCAACCATGTCAAAGACCTTGCTAAAATCCATGTAGACAACATCAACGGCACTACCTTCATCTACTGTCTTGGTTACCCCTTCAAAAAACTCAATTAAATTTGTGAGACAGGATTTTTCATGATTTCTCACAAAGCCATGCTGCCTGTCCGTAGTCAGTCCTTGCGTTTTTAAATGCCTGTAACTCCTGTCTCTCAAAATACCTTCCAACAATTTACCTCCGACAGGTGTGAGGCTGACTGGCCTGTAGTTCCCAGGTTTTTCTCTGCAGCCTTTTTAAACAAAGACACAACATTTATCACTCTCCAATCTTCAGGCACCTCACATGTGACTATCAATTATCCAAGTATCTTTTCCCAAGTTGAAGAGATGATTTGAACTACCTTGGCCCTGTTTATACAGATAACCCACAAATTACCTCCCTCCATCACACCAAACTCTCAAATCTCTCCTTTAACTCTAGTCCCTGATACATTCCTGATTTGAATTGCTCCATTATTGATGACCATGCCTTTAGCTGCTGAGGATTGAGCAATCCCTTCAGATGCTGTGTCCTCTTTAAACCCAATACCTGTTCTGATCTTTTGGTCATCTTTTAATAGCTCATTAACAATTTCAGATGATTCAAGACTGTGAGAATGATGGTGATAGTCTTCGAAAGAATAGCTATAGGCTTGAGGAATGGATGGGTACTTGGCAGGTGGAATTTAAGATGTGAAGATGCCAGTGTTGGACTGGGGTAAACACAGTAAGAAGTCTGACAACTCCTTCCACTCACGTTGTTAGTCACTTTAAAACTTGAATAGCAGGTCAGGTGTAAAGATTTGCATTCTAATCAGTAATCTGTAAACAGTCTTTGCTGATATGTGTGACCAGAACATCTCATTCACCTGACGAAGGCTACAAAGGCCGAAAGCTTGCAGATTTACTATCAAATATATTGGATTTAAAATTGGCGTTGCCAGATTCTTACTGAGTTTACCCCAGTCCAATGCCGGCATCTCTACGTCGGTGGAATTTAATGCAAAGAAGTGTAAAATGATACATATTTTGGTAGTTTTTTTTTAGAGTCACAAGTTGGCTTATATTAACGCTGCAATGAAATTACTGTGGAAATCCCCTAATCGCCACACTATAGCACCTATTCAGATACACGGAGAAAGAATTTAGCACTGCCAATGGCCTCTTTCAGACTTTGGCAGGAAACTGAAGCACCCAGAGGAAACCCACACAGACGCTGGGAGAACGTGCAAACAGACAGTGACCCAAGCCCGCAATCGAACCTGCGTCCTTGGCGCTGTGAAGCAGCAGTGCTAACCACTGCACTGCTGTGCCGCCAATAGGAGAATGAGAGAGGAAATAAAGGATATAATTCTGCAGAGGTGTAGGGTCAGAGGGATCCGGGACAGTATGTGAGCAATCATTAAAGGTAGCAGAGCAGATTGAGGAAATGGTTAAAAGAAAGTCAGTGGGGTCTTGGGCTTTATAAATTGAGTCATTGATTACACAAGCAGGAAAGGAGTGACAAATCTTTCTGCAATACTGTATCACCCTCAATGGGAGCACTGTGTCCAGTCTTGGACATCTCACATTGGCGAGAGAATGAAAGCTATAGGGAGGATGCCGTAAGATTTGCAAGAATGGTTCCAGGGTGGTACAGTGGTTAGCACTGCTGCCTCACAATGCCAGCGACCCTGGTTCAATTCCCGGCTTGGATCACTGTCTGTCTGGAGTTTGCACGTTCTTTGTGTGGGTTCCCTCTGGGTGCTCCGGTTTCCTCCCACAGTCCAAAGATGTGCAAGTTCGGTGGACTGGGTCATGCCCATTTTGAGTTCCAAGATGTGTAGGTTAGATGGATTAGTCATGTTAAATGCATGAGGTACGGGAATGTGGCAGGGAGTAAAGCCTGGGTAAGGTACTCTGTGACAGAGTTAGTTAGGGGGATTGCAGGGGTAAATATGTAGAGTCACAGGGATAGGATCTGGTATGATGCTCTGTCGGGACAGTTGGGGCAGAATTGATGGGCCGATTAGCCTCCTCTTGCACTATAGGAAGAACTTCAGATTGGGGTTGGTGGGATTGTTCTTGGAGAAGTGAAGGTTGAGAAGAGATTTGATAAAGGATTCAGATCACGTGGCATCTGGACATAGTGGTCAGAGAGAAACCATTCGGCCAAAGGATGGGGAACCAGAGAGCACAGGTTTAAGGCGATTGGTAAGAGGAGGAAGAGTGATAAAAGGAATCGTTTTCTTATGCAGCCAGTGGTTAGGCTCCGGAATGAATATCAATAGTGCTGTGGAGGCGGATTCAGCTGTGGTTTTCAAAGCGCAATTGGGTGAACAGTTGAATGGAGGGGTAGGGGAAGAACTTGCAAGACTTTGGCGCAAAAGTAAACGAATGGGACCACGTGAGTTACTCCCACAGAGAGATGTGGAGATAAACCCCACAATCAGATTAGCCATGATTTTATCGAATGGTGGTGCAGACTCTGGGCCGAAAGGCCTAATCCTGCTGTTTCTTTTTTATGTTCTTGTATTTACCTGAAACCTCTGCTCGCGCTGTGTGAAGATTTGTTTCCTGATCTTGTCCTTGACCAGCTTGCCTCCCAGTCCCGCGGTTCTGTGATTTTTAAGCAGTGTTCGTGATGAGGAAGGAAATACATTTTTTTTTGGTGTGGCGATTTGATTTTTTTTATTCCATTTGGCGGTGAATGTGTTGGGAATCCATGGGGTGGGGTTTTGGGGAAGGAGGGGACTCGCATGATTACACACCTCCAGATTGTGTTACTGGATTTGGCAACCTTAACATTGTCCATGTGGTGGCATAGTGGTTAGGAACCCAGGGGCCCGGGTTTGATTCCCGTCTTGGGTCACTCTCTGTGGAGTTTGTGCATTTCTCCCCCATTTCCTCCGAGTGCTCCAGTTTCCTCCCACAGCCCAATGGGAACAGTTTCTCTCTGACGACCCTCGCACAATCCAGTCCCACCCATTAGCCATGCTAAATTCTCCCACTCAAACAGGCGCGGGAGGGTGGCAACTAGGGGGTTTTCACAGTAACTTCATTGCAGTGTTAATGTAAGCCTACTTGTGACGCTGATAAGTAAACTTTTCTTAGGGTAATCCTGCAACCTCTTTAGTGCTCCCCTAATGGGAGAGAGAGAGAGATGTTCGATGTTAGGGGGAGAATGTGAAGAAATGTAGAAGGAAATGTGATCTCCAAATATCTTGAGTGCGAGTTGATGCCTGTGAGAATCTTGGATCAACGTCGGTGCATTTGCTCCGTACAGCCTACACTGACACCTGCTGGAATAGGTGAGAAAGCATACCCCAGCACCAGCTTTACAACACAGCACACTCCCTTCCTTAGAACCCTGGCTTTCTGCCCTCATACTGTCCCATACTTTCAGCTTTGAACAAAGCCCAGACTGGCTGAGGTGTGTTCCAGTTTATATTCTGCCTGAAAGCATTTGACCACCGTTCTGTTTCTCCCCTTTTATTGCTTCTACAAGTGAGGCACATACAGACGTTGTACAGCATCCAATACACCATCAGCCCAAGCAACAGTAACAAGGCAACATTAGCTGCCAATCCTCAGTTATTCCAGAGATGTTAAGGGTCAAGCACCAAGCGTGGGAGTAGAGTCAGTGTTTGCAGTTCCCTAAAGGATGTCTGGGAACTATGGAATCTTAGTAAGAAATCATACAACACCAGGTTAAAGTCCAACAGTTTATTTACTAGTAAACGCCACTAGCTTTCGGAGCAGTGCTCCCTCGTCTGGTGAGTGGGCCAGGGATTGGAATAGACTGCCTGCTGTGAAAGTGGAGTCGGACACTTTAAGAACTTTCAAGCAGTTATTGGATAGGCACATGGAGCACACCAGAATGATAGGGAGTGGGATAGCTTGATCTTGGGTTTGGACAAAGCTCGGCACAACATCGGGGGCCGAAGGGCCTGTACTGTACTGTGCTGTTCTGTTCTATGTTCCCTTTGTGAGAGAGGCAAGAGTCAGTATTTTCCTGATAATCGGGTCCTCAAATTGCACTGCCTTCATTTTTGAAAGATTTTTAAAAGTTTTAGTGTCACAAGTAGGCTTATATTCAATGACATTACTGTGCAAATTCCCTAGATGGACAACAACCTAGGTGTGGGGTGATCATCTTTCAATAAATTTAAGGGAAGGCGATGGCCCAGTGGAATTATCACTATTAATCCACAAATTCAGCTAATATTCTGGGGGAACGTAGTTTCAAATCCCGCCACAGCAGATGGTGGAATTAGAATTTCATAGAATCCCTACAATTCAGAAGGAGGCTACTTTGATCCATCAAGTTTGCACCAACTATCCAAAAGAAGACTACCTGGGCCCACTCTCTTGTCCTATCGCCATACACTGATCATGGCAAATCCACCTAAACTACATATTTTGGGACACTAAGGGACAATTGTAAATGGCCTGTCCATCTGGCCAGCGCATCTTTTGGGCTGTGAATGAACCAGTACACACGGAGGAAACCCACGCAGTCATGGGGAGAATGTGCAGACTCCGTACAGATGGTGGCCATTGAACCCAGGTCCCTGGTGCTGTGAGACAGCAGTGTTAACCAGGTTCCTGGCACTGTTAACCCAGGTCCCTGGCGCTGTGAGACAGCGGTGTTAACCAGGTTCCTGGCACTGTTAACCCAGGTCCCTGGTGCTGTGAGACAGCAGCGCTAACCACTTCCCAGTTGAAGGATAGCTGCTGGATAAGACATGGTAGAAATTTTCTGTTTCTCAGGTGGCGCCTAAAGATCTTTTACCCACCCCCCAATAGGAAACAAAAGCATGATTCTGTTGAACCTTTGATTATGTGCTCAAGTAGCTGGGAGTAGGAGTTGAGTTAAAAACATGACTGTTTTCAGTTTATCTTTCGATTTACCTCAAAAGAAATGTTACCAGTATGTGGATTACAAGCCCCAGAAAATCCAGGCTGTGCTCATTGTGCTGCTGAAGGAGTGTGACACTGTCAGAGGTGCCAACTTGCTGGTGACATCTGGGGGACTCCTTGAAGGAAGATGGAAAGATTTCCCAGCGCTATTTCAAAGAAGAATAGGGAAGTTCTCAAACTGCAGTTTGTGGATACTGACTGTGGGGAAACTTGTGAGCCAGTGTAACAGTGATGACATTAGTACACAACGGACTTTAGGTGCATGCTAGGGGTTGTAAAAGGTGCGCTGGGAACCTTTCCTTCAAGTCTTTCAGAGAGCCAGCAGTGATGCAATGGGCAGAAAGGCCTTTAAAGTTTTTAGTTTGTTTATTAGTGTCACAAGTACGTTTACATTAAGATAAAAGCACAACACTACGGATGCTGGAATCTGAAACAGAAATAGGAAATGCTGGAAAATCTCAGCAAGTCTAACAACATCTGTGGAGAGAGAATAGAGCCAATGTTTCGAGTCTAGATGACTTTGTCAGAACTCTGTTTGCTCTATTCTCCCCCCGCAAGTGCTGTCAGCCCTGTTGAGATTTTTCAGCATTTCCTGTTTTTGTAGGTTTACATTAACACTGCAATGAAGTTACTGTGAATATCCTCTAGTTGCCACATTCTGGCACCTGTTCATGTACGAGGGTAAATTTGGCATGGCACCTTAGCCAGCACGTCTTTCGAACTGTGGGAGCAAACCAGAGCAACCTGGAGGAAACTCGCACAGAGATGGGGAGAATGTGTAGGCTCCGCACAGGCACCCAAGCTGGGAACGAACCCAGGTCCCTGGTGTGGTGAGGCAGCAGTGCTAACCACTGTGCCACCATGCTGTAAGAAATCTCTCAACACCAGATTAAAGCCCAATAAGTTTATTTGGTTACAAACACCACTAGCTTTCAGAGCGTTGCTGCAACAACAAATTGGCTTTTGTTACCTGAACATTGTTGGAACAGCGTTCTGAAAACTAGTAGCGTTTTGTTACCAAGTAAACCTGTTGGACTTTAGTGCTGTGAGACGTCTTACTGTGTTTACCCCAATCCAACGCTGGCATCGCCACACCATGACTATCATACCGCCCCAGCACTAAGCATCTATGCGAGTTCCGTAGAATGAATGGAAAGTTCCCTGTAATTCAAGTCACGAGCAGTTTATCCAAAGCCCACGGAAATCTACATTGTCCCGTCTTGTGTTTCAGACCGGCTCCACGGAACCCCCATGCTGTTGGAAGGTGTCAAGTGCGTAGGCTCCGAACCAGAGTACGACTCCGAGCAAAGTGACTGGCAGGGATTTGATTAGCGGACGCCAGGAACGCCTGCTCCATTCACTTATGAAGCCACGCCTTGTAATCGCACAATGTTGCACTCGCTAAGCTGTGAAATAACTCGCAAAGTTTTAACTATAATCAAAGATTGGTCTTTCTCGCTCTCCCTCTTTATTTTGGTACTTCAGTATTCTGCTTGTAAATGTAACATCCCCATTGGGAGGGGGTTTGGGTTAAAAGGTGTAAAGGAAGTGTCAGCGAATGTGTCTTTGGAAATATTGTGGGAACTGTCTGTGTGGCCATACGTGGGGATGATTCAGGGGATTATATGTATTGAATGTATAATGGAGTACAATGCAGAATGTGTTTATTTTGTCATATCGGAGAATAAATAAATGAAATCCATTCTTAAAGAGCTTGCATTTATTTTAACTTGCACTCCTGCCAGAATGCCTTCAGTCTTCAAATGCATGAGTCTCTGACAAGACTCTTGTTTTTAGCCCACCCTTTATTGCCCTCGTAGTGGTGAGCTGCTGGCTAAGCCATTTCAGAGGGTAGACATGTGGGTGGTGGAGCACACAAGGGGCAATGTCACTAATAAGATTTTTAAATGCCAACCAAGTATGAGAGATTGAGATTTGTTTGTTTTTGGTGAGACCACAAATGAAATATATTTACGCAGAGTGCTGGAAATGTAGCTATGGAGAACACTGAGGTACAGGGTTGCAAATTGGGAAGTATTGTAGTAGATAGGGAGGATGTGTTAGAAATTCTCGAGGGTTTGAAGTTGGATAAGTCCCCTGGGCCGGACGGGATTTACCCTAGGATTCTCTGGGAGGAAAGAGAGGAGATTGCAGAGCCTCTGGCTCTGATCTTCAGGTCGTCGTTGGTTACGGGTGTGGTTCCGGAGGACTGGAGGATAGCGAATGTGGTCCCATTGTTCAAGAAGGGGAAGAGAGACCTTCCAGGGAATTATAGGCCAGTGAGTCTTACTTCTGTTGTGGGCAAAGTATTGGAGAGAATTATTAGGATAGGATTTATAGTTATTTAGAGAGAAATGAATTGATTGGGGATAGTCAGCATGGTTTTGTGAAGGGTAGGTCATGCCTTACTAACCTCATTGAGTTTTTTGAGAAAGTGACCAAAGAGGGGGATGGGGGTAAGGCGGTTGATGTAGTATATATGGACTTTAGTAAGGCGTTTGATAAGGTGGCCCATGGAAGACTTATACAGAAAATGCAGATGTGTGGAATAGAGGGTGATTTAGCTAATTGGATTAGAAATTGGCTGGCAGATAGAAGACAGAGGGTGGGGTTGATGGGAGATATTCATCGTGGAGTTCGGTGACGAGTGGTGTGCCTCAGGGGTCTGTTTTGGGGCCCCTGCTGTTTGTAATTTTTTATAAATGATCTGGATGAGGGTATTGAGGGATGGATCAGTAAATTTGCAGATGACACTAAAGTCGGTGGAGTGGTAGATAGTGAAGAGGGGTGTTATAGTTTACAGAGTAACTTGGACAAGTTGCAGAGCTGGGCCGAGAGGTGGCAAATGGAGTTTAATGTGGAAAAGTGTGAGGTAATGCACTTTGGCAGGAACAATAAATGTGTAGATTATAGGGCTAATGGTAGGGCTCTTAATAGTGTTGAGGAACAGAAGGATCTTGGTGTATGTGTCAATAGATCCCTGGAAGTAGGCAGTCAAGTGGATAAAGTTGTTAAGAAGGCATATGGAGTCTTAGCTTTTATTGGTAGGGGTATTGAATTTAGGAGCCGCAGCATCATGTTGCAACTGTACAAAACTCTAGTGCGGCCGCACTTGGAGTATTGTGTGCAGTTCTGGTCCCCACATTATAAGAAAGATGGGAGGCATTGGAGAGGGTACAGAGGAGGTTTACCAGGATGTTGCCTGGTATGGAGGGCAGGTCCTATGAAGAGAGGTGGAAGGATTTGAGGTTGTTTTCGTTAGAAAGGAGGCGGCTAAGAGGGGATCTTATTGAAGCATATAAGATGATTAGAGGTTTAGATAGGGGGGACAGTGATAGCCTTTTTCCTAGGATGGAGAAAGCTAGCACGAGGGGACACAGCTTTAAATTAAGGGGTATGAGTTATAGGACGGATATCAGAGGTAGGTTCTTTACTCACAGAGTGATTAGGGAGTGGAATGCCCTGCCTGCAGCTGTTGTAGATGCGCCAAGTTTGGTGGCGTTTACGAGGTTAATTGATAAGTATATGGAAGAGAAGGGAATGGTTTAGTTTGGAGGGGCATTGCTTTTTATTTTGGTCGGCACAACATCGAAGGCCGAAGGGCCTGTTCTGTGCTGTAATGTTCTATGTTCTATGAAATCTTGCACACCGCTTAAGTGAAAAAAAATGCATGATCTGATTCTCGCCAGTAGAGGGAGGCATCAATTCTCCAATGGAAGGCTGGCTGCTCACACTGGAGGGTGCTATCATGCTTTGCACAATACAACAGTGAGATCTGTCAGCTGTCTCTCCCATCCAATCGGATCTCTAGACATCACACCCTCCATTTCCCCCCCCCCCCCTGCCAATCACACTTGCCCCTCCCTGGCTGATCACCCAATTACAGATTTGAGCAAGTCCCCAAATCCCTGCCCCTCTCAGCCAACCTTCCACCTGCTTTCCTCCACTGTGGCTCTGCCCCTATTATGGCCCCACCTCTTCATATTGCCTGGTGCTTGTGGCACACTAATAGTGTCAGAGATATACAGTATGGAAATAGACCCTACAGCCAACCAGCTTTCCTCAAGTTTACTAGTCCCATTTTCCTTGCATTTGGCCATATCCCTCTCAACTTTCCCCATCCATGTCCAAACATCTTTTAAATGTACCTGCCTCTATCACCCCCTCTGGCAGCTTATTCCAAATATGCACCACTCTGTGTGGAAAAAGTTGCCCCTCGGGTCCCTTTCTAATTTTTTCCCCTGTCACCTTAAACCTATGCCCTCTAGTTTTGGACTCCCCTACCCTAGGGAAAAGACCTTGGCTATTCACCTTATCGATGTCCTCATGAGTTTATATACTTCTATAAGTTCACCCTTCATGCTCCAGAGAAAATAAATTCCAGCCACTCCTTTATAATTCAAACCATCAGGACTCGGTAACATTTTTTTTTGCAGTGTTTAATAAATTCTTCTTATAGCAGAGTGATCAGAACTGTACGCAGTACTCCAAACGTGGCTTTGCCAGTGTATTATACAGCTATATCAGCTTCCCAACTCCTGAACTCGATGCTCTAACTGATTAGGGCAAGCACTACCCTGTCTACTTGTGACACCACTTTGAAGGAGCTGTGTACTGCACCCTTCAGTCTCTCTGTTTGACAACATTCCCCAAGGTCCTACCATTAACTGTAAGTCCTACCCTGATTTGTATTTATCTGAATTAAACTCCATTGGCTATTCCTTGGCCCACTGGCCCATTTGATCAAAATCTCATTGTAGTCTTAAATCTTTCTCATTGTCCACTACACCAGAAATTTTGGTGTCATCCACAAACTTACTAACTATGCCTCCTATATCCTCGTCGAAATTGTTTATATAAATGCGAACAACAGTGGACTCAGCACAGATCCCTGTGGCACGCTGCTGGTTTCATGTCTTCAGTCTGAAAAACACTCTCTCTGTTACCAGCAAGCCAATTTTGTACCCAGTTGGCTAGTTCTCCCTGGATCCTCTGATCTAACTTTACTGACCAGTCTACCATGCAGTACCTTGTCAAAAGCATGGCTAACGTCCATGTAGGTATCATCTACCACACAGCCCACATCTATTTTCTTGGCCACCCCTTTGAAAAAACTCTTATCAAATACGTAAGACACTATTTCCCATGCACAAAACTGTGTTGACTATTCCTAATCAGTCCTTGCCTTTCCAAATGCATGTAGATCCTGTCTCTCGGAATCCCCTGCAACAATTTATCCGCCACTGACATTAGGCTCACTGGTCTGTAGTTCCCTGGTTTTTCCCTGTGGCCTTTTTCAAATAACGGCACAATATTTGCCTCCCTTCCTGCACCTCACCTGTGGCTGTCGATGATACAAATATTTCTGCTAGTATATCTTTAAGGGACTCCATTCTCTCTCTAGTTACTCTTTTGCTATTAATATACTTGAAGAATCTCTTTTGAGAAGCATTTATTAAAGAGTGCAAAAAAAAAGTGTTACTGGGACCTGATGGTTTGAATTATAAAGGAGTGGCTGGAATTTTTTTCCTTATTTGCCAAAGTTATCTTCTGCCCCTTTTTTGCCCTCCTGATTTCCCTTTTAAATGTACTCCTATATCCCATATACTACTAAAGGGATTCACTTGACCCCAGCTGCCTATACCTATGCTTCCTCCTTATTGACCAGAGCCTCAATATCTCTGGTCATCCAGTGTTCTGTACTCCTATCAACCTTGCCCTTCACACTCTTGTCATCTCACTTTTGAAAGCCTCCCTCTCGCTAGACGTTCCTTTACCTGTGAACAGCCTGCCCCAAGTTGAAAGTTCCCATCTAACACCACCAGAATTGGCCTTGCCCCAATTTAGCACTTTAAATTGTGGACCATACCTATTCTTTTCCATAACTGTTTTAAAACTAATAGAATTATGGTCAGTGGTCCCTAACTAACATTAACCCCGCTTTATTTCCCAAGAGAAACGAGAAGTTGGCAAATGTTACCCTATTTTTCAAGAAAGGAGCACGAGAAAGCTGTGAATTATTGGCCAATTAGCTAAAATCAGCTGTTGGAAAATATTGGAATCTTTTATTAAGGAAATCTTAACAATTCACTGAGAATAGTCAATATGGTTTTACTAAACGGAAATTCGGTTTGGTAAACTTTTATTTGAGTTTATTTGAAGATGTAGCTAGTAAGGCAGCGAAAGGAGAATCTACAGATGTAGTTTACTTGGATTTCCTCAAAGAAAACATTTAACGAGAGACCATGCAATAAGCTAATTGGCAAGATAAGGGCTCATGGAGTAGGGGTAATATATTAGCATGGAGAGTGGATTGAATAACAGAGAGAAAGCAGAGAATGGGCATTTTCATACTGAATATTTTATGTATGTATTCATATAATAAGTAGGTTTAGAGTAACACAAATTACTGTGAATATCCTCCAGTTGTCACAGTCTGCCATTTGTTTGGATACACTGACGAAGAATTTAAGAAAAAAGATCAGTACAGTAGCGGAAACAGGTCCTTCGGCCCTCCAAGCCTGTGCCACTCGTTGGCCGAACTAGACCGTTCGTTTATATCTCCCCCATTCCCAGGCTGCTCATGTTAGCAAAATCAATGCACCTAACCAGCATATCTTTTGGACTGTAGCAGGAAACCAGAGCATCTGGAAGAAACCCACATAGACACTGGAAGAACATGCAGATTCCACACAGGCAATGACCCAAGCCAGGAATCGAACCCAGGTCCCTGGCACTGTGAGGCAGCAGTGCTAACCACTGTGCTACCAGGATGTGTGCTAGAACCTCAGCTATTTACAATCTATATCAAGTTAAAGTTTATTTATTAGTCACAAGTAGGCTTACAGTTGCACTGCAGTGAAGTTACTGTGAAAATCCCCTATTCACTACACTCTGGCGCCTGTTCAGGTGCATTGAGAGAGACTTTACTACTGACATCTTTGTACAGGGATCTGGATAGGTTGAGTGAATGGGTGAGGACCTGGCAGATGAAGGATAATGTTAGCAAGTGTGACGTTATCCACTTTGGTAAGAATAATAGTAAGAAGGATTACTACTTAAATGGTGAAAAGCAGCAGTGCAGAGGGACCTGGGGGTCCTTGTGCATAAATCGCAAAAACACAGTATGCAGGTGCAGCGGGTGATTAAGAAGGCGAATGCAATGTTGGCCTTTATAGCTAGGGGGATAGAATATAAAAGTAGGGAGGTTCTGTTGCAGCTGGATAGGGTGCTGGTGAGGCCGCAGCTGGAGTACTGTGTGCAGTTTTGATCACCGCATTCGAGGAAGGATATATTGGCCTTGGAGAGGGTGCAGAGAATGTTTACTAGGCTGATACTGGAGATGAGGGCGTTGGATTATGAGGAGAGACTGAATAGGCTATGTTTGTACTCTTTGGAGTTTAGAAGGCTGAGAGGGGATCTTATAGAAATGTATACGATAATGAAGGGGGTGTTTAGGGTAGAGATTGAGAGAGTCTTCCTGCTTAGCAAAGATAGCAGGACTAGAGGGCACAGCCTCAAGATTAGGGGGAAGCAGTTCAGATCAGAGTTACAGAGGGGTTTCTTCACACAAAGAATGGTGAATCTTTGGAATTCTCTGCCTGATGAGGTGGTGGAGGCTTCCTCACTGAATATGTTCAAGTCAAGAGTGGACAGGTTTTTAATTGACAAGAGAATTAAGGGTTACGGGGAGAAAGCGGGAAAGTGGTACTGAACCACTACAGATCAGCCATGATCTCATTGAATGGTGGGGCAGGCTCGAGGGGCTGGATGGCCTACTCCTGCTCCTATTTTTTATGTTCTTATGTTCTTATCTTTGGACTGAGAGAGGAAACAGGAGCACTCAGAGAAAATCCGCTCAGATACAGGGAGAACGTGTAGTCTCCACACAGAGTGACCCAAGCCGGGAGTCAAACCCAGGTCCCTGGCACTGAGGAAGCTAACCACTGTGCCACCGTGCCACCCCTGTGTGACTGAGATGAAGAGACAAAGAGTGACGCATCTACGTTTGCTGATGATACAAAACTAGGTGGAAAGGTAAGCCATAGAGAGGATACAGAGAGATATAGACAGCTCAAGCAAATGGACAACAAAGTAGAATATGGAGTATAATGTGGGGGAGGAGTGAGGTTATTTGGCTGTAAGAATAAGAAATGCAGAATATTTTTTAAAAGCTGTGGAACTTGTAAGTTATGATGTTCAGAGACTTGGGCATACTTGTACAAGGAGTGCAAAAAGTTAACATACGGTACGGGAGAAAGAATGTAGTGGGGGAGTTATATGAAAAAGGGTAGACCTTATTAAGAGTATAGAAACGCAGAGGGACCTGGGGGTGCAGATGAACATGTCTCTGAAGGTGGCAGAACAAGTGGAGAAGTTGTGAAGAAAGCATACGGTATGCTAGCCTTTATAGGAAGGAGTATAGAGTACAAGAGCTAGCCTTTAATGTTGCAGTTGTATAAAACGCTGGTTAGACCTCATCTGGAATACTGCATCCAGTCCTGGTCGCCTTACTACCGGAAGGACGTGGAGACTCTGGAGAGAGTGCAGAGGAGGTTTACCAGGATGCTGCCTGGTATGGAAGGTCTGAGTTACGAGGAAAGGATAGGCAAATTGAGGCTGCTTTCTTTAGAAAGGTGTAGACTGAGAGGAGAGCTAATAGAGGTGTACAAGATTATGAGGGGTATAGATAGGGTAAACAGTGGTAAACTTTTTCCTGGTTTGGAATTAAATATCATGAGGGGCCACAGACGTAGGGTAAGGGGGGCAAGGTATAATTTGGATGTTAAGGGATCTTTTTCACACAGAGGGTTGTGGGGGTGTGGAACGCACTGCCAAGTAAGGTGGTGGAGGCAGGCACACTGGAGTTATTTAAGAGATACTTAGATCGGTACATGAGTGGAATAGGGATGGAGGGATATAGTAGACTGATTTAAATAGGGATCATGAGCCTTGGGACATTCCTGGAAATTGCATAAGTTGTGCATATTGTTGATGTATTTCTCTTTTATCCTACAGGTACTTCGGTCCGCCTTGTTGTCCAACAAGGGGCATACACGTGATTGGTCATGAGAGGGCTGCTCTTGGATTTTTCGAGAATAACCTTGTGCTTCACGTCATTAGTGTAAGCTTAAACTGGACCAGTTGATGGACAACACGACAGCTCAGTGACTATCAGTGTTGCTGTGCAGATACAAGGATTTGGGCCAGTACTTGTGGGAGTTTGCTCATTCTCCCCGTGCTTGCGTGGCTTTTCTCCGGGTGCTTGGGTTTCCTCGCACATCCCAAAGATGTGCTCTTAGGCTGATTGGCAAAACAAAGTGTCCCTAAATTGTCTCCACAATTTGGTTCCAGATTTCTGTAAACATAGACATGTAAACATGAGTGGAAGTGGGAACGGTAAAATGGCGGCATGGGCTCGTTGGGCCTGTTTCCCGTGCTGTGTTGGTCTTTGTTCTAGGGCAAGCAGTTGGGAAGGCAAATAGCCCGTTGACCTTTAATACATGAGAACTGGACTGTTGCCTTGCTAGAGTTGTACAGGGTTTGGCTGAGACACATCTGGAATTTTGGAATGGACTTTAGAGCTTTGCTCAACTTGAGACTGGAAAATCCTGCTCGGGGTCAACAGACCTTCCTATTGTCTGGCGCTTGCCCACTCCATTCCCGTGATGGAATGGGAGAATTCCCGTGACTATGTGTAGTTTTGTTCTCCACATTTGAAAAAAGGCCTACTTCCATTGAAGGCGGTACAAATGAGGTTCACTAGATTGGTCCAAGAGATGAGAGGGTCATCCAATTGCAACAGTCTCAGAAAAATTGAACTTATACTTTTATTTAGAAAAATAAGGAATGATTTCATTGAAACCTTCAAAGCTCTGAAGGGGCTGGATAGGTTGGGTACTTTGATTTGTTTTTGCTGGTTGGGGAATCTAAAACACAGGAGGTGCAAACTGAGGATAAGGGCAGAGATGAAGAGGAATTACTTCCCTCAGAAGGTTGTGAATCTTTGGAATTCTTAACTCCAGAGAATGGTGGATCCGTGATCGTTGAATGCACTTAAGGCTAGGATAGACAGATTTTTGTCTCTTAGGGAATGAAGAAACTTGGGGAACAATAGAGTTAATTCCCAAAATCAGTCAGATGATGTTGAATGGTCGAGCAGATTGCATGGGCCACATTCTGCTCCTGGTTCATGTGTTCTGATTTGATTTGATTTATTATTGTCACACGTATTAATATACAGTGAAAAGTATTGTTTCTTGTGCGCTATACAACACATACTGTTCATAGAGAAGGAAAGGCGAGAGTGCAGAATGTAGTGTTACAATCACAGTTGGTTGTAGGGGAAAGATCAACTTAATAGGAGGCAGGTCCATTCAAAAGTCTGATGGCAACAGGGAACAAAGAACAAAGAACAACGAGCCCAATGAACCTGCGCCGCCATTTTAATGTTCCCACTTCCACCTATGACCCTTGTCTACGTTTACGGAAATCAGAAGCTGTTCTTGAGTTGGTTGGTAGTCTCTACAAAGTCCTGTACAAATGTAGCATGATTTCTTCAGTCCCACAATCCAAGCCCCTCGCAATGAAAACCAACATTATGCTTCTCTTTCCAAAGTTGCTCTGGCTCTCTATATCTGAACAAATCACTTCAAGATCCATATTTTTGCTTTGAATTCCCTCCTTGACTTTCTTAATTTATTCTCTGTGACATTACCTCAGGGAGTAAGAAGGGGTCATGAAAAAGCGTTGGCCAGCAGGATGGAAAGTCCCAAGAATTTTTACACGGACATAAAGAGCATGAGGGTAGCTAGAGAGAGGGTTGGCCCACTCAAGGACAAGGGGGAGAATCTATGCGTGGAGCCAGAGGAAATGAATGAGGTTTTAAATGAGTGCTTTGCATCAGTATTCACTAAAGAGAAGGAATTGGTGAATGATGAGTCTGGGAAAGCATGTGTAAATAGTTTGAGTCATGTTGAGATCAAAAAGAAGGGATAGGGGTTCTTGAGAAACATTAATGTAGATAAATCCCCAGGGCCTGACGCGATATACTGACAGAGGCAAGGGAAGAAATTGCTGGGGTCTTGAGAGCAATCTTTGTATCCTCACTGGGTACAGGGAAGTTCCCAGAGGATTAAAGAATAGCCACTGTTGTTCCTTTGTTTAAGAAGGATAGCAAGAATAATACAGATGATTACAAGTCAGTGAGCCTTACATCAGTGCTAGGGAAATTATTGGAGAGGATTTTTCAAGACAGGCTTTATTCCCACTTGGAAATAAGTGGATGTATTAGTGAGGAACAACATGGCTTTGTGACGGGGAGGTCGTGTCTCACGAACTTGATTGAGTTTTTCGAGGAAGTGACGAAGATGATTGATGAGGGTAGGGCAGTGGATGTTGTCTACATGGACATCAGTAAGGTCTTTGACAAGATCCCTCATGGCAGATTGGTGCAGAAAGTAAAGTCGCACGGGATCAGAGGTGAACTGGCAAGTTAGATACAAAACCGGCTTGGTCAAAGAAGATAGATGGTATCATTTCTGAATGGAGAGCTGTAACAAGTGGCATTCCTCAGGGATCAGTGCTGGGACCTTTGTAATATAAATAAATGATCTATTTGTAATATAACTAAATGATCTGGAGGAAAATGTAACTGTATTGATTAGTAAGTTTACAGAGAACACAATGGTTGGTGAATTTGTTGTAGTAATAAAGACCATCAGAGGATACAGCAGGATATAGATCAGTTGGAGACTTGGGCGGAGAGATGGCAGATAGAGTTTAATCCAAACAAATGTGAGGTAATACATTTTAGAAAGTCTAATACAGTTAGGAAATATACAGTAAATTGCAGAACCCTTAGGAGTATTGACAGACAAAGGGATCTAGGTATACAGGTACACAGGTCACTGAAAGTGGCAGTGCAGGTGGAGAAGGTAGTCAAGAATGCATACAGCATACTTGCCTTCATTGGCCGGGGCATTCAGTTAAAAAATTGGCAAGTCATGTTGCAGCTTCATAGGACTTTAATGAGGCCGCACTTGGAATATAGTGTTTGCCACACTACCAGAAGAATGTAAGGATTTTGAGAGAGTACAGAAAAGATTTACCAGGATGTTGCCTGGTTTGGAGGGCATTAGCTATGAGGAGAGGTTGGCGAAGCTTGGTTTGTTCTCACTAGAATGCTGGAGGTTGAGAGGCGACTTGATAAAATTCTGCAAGATTATGAGAGGCATGGAGAGAGTGGATAATCAGAAGCTTTTTCCCCAGAATGGCAGAGTCAATTACTATCGGTACAGGTTAAAGGTGTGAGGGGCAAGGTTTAAAGGTGATGTACAAGGCAGATTTTTTTATGCAAAGAATATTAGGTGCCTGGAGTTTATTGCTGGGGGAGGTATTGGAAGCGGATAAAATAATGATTTTTATGGGGCTTATTGACAAGTATATGAATAACATGGGAATACAGGGATATGGTGTTTTAGTTCAGTTGGGCAGCATTGTCGGTGCAGGTTTGGAAGGCCTAAGGGCTGTTCCTGTGCTATAAATTTCTTTGTTCCTTGTCCTTTGATTCCATGCAGACTCTTTAATCCTCTTCATCTTTCAGTCTCTTGTGCCCTGCACTCACTTAACCCCATACCCTGGCATGGCAAGGTGGCACACAGCCTTGGGTTTGATTCCCAGCTTAGGTCACTGTCTGCGTGGAGTCTGCAAATTCTCACCGTGTCTACGTGGGTTTCCTCTGGGTGCTCTGGTTTCCTCCTACAGTCTGAAAGACGCGCTGATTCAGTGTATTGACCTGAACAGGCGCCAGAGTGTGGCGACTCAGGGAAATTTCACAGTAACTTCATTGCAGTGTGAATGCAAAACTCCTTGGAACTAATGAATAAAAACTTGAAAAACTTTAACTTTGTGCTATTGGGCTGCCGCCAGTCAGCAAGTGTCACTGAGATGCTATGTTAAAATAACTCCACTTTTCATCAAAAGAGGAACCGGACACGGCAAAAAAATACAGTAAGTTGCATCATTCTGTTTTGTTCCCTCATGGTTCAGTGTTGTGATTGTTTTGCTGGCGTTCTGGTGAATCACTGTCTGCAGATTTCGGAAGGAAGCTTTTCTCTCGCTGAGGCCAGAGACTGTCGCTGCATGATGTTGGGGGCGGACACTGCAAAGATTACTCTCACTCTGTCAATCTGACCCTGTCACTCTGCTCCAGGCAATCAGAAGGTTGACCTTACGGGAAGAACTGAGTCTTGGTGACTGGACACCATGAGTGTAAGGCTGGGGCGGAGGGAAATGACGAGACAAAAACCTAGCCAATGATCAGATCATCATAAAAGCATGGGAGTTGTCATTACAGTCTCTTAAAACAATGAACCCAAGTTTCTTGCTTCCCCTCTCTTGTTCAAGACTGATCACTTGTCATCTGAAGAACCTTCTGGCATTGTTTTTAAATTTGTCTTTGTCCTCCTTTTCTCCCATGTGCTTTCAAAACTACTTTGTCTGAGGAGAATCTCATAAAATCACAGAATCCCTACGGAGCAGAAGAGGCTGTAGAAAAGTACAGCACAGTACAGGCCCTTCTGCCCTCGATGTTGTGCCGAGCAATGTCCAAATCCAAGATCAAGCTATCCCACTCCCTATCATCCTGCTCCATGTGCCTAACCCATAACTGCTTGAAAGTTCCTAAAGTGTCCGACTCCACTATCACAGAAGGTAGTGCGTTCCACACCCCAACCACTCTCTTTGAGTAAAGAGCCTAACTCGGACATCCCTCCTATATCTCCCACCATGAACCTTATAGTTACGCCCCCTAGAAACAGTTACACCCACCTGAGGAAATAATTTCTGCACGTCTACTCTATCCCTCTCAGCATCTTATAAACCTCTATTAAGTCGCCTCTCATCCTCCCCCGCTTTAAAGAGAAAGGCTCTCGCTCCCTCAACCTTTCCTCATAAGACCTACCCACCAAACCAGGCAGCACCCTGGTAAATCTCCTCTGCACTCTCTCTAATGTTTCCACATCCTTCTTATAATGAGGTGACCAGAGCTGAACACAATATTCCAAATGTGGCTATTTGGTTCATCGAGTCTACACTGACCACAATCTCAAACAGGCCCTATCCCCAAAACCCCTAGCTAGTGCCCCTGACACTGAGGGGCAATTTAGCGTGGCCAATCCGCCTTAACCTGCACATCTTTGGAGTGTGGGAGGAAACCGGAGGAAACCCACGCAGACACGGGGAGAACATACAGATGCCACACAGTCACCGCAGGCCAGAATTGAACTTGGGCCCCTGGTGCTGTGAGGGAGCAGTGCTAAACACTGTGCCACTCAACTTCCTCAATCAAAAGCTGTAGAATTTAACTTTATCTTTCTTCATAAATAAATCTTTTTTCCCTTCACAAGTGTGAATACCATTGGCAATGCCCTTCCCTAATTTCCCTTGAGAATCAAGGAATTACAGAACTGTTGCACGTCTAGAGCAGGATCATGTCTGCACCAGCCCTCCAGGTGATTTAGTGCCCCTTACCAATCAAGAACTATCTCTCTCTGTCTTAAAAACAACCAATGATCTGGCCTCGGAGCTTTCTAATTTCACTGATTCACCTCATCTCTTGATGCTTTTTACGAGCAGGAACAGTTTCTCCCTGTCTACTCTGTCCTCAGACAGAGTGCCGGGTTTCGGCAGAAGCTAAACAAGTTACGGCTGAGGGCCTCACAATCCGCAGGGGCCTCACAAAGTTTCAGAAAGTTTACAACGAAGAGAACATTTAAGAGCGGGTACCCAGAAAACAAAAAGAAAGCACCAGCTTGAAGATCAACTCAAAATATTACCAAAAGTTGACAGTTACTTCACTGCAGAAACAGACAAGGATCCGCAAACCCAAGGTGATCAGCAAAGTCCAAAACAGTCACAGCCCAGTGCCTCTGCTACTGAGACAACACAGTCTGGAATCTCAGCTGAGGAAAACACTGGAAGTCATGCAAATGTGAGCATTGCAGAGCCGACATCCACAGTAAAATCTGTATAATTCATGAAACTCAATGGTGTAGGTCAATGGGGTGTCTTAACACACCGGGGTGCTGCTGCTGAGCTGGGTGCTGGGTGCTGAGTCCTGAGCTGGGTGCTGAGCTGGGAACTGTTGCTGCTGCTGAGCTGGGTGCTGGGTGCTTTTGCTGAGCTGGGTGCTGGGTGCTGAGTGCTGAGCTGGGTGCTGGGTGCTGAGCTGGGTGCTGAGTGCTGCTGCTGAGCTAGGTGCTGGGTGCTGAGTTGGGTGCTGGGTGCTGAGTGCTGAGCTGGGTGCTGGGTGCTGAGCTGGGTGTTGGGTGCTGAGCTGGGTGCTGGGTGCTGCTGCTGAGTTGGGTGCTGGGTGCTGAGTTGGGTGCTGGGTGCTGAGCAGGAACTGGGTGCTACTATTGAGCTGGGTGCTGAGTGCTGAGCTGGGTTCTGGGTGCTGAGCTGGTGCTGGCTGCTGTTGCTGAGCTGGGAACTGTTGCTGCTGCCGAGCTGGGTGCTGCTGCTGCTGAGCTGGGTGCTGAGTGCTGGGTATGAGCTGGGTGCTGAGCTGGGTGCTGGGTGCTGAGCTGGAATTGGTGCTGCTACTGAGCTGGGTGCTGGTGCTGAGCTGGGTGCTGGGTGCAGTTGCTGAGCTGGGAACTGTTGCTGCTGCTGAGCTGGGTGCTGCTGCTGAGCTGGGTGCTGGGTGCTGCTGTTGAGCTGGGTGCTGCTGCTGAGCGGGTGCTGAGTGCTGGCTGCTAGCTGGTGCTGGGTGCTGTTGCTGAGCTCGGTGCTGCTGCCGAGCTGGGTGCTGAGCTGGGTGCTCGGTGCTGAGTGCTGAGCTGGGTGCTGAGTGCTGGGTGCTGAGCTGGGTGCTGAGTGCTGGTGCTGAGCTGGAACTGGTGCTGCTACTGAGCTGGGTCTGAGCTGGGTACTGGATGCTGAGCTGGAACTGGTGCTGCTATGAGCTGGGAGCTGGGTGCTGGGTGCTGAGTGCTGAGCTGGTGCTGAGTGCTGAGCTGGTGCTGGGTGCTGAGTGCTGAGCTGGTGCTGGGTGCTGTTGCTGAGCTGGGAACTGTTGCTGCTGCCGAGCTGGGTGCTGAGTGCTGGGTACTGAGCTGGTGCTGAGCTGGGTGCTGGGTGCTGAGCTGGAACTGGGTGCTGCTACTGAGCTGGGTGCTGGATGCTGGGCTGGGTGCTGGGTGCTGAGCTGGGTGCTAGGTGCTGTTGCTGAGCTGGGAACTGTTGCTGCTGCTGAGCTGGGTGCTGCTGCTGAGCTGGGTGCTGGGTGCTGCTGTTGAGCTGGGTGCTGCTGCTGAGCTGGGTGCTGTTGCTGAGCTCGGTGCTGCTGCCGAGCTGGGTGCTGAGCTGGGTGCTCGGTGCTGAGTGCTGAGCTGGGTGCTGAGTGCTGGGTGCTGAGCTGGGTGCTGAGCTGGGTGCTGAGTGCTGAGCTGGGTGCTGAGTGCTGGTACTGAGCGGGTGCTGGGTGCTGAGCTGGGTGCTGAGTGCTGGGTACTGAGCTGGGTGCTGAGCTGGAACTGGTGCTGCTACTGAGCTGGGTGCTGAGCTGGGTGCTGGGTGCTGTGCTGGATGCTGGGTGCTGTTGCTGAGCTGGGAACTGTTGCTGCTGCTGAGCTGGGTGCTGAGCTGGGTGCTGACTGTTGCTGCTGCGCTGGGTGCTGAGCTAGGTGCTGATGCTGAGTTGGGTGCTGAGCTGGGTGCTAAGCTGGGTGCTAAGCTGGGTGCTGGGTGCTGCTGCTGAGCTGGATGCCATGTGCTGGGTGCTGAGCTGGGTGCTGAGTCTTGCTGCTGAGCTCTCGTACTAGATCCTTATATTAATTAAAGTGATCCTGATTACTTATTTTGTCAGCATTTTGTAAATATATATATATATATATATACATATATATGTACATATATACACTAATGTATCATAAAATTATTTTTAAGTATTGTTTCCAGGGTATTCTATATTATAATCTATGAGAGAAATCAAGCCAGCCAAATGATTGTAATCAGAAAATGCATTCATTTGAAAATGATTTGTATTTTTCACTTTAAAAACTTGCTATTAAATAATTAAAAGGCATTATCATGTTTTCAATTTTTTTTGTGGTGACCCGTTTTGGAACGCACCTTTGTGAGACTTTTCGGTATAAATTTTTAACAAGGAGTCTCAAGCTTTATATAGCTTAACGCCTCACCAAGTCTAAATCCTGTCCAGCTCCCTCATGATCTTTAAACATCTTTATCAAATATTATCTCAGCCTTCTTCTCTCCAGTCTATCTTCAATACTAAAGTTTGTCATCCTGGGAGTCATTCTTTTTACCCCTTCTCTAATGTGGTTACACGCTTTCTAATGTGTGCCACCCAGAACTCTGTATTCCAGCTGAGGTCTAATAGTGTCTTGTGTAAGCTCAGCATACCCTCTTTTCCATTTGTACTCTATGTCTCTACTAACAAAGCCCAGAACACAAAATGGTTTATTAACTGCTCTCTCCACCTGTCCTGTTACCTTCAGCGATTAATGCACAGATATACACAGATATATACACAGATATATCCCTCTGTTCCTGCACCTGCTTAAGAATTATACCCCTTATTTTATATTGTTTCTTCATATTCTTCCCACCAAAATGCACCACCTCACACTTTTCCATATTGAAATTCATCTGCCACTTATTTTCCCACTCCACTAACTTGTCCTTTGGAAGTTCTACACTGTTCTCTTCACAGTTTACAATGCTTTCACATTTTGTGCCATTTGCAAACTCTGAAATTGTCCCCTGCACACAAAGATCTAGATCATTAATACATATCAGGAAAAGCAAGGACCCCAATATCAATTGTAGGAAAACACCACTACAAGCCCTCCTCCAGCCCAAAAAATATCCACTGACCATGAGTCTCTGCCTCCCATTATTCCAACAATTTTTCATCCATGTTGCTACTCTCCTTTTATTCCATGAGTTATAACTTTTCTCACAAATCTGTTGTGTGGCACGATATCGAATGCCCTCTGAAAGTCCATGTACACGGCATCAACTGCATTGTCCTCATCAACCCTCTCTATCAACGCCTCAAAAAACTCCAGCAAGTTAGTCAACTACAATTTCCTCTTTAGAAATCTAGGCTAATGAACCTACGTTTTTTCTTATATGACGACTAACTCTATCCCGAATAATGATACCTAGAAGCTGCCCCACCACTGATGTTAAATTGATAGACCTGTAATTGCTGGGCCTATCCTTATGTAAAGTAAGGATAAAAGTGTAACATTTGCAATTCTCCAGTCGTCTGGCACCTCCCTTAGGTCTATAAAATATAAGAACATAAGAAATAGGAGCAGGAGTAGGCTATCTAGCCCTTCGAGCTTGTCCCACCATTCAATAAGATCATGGCTGATCTGCAGTGGACCAGTTCCACTTTCCCACTTTCTCCCCATAACCGTTAATTCCCTTGTCTGTCAGAAATCTATCTACCCGTGAGTTAAATATATTGAATGAGGTCGCCTCCACCACTTCAATGGGCAGAGAATTCCAGAGATTCACCACCCTTTGAGTGAAGAAGTTCCTCCTCAACTTTGATCTAAACTGCCTCCCTCCCTTATTTTGAGGCTGTTCCCTCTAGTTCTGCTATCCTTTCTAAGCAGGACGAATCTCTCCACCTCTACCCTATCTAGCCCCTTCATGATCTTATAAGTTTCTATAAGATTATGATCAGCCTTCTAAACTCGAATGAGTACAGGCCCAGTCTATTCAATCTCTCTTCATAGGCTAACCCCCTCACTTCTTGTATCAGTCTGGTAAACCTTCTCTGTACCCCCTCCAAGGCCAATATATCCTTTCTCAAATGCGGTGACCAAAACTGCACACAGTACTCCAGTTGCAGCCTTACCAGTACCCTGTACAGTTGCAGCAAGACCTCCCTCTTTTATATTCTACCCCCCTTGCTATAAAGGCCAAGAAAAGGCTGGAAGATTATTACCAGTGTCCCTGCAATTTCCATTCTCACTTCCTTCAATGTCCTTAATATATTTCACCTGGTCCTTGTGCCTTGTCAACTTTCTGTGTTCCTCTTTATCAATTTTGAACCCCTTGAGGGACAGACTTTGTTCTTCTATTTCCATGGTCTGAGTAGCAAAACCACTGCAACCCCTACCTGCTTCAAAAAGATGACCATCATCTTGATACCTAAGAGAAACAAAGTTGCAAGCCTTAATGATCATTGGTCGGTGGCTCTGACATCCATCATTATGAAGTGTTTCGAAGGGTTAGTCATGGCATGAATCAGTTCCAGCCTCTGAACTACCTGAATCCTACAGTTTGCCTATCACTGCAACAGGTCCACAACAGATGCTAACTCTCTGGCCTTGCGCTCAACCCTGGAACACCTAGATAACAAGAACACCTATTTTAGACTCCTATTTATTGACTACAGCTCAGCCTTCAACACTATTATTCCCATGAAACTCATCTCCGTGCCCTGGGCTTCGACACTTCCTTTGCGACTGGATCCTGAACTTCCCAACTCACAGACCACAATCAGTAAGGATAGGAAACAATACCTTTTCCATGATCATCCTTAACACCGGTGCCCTACAAGGCAGCATTCTCAGCCCCTTCCTTATACACCTAATTCCCAAATTCCCCTCCAATTTGATTTCCAAGTTTGTTGACAACACCACCGTAGGGGGTCGGATCTCAAACAATGACAAGACAGAGTGAGGAATGGAGATAGAGAATCTAGTGAATTGGTCAGGCAACAATAATCCCTTCCTCACTGTCAACAAAATGAAAGAGATTGTCATTGACTTCAGGCAGCATAAAGGAGAACATACCCCTGTCTACATGAATGAGGTCAAAGTAGAAGGGGTCAAGACTACAAGTTTTTAGGTGTCGAGATCACCAACAACCTGTCCTTGTGCTCCAATGCCAACACTATTGTTAAGAAAGCCAACAAACACCTCTACTGTATCAGAAAACTAAGGAAATTTGACATGTTAGCTCTGACTTTCACCAACGTTTACAGATGCGCCATACAAAGCATTCTTTGTGGTTGTATCACAGCTTGGTATGGCTCCTGCTCTTCCCAAGACCACAAAAAAAACTATGAAATGTTGTGCATGTAGTCTAGTCCATCACGCAAACCAGCCTCCCATCCATTGATTCTGTCTACACTTCCCGCTGCCTCAGCAAAGCAGCCGGCATAATTAAGGAGCTCATATACCCGGGCATTCTCTCTTCCACCTTCTTCTGTCAGGATAAAAATACAAAAGTCTGAGCTCACTTACCAACCAACTCAAGAACAGCTTCTTCCCTGATGCTGTCAGACTTTTGAATGGACCTACCTTGCATTTAAGCTGATTTTTCTCTACACCCTAGTTACGACTGTAACACTACATTCTGCACCTCTTGTTTCCTTCTCTGTGAACTGTATGCTTTGTCTGTATAGAGCTCAAGAAACAATACTTTTCACTGTATGTTAATACACATGACAATAACAAATCAAACGAAATCAAATCTGGACAGACAAAACATACCATTCATAAGGAAAGGAGAAAATGCAGAATGTAGTGTTACTGTCATAGCTAGAGTGTGGAGAAAGATCAACTAATGAGAGAGAGGTCCTTTCAAAAGCCTGATGGCAAAAGGAAAGAAATTGTTCTTGAGTTGGTTGGTGCGTGAGCTCAGACTTTTGTATCTTTTTCCTAATGGAAGAAGGTGGAAGAGAGAATATCTGGAGTGTGTGGGGTCCTTGATTATGCTGGCTGCTTTTCCGAGGCAGTTGGAAGTATTGACAGAGTCAATGAATGGGAGGCTGATTTGTGTGATGGACTGAGCTGCATTTGTAACTTTTTGTAGTTTCTTGCAGTCTTGGGCAGAGCAGGAGCCATACCAAAGCTGCGATTCAACCAGAAAGAATGCTTTCTATGGTGCATCTGTAAAAGTTGGTGAGAATCGTAGTGGACATGCTAAATTTCCTTAGTCTTCTGAGAAAGTAGAGGCGTTGGTGGACTTTCTTAACTATGGTGTTGACATGGCATGCAGATGCTGTGGTGCAGTGGTGGATATGCGGTAGTTATGGTGCAATGATGGATGGTGGTTATACGGTGGTTATGATGCAATGGTGGGTATGCGGTGGTTATGGTGCGGTGGTGGATACGCGGTAGTTATGGTGCGGTGGTGGATATGCGGTAGTTATGTGCAATGGTGGATATGCGGTAGTTATGGTGCGGTGGTGGATATACGGTGATTATGGTGCAGTGGTAGTTATGCGGTAGTTATGGTGCGGTGGTGGATATGCGGTGATTATGGTGCGGTGGTGGATATGCGGTGATTATGGTGCAATGGTGGATATGCGGTAGTTATGGTGCGGTGGTGGATATGCGGTAGTTATGGTGCAATGGTGGATATGCGGTGATTATGGTGCAATGGTGGATATGCAGTGATTATGGTGCAATGGTGGATATGCGGTAGTTATGGTGCGGTGGTGGATATGCGGTGATTATGGTGCAATGGTGGATATGCGGTAGTTATGGTGCGGTGGTGGATATGCGGTAGTTATGGTGCAATGGTGGATATGCGGTGATTATGGTGCAGTGGAGGATACACAAAGAACAAAGAGCAACACAGCACGGGAAACAGGCCCTTCGGCCCAACGAGCCCACGCCGCCGTACTAACGTCCTAATGACATATCCTTGTCTTTAGGCTATGCCTATTGTTGAAGATTCCCATATAGAGACCAATATAGGGACAATTTGTTACCCAATCAGCCTAAGAGCACATTTTTGGGATGTGGGAGGAAACCGGAGCACCCAGAGAAAACCCACGCAACCAGGGGGAGAACGCGCAAACTCCCGCAGACACAGGCCCAAATCCATGTGTCAGCACAGCAACAGCGATAGTCTCTGAGCTGTCATGTTGCCCATCTGATGGTCCAGTTTAAGCATACACTAACGACGTGAAGTACTAGGCCACTCCTGAAGCAACCTCCAAGAGCAGCTCTCGCACGACATGCCGCATGCATGCCCCTTGTTGGTCAACAAGGTGGACCGAATTGCCTGCAGAAACAAATAAGACTTAATTAAACATGCTAAAAAAAAACTAAGACATTCCCGAGACGAAACTAAAAGATAGTAGACGAAACTAAAAGATAGGCTACTACTATTTGGTCCTCCCGATATTCAAACAGTCCTGCTATATCCCTCTATCTGCAGACCGCTCATGTGGCTGTCCAAGAGACCCTTAAACAACCCTAGTGTGCCTGCTCCCACCACCTTACTCGGCAGTGCATTCCACACCCCCACTACCCTTGGTGTGAAAAACTGGCCTCTAATATTCGTCTTATACATAGCCCCCCTCACCCTGAGCCCGTGACCCCTCGTTCTATCCATTTCTAACGGTGGAAAAAGCTTACCACCATTTACTCTATCTATACCCCTCATAATCTTATATACCTCTAAAAGATCCCCTCTCAGCCGACGTCTTTCAAGGGAAAACAACCCCAGTGTTTTCAATCTTTTCTCGTAAGACAGCCCTTCCATACCAGGCAGCATCCTGGTAAATCTCCTCTGCACTCTCTCCAGGGCCTCTACATCCTTCCTGTAGTACGGCGACCAGAACTAGATACAGTACTCCAGATGAGGCCTAACCAACGTTCTATACACCTGCAACATCAGACTCCTACTGTTGTATTCTATACCCCTTCCTGTGAAGGCTAACATACCATACGCTTTTTTTTCCACATTCTCCACCTGTACTGACACCTTCAGAGACCTGTGAACTTGCACCCCCAGGTCTCTCTGCATCTCTATACTCCAGATAGTTTTACCTTTTATCCTATAACTCCCCTCTACATTATTCCGGCCAAAATGCATCACCTCGCATTTATGCGGATTAAATTCCATTTGCCATCTATCTGCCCAATCTACCATCCTATCTATGTCCTGTTGTATTGCCAGGCACTGCTCCTCAGTACCCGCCAATCCAATCATCTTAGTGTCATCAGCAAATTTGCTGATCACACCACCTACCCCCTCTTCCAAGTCCTTTATATACACCACAAATAGAAGGGGTCCTAGTACAGAGCCCTGTGGCACACCACTAGTGACAGACCTCCAGTTGGAAAAAGAACCTTCCACTACTACCTGCTGTCTCCTCCTCCCTAGCCAGTTCACTACTCATCTACATACCTGGCCCTGTATACCATGCGCCTTCACCTTTTCTATCAGCCTACCATGAGGGACCTTATCAAACGCCTTACTGACATCCATATAGACGACATCAACGGCTTGTCCTTCATCAACCGTTTTTGTCACCTCTTCAAAAAATTCCACTAGATTCGTAAGGCACGACCTCCCCTTAACGAAGCCATGCTGCGTATCCCTGATCAGATCGCAGCGCTCCAGATGCTCATACATCCTGTCCCTGAGAATCCTCCCCATTAGCTTACCTATAACTGAAGTCAAGCTCACGGCCTATAGTTCCCTGGGTTATCCCTCTGACCCTTTTTAAACAACGGTACTACATTTGCAATCCTCCAATCCTCTGGGACCTCCCCTGAGTCCAAAGAGGAGACAAAGATTTGCGTCAGAGGCCCAGCAATGTCATCTCTCACCTCCCTTAGCAGCCTGGGATAAATGCCATCAGGCCCCGGAGCTTTATAAGTCTTTATGCTACCTAAAAGCCCCAACACTTCATCCCTCGTAATGATTATTTCCTTTAACGGGTCCTCAAATTCCTCAAAGCCGGCATCAGACATCAGGCCCCTCTCCTGCGTGAATACCGACGCAAAGTATTCATTCAGGATCTCCCCCATTCCCTCAGGCTCTAAGCCTAGTTCCCCTCCTCTGTCCCTGAGAGGTCCAATCTTCCCTCTAACCATCCTTTTGCTCCTTACATAGGAGTAAAATGCCTTAGGATTTTCCTTAATACTACCTGCCCCTTTTTTGTGGCCCCTTTTTGCCTTTCTGACACCCCTTTTAAGATCCCATCTACGCTCTCTATATTTTTCCAGCGCTGCCTCTGTCCCCAGTTGCCTGGATCTAACGTACGCCTCCCGCTTCTTCCTGACCAAGTCCTCAACATCCCTAGTAACCACGGTTCTCTAATCCTACCTTTCCCATCCTTCCTCCTTACCGGCACGTGTCTTTCCTGCAAAAATTTTAGTTTTCCCTTGAAAGACTCCCACATGTGTAGTGTCGACCTACCCTCGAACAGCTTATCCTAGTCAGTATCCCTAAGATCCTCCCTAAACTGGCTATATCTAGCCCTCCCCCAGTTTAACACCCTCCCCTTAGGGCAGGCTTCATCTTTTTCCATTAATACCCTAAAGCAGACAGAGTTGTGGTCACTATTAGACACATGCTCTCCTACTACAACGTCAACCACCTGCCCTGGCTCATTCCTCAGAACCAGATCCAGTATAGCCCCCTCTCTAGTCGGGCTATCCACATACTGCTCCAAGGACCCTTCTAAAACACACTGTACAAATTCTTCCCCGTCCGCACCTTCCGCTCTGGGCACCTTCCAATCTACCCCAGGGAAATTGAAATCTCCCATTACAACTACCCTATTCTTCCTACACTTATCTAAAAATTCCCTACAAATCCCTTCTTCAATGGCCCGCAAATTGTTGGGCAGTCTGTAGTACACACCCAACATAGTAACCTCTCCCTTCCTATTCCTCAACTCCACCCATAGTGACTCAATTCCTAACTCAGCCATACCACCATCCTTCTGCACTGCTATAATGTGATCCTTAACTAATAATGCCACTCCCCCTCCTCTCCTCAAACCATCTCTATCATGCCGAAAACACTTATACCCCGGAATATTCAATTGCCCGTCCTGCCCTTCCTTATGCGGTATGCGGTAGTTATGGTGCTGTGGTGGATATGCGGTGATTATGGTGCAATGGTGGATATGCGGTAGTTATGGTGCGGTGGTGGATATGCAGTAGTTATGGTGCAATGGTGGATATGCGGTAGTTATGGTGCAGTGGTAGTTATGCGGTGATCATGGTGCAATTGTGGATATGCGGTAGTTATGGTGCAATGGTGGATATGCGGTGGTTATGGTGCAGTGGTAGTTATGCAGTGATTATGGTGCGGTGGTGGATATGCGGTAGTTATGGTGCGGTGGTGGATATGCGGTGATTATGGTGCAATGGTGGATATGCGGTAGTTATGGTGCTGTGGTGGATATGCGGTGATTATGGTGCAATGGTGGATATGCGGTAGTTATGGTGCGGTGGTGGATATGCGGTAGTTATGGTGCAATGGTGGATATGCGGTGGTTATGGCGCAGTGGTAGTTATGCGGTAGTTATGGTGCAATTGTGGATATGTGGAAGTTATGGTGCAATTGTGGATATGCGGTAGTTATGGTGCAATGGTGGATATGTGGTGATTACGGTGCAATGGTGGATATGTGGTAGTTATGGTGCAATGGTGGATATGCGGTAGTTATGGTGCAGTTGTAGTTATGCGGTAGTTATGGTGCAATTGTGGATATGCGGTAGTTATGGTGCGATTGTGGATATGCGGTAGTTATGGTGCAATGGTGGATATGCGGTGGTTATGGTGCAGTGGTAGTTATGCGGTAGTTATGGTGCAATTGTGGATATGCGGTAGTTATGGTGCGGTGGTGGATATGCGGTGATTATGGTGCAATGATGGATATGCGGTGTTATGGTGCTGTGGTGGATATGCGTGATTATGGTGCAATGGTGTATATGCGGTAGTTATGGTGCAATGGTGGATATGCGGTAGTTATGGTGCAGTGGTGGATATGCGGTAGTTATGGTGCAGTGGTGGATATGCGGTGGTTATGGTGCAGTGGTAGTTATGCGGTAGTTATGGTGCAATTGTGGATATGCGGTAGTTATGGTGCAATTGTGGATATGCGGTGATTACGGTGCAATGGTGGATATGCGGTAGTTATGGTGCAATGGTGGATATGCGGTAGTTATGGTGCAATGGTGGATATGCGGTGGTTATGGTGCAGTGGTGGATATGTGGTAGTTATGGTGCTGCTGGTGGATATGCGATGATTATGGTGCAATGGTGGATATGCAGTAGTTATGGTGCGGTGGTGTATATGTGGTAGTTATGGTGCAATGGTGGATATGCGGTGGTTATGGTGCAGTGGTAGTTATGCGGTAGTTATGGTGCAATTGTGGATATGCGGTGATTACGGTGCAATGGTGGATATGCGGTAGTTATGGTGCGGTGGTGGATATGTGATGGTTATGGTGCAGTGGTGGATGTGCAGTGGTTATGGCGTAGTGGTGGTTGTGCTGTTGTTATGGTGCAGTCGTGCAGTGGTAGTTATGCAGTGGTTGTGGTGTAGTGGTGATTATGTGATGCATGCAGGGGCTGTAGGCCTAACTTTCCATTATTTCAGATGTCACAATTTCAACTTACACTGAGTACATAGCGGCCAATCCGCCTACCAGCTTCCTGTGACACCACGGTTGTCTTTACGTACCACTGCTTCCTCACAGCAGCTGAACTTCTTATCAAATAAATCGTCTTTACCCCCGTCACAGGGGCAAGACCATTTTCTGAGGGGGTTAGAAACCAAAAAGGCTTCTCCTGTTCTCTGCACTGAATACTCAGGGATGGCATAGTAGCATAGTGGTTAGCACTGCTGCTTCACAGCACCAGGGGCCCAGGTTCGATTCCTGGCTTGAGTCACTGCCTGTGTGGAGTTTGCACATTCTCCCCGTGCCTGCATGGGTTTCCTCCCACAGTCTGAAAGATGTGCTGGTTAGGTGCATTGACCCAAACACGTACCAGACTTGGCGACTAGGGGAATTTCACAATAATTTCATTACAGTGTGAATGTCAGCCTTACTTGTGACTAATAAATAAAGTGTCTCACTCAGAATGAGGTCCCTCCCATTGCTCATGCTGCTACATAGTTTGCAGATAATGGCCAACCACCTTCTTGAACCACTGCAGTCCATGTGATGTAGGTACACACATAGTGTTGTTAGGAAGTTCAATAATCCAGTGATAACAATGGAACAGTGATTTCATTCAGGATAGCAAGTGGCTTGGAGGTGGAAATGCAGTGTCCTTCCCATGCATCTACTAACCCTGTCCTTAGAGTAGAAGGTGAATTAAAGAGGTACGCTCGAAGGAACTTTAGTGAATAATTACAGTGCATGTTGTAGATGGCATACACTACAGCTTCTATGCGCAGGTCCACATTTGACACAATCTCCCTGGCCATGCACTCAACACTTAGATAACAAGGACACCTATGTCAAACTCCTATTTATTGACTACAGCTCAGCCTTCAACACCATTATTCCCACGAAACTCATCTCCATCTCTGTGGCCTGGGCCTCGGCTCCTCCCTCTGAACTTCCAAACCCACAGACCATAATCTGGGTAGGCTAGGCAATAACATCTCCTCCACAATCATTTTCAATATCTGCGTTCTCAGCCCTCTACTATATTTCTTCTACACCAGTCTATGGCCAAATTCCACTCCAACTAGATCATCAAGTTTGCTGATGATACCACTGTAGTCGGTCGGATCTCAAACAATAACAAGACGGAGAACAGGAAAGAGACAGAGAATCTGGTGAACTGGTACAGCAGCAATAAACTCTCCCTCAGTGTCAACAAAGTGAAGGAGATTATCATTGACTTCAGGAAGCGTAAAAGAGAACATGCCTCTGTCTACATCAATGGGGATGAAGTAGAAAAGGTCAAGAGCTTCAATTTTTTAGGTGTCAATCACCAACAACCTGGTCCTTCCATGTCAACATTACAGTTAAGAAAGCCCACCAATGCCTCTACTCAGAAGACCAAGTAAATTTGGTATGTCTGCTATGACTCTCACCAACTTTTACAGATGCACCACAGAAAGCATTCTTTCTGGTTGTATCACAGCTTGGTATGGCTCTTGCTCTGCCCAAGGCCACAAGAAACTACAAAAAATTATGAATGTAGCCCAGTCCATCACACAAACCAGCCTCCCATCCACTGACTCTATATACACTTCCTGCTGTCTCAGAAAAGCAGCCAGCATAATTAAGAGCCCCACACACCTCGGATACTCTCTCTTCCACATTCTTCAGTCAGGAAAAAGATACAAATGTCTGAACTCATGTACCAACTGACTCAAGAACATCTTCTTCCCTGTTGCCATCAGACTTTTGAATGGACTTACCTTGCATTAAGATGATCTTTCTCTACACCCTAGCTATGACTGTAACATTACATTCTGCACTCTCTCACTTCTTTCTCTATGAATAGTATGCTTTGTCTGTATAGCACACGAGAAACAATACTTTTCACTATATGTTAATACATGTGACAATAATAAATCAAATCAAATCAAATCAAAATCAAACAGTGAAGTAAGCAATCATCTTGTCCCCAAATCAGAATTTGATTCTCGACCCCTTTCAGAGGAGATAAATTCATTATCACAGCTGAAAGTACGTACTTCATTCTTCAGAAATATATGCCAATGAATACAAGGACATAGCTCAAGTGGCTACTGTACAGACTCTTTCCTGGTCCCCCTCTACATTGCTGGGACATTTTTTGAGATGTTTACTGTTTGTACTTCATATAAGTGCGGACCTCACATCTTAGAAAATATTCAAACACCAAACCTCATTTAAATCAAATCAAAACAGGGGGTGTGCCAGGGAAAGATGACCTTTCAGAGAGTCAGTGTAAGCTCAATGGTTTGAATGGCCTCCTTCTGCACTGTAGGGATGCTATGATTCTATCTCTGATAGTGCCTCCTCCCTGAGCTTTGATATCTGTATCAGACCCTCTTTGACAGGTCTTAGACAATCAATGGGGAGGCAGTGGCTTAGTGGTATTGTCAGTGGGCTAGCAATCCAAAGACCCAGGGTAATGTTCTGGGGACATGGATTCAAATCCCACCAGGGCAGATGGTGAAATTTGAATTCAATCAAAAATTAGAATTAAAGAATCCAATAAATGACCATGAAACCATCACCAATTGTTGTAAAACCCCACCTAGCTTACGAATGTCCTTTAAGGATGGAAATCTACTGTCCTTACCCGGTCTGGTCTACGTGCAACTCCAGAATCACAGCAATGCAATTGACTCTTAAATACCTTAGCAAACCAACCAGTTCAAGGGAAATTAGGGATAGGCAATATATATTCTACTATGAACTAATGGAAGAGCAGAAAGTATCCATGAAGCCATAGGGCCAATTTCAGCTCCTATTTCTTAACTGTTCCTGTTTTGCCCCTGACTGATTGACTCTGGAGAAGGAGCATATAGTGTTTATCAGTACGCTTGAGACTTCTTATGGCTGGTGAATATAGAAGGGTCTGAAGTGTACTGGACGGCATTCTTACTGCTTTATAACTTTCACCGGGGTACTCTGGTGTCTTAATTCATTTAAAGAACAGGCAGATCCACTGGTCTTTTATTACATCTGCTATGCACAGGAGCTTGCTCATACAAATTTACTATTGCAACCTCATGTCAGATAAACTCTCATCAATCTTTACAAATGCATCCTTTCTGGTTGTATCACAGCTTGGTATGACTCCTGCTGTGTCCAAGACTGGAAAGAACTACAAAAGAAGTTGTGAATGTAACTCAATCCATCACTCAAACCAGCCTCCCGTATATTGACACTTCCTGCTGCCTTGGCAAAGCAGTCCAGCATAATCAAGGACCCCACACACCCTGGACATTCTCTTTTCTACGTCCTTCCAGTGTGAAAATAATACAAAAGCCTGAGATCATTAACCAAGTCAAAAATAGCTTCTCGCCTGCTGTCATCAGCCTTCTCTTACATTAAGCTTCCACAGGTGATTCGGCCCACCTTGTTGGCCAACAAGGGTCATACACGCAATGGGTCGTGCGAGGGTTGCTCTTGGATGTTGCTTCAAGAATTGCCCAGTGCTTCATGTCGTTAGTGTACGTTTAAACTGGGCCAATTGACAGGCAACATGTCAACTCGGTGACTATCACTGGCTGCTGTACGGTTACAGGAACCGGGTCGGATCTCTGGCTTGGATCAATGTCTGTTTGGAGTTTGCACATTCTCCCTGTGCTTGCGTGGGTTTTCTCCGGGTGCTCCAGTTTCCTCCCACACCCCAAAGATGTGCTTTTTAGGCTGATTGATGTCAATAAATTGGATCTCCCTTAATTTGGCACACATATAATTCCCTAAATTTGCACTTCTTTATTGTGGAGTCCACTAGAGATAGACAAAAACATCGACAATTGACGAAAGACTTGAAAAGGTCACTCACTGAGTGTTAAAATGGGCAGCACGGGCTTGTAGGGCCGAAGGGCCTGTTCCCTGTGCTGTGCTGTTCTTATGTACACTATGAACAGCATGTTTTGTCTGTATAGTAAACAAGAAACAATACTCCTTTAAAATTTTACATTTATTATTGTCACAAGTAGGCTTACATTAACAGTGCAATGAAGTTACTGTGTAAATCCCCTAGTTGCCACACCCCGTACCCATTTGGGTACACTGAGGGAGAATTTAGCATGATCAGTATGCCTAACCCCCATATCTTTCGGACTGTGGGAGGAGACCAGAACGCCCAGATGAAATCCATGCAGACACGGGGAGAATGCGCAGACTCTGTGCAAACAGTGTCCGAAGCTGGGAATTGAACCCTGGTCCCTGGTGCATGAGACAGCAGTGTTAACTGTGCCATCCATGTCTCTCAATACACGTGACAATAATAAAGCAAATCAAGTGCGGCTGCATGTGAACAAGCAGCATAGGGGCTGAAGTGTTTATAGGGTGCGTTCAGTGTGTGAAAGGTACAGTGTAAATATTGATTCTTCATATGGGAATGGCTGAGGTGAATGCTTATTCCTTAAAGGCAGCCTTTGTGGATTGTGCACACAGTTCCTGCACAGTTTGGCTTTCAACTTGACCATATTTTTAGATGTGGTTGAAAGCGGAACCAATTCCACTCTGTTATGGAGCAGAAAAGTCTCATGTCAAGAAGTGGAAAAGCCCCCATGAGAGCAGAGGGAGGGAGAATACTGGAATCTGCAGTGTCTTTCACAACACAGTGACACTGAGCCATCAAAACATCAGTGAGTACATCAAAGAACAAAGAACAACACAGCACCGGAAACAGGCCCTTCGGCCCAACGAGCCCGCGCCGCCCTCCTAACGTCTTAATGACATATAGGGACCAATTTGTTACCCAATCAGCCTAAGAGCACATTTTTGGGATGTGGGAGGAAACCGGAGCATCCTCACATCATCAGTAAACATACTGCACATGACAGTCACAGCTTCCACCGCTGTGTATGCCTGTGTGTGTGTGTCTGTCTGTCTGTCTGTGGGATTGTGTGTGTGGGTGTATGTGTGTGGGGAAGAGTGTGGTTGTGTGTGAGAGAGTTGGGTGTGTGTGTGTGTGTGTGTGTGTGTGTGTGTGTGTGTGTGTGTGTGTGTGTGTGTGTGTGTGTGTGTGGTGTGTGTGTGTGTGTAGTGTGTGTGGGTGGTGTGAGAGTGTTGTCTGTGTGAGTGAGTGTGTTTGTGTGTGTGTGTGTGTTCGTGTTTGTGTATGTCTTTTATATATATATGTGTGTGTGTATGTGTGTGTGTGTGTGTGTGTGTGTTTCTATGTCTATATCTGTGTATCTGTATATGTCTATGTGTAAGAGTGGGGAGGTGTGGCTGTGTGTCTGTGTATATGTGTGTGTGTGAGTGTGCATGTGTCTATGTCTATGTGTGTGTCTGTGTATGCGTGTGTGTGTATTTATGTCTGCATGTTTGTATGTTTGTGTTTGTGCGTACGTGTATGTGTGGCCATGTGTATGTGTGAGTGTGTGTGCGTGTATGTGTGTGTTTGTGTGTGAATGTGTTTGTATATGTGTTTGCATGTGTGTGTTATGTGTGTGGAGTGTATGTGTGGGTACAAATGTGTGTGTGAGTACGTTTGTATGTTTGTGTGAGTATGCATGTGTGTGTGTGTATATGCGTGATTGTGTATATGTGTGACTGATTACTGTTGCTAGTGAGTGTGAGTGTGTGAGTATGTTATTGTGTGTGTGCTTATGTGTGTATACGTGTGTGTGTGTGTGCATGTGTGTGTATGTGCATGCATGTGTGTGAGTGTGAATGTATATGTAGGAATGAGTGTGAGTGAGTGTGCTGCATATGTGTGTGTATGTGTGTGTGGTTTGTGTATATATATATATGTGTGTCTGTGTATGTGTTGTGTGTGAGTGTACATGTATGTGTGTGTGTACGTACTTGCGTACTTGTATGTGTGTGTGTGCATCTGTGGGTGTGGGTGTGTAGGTGTGTGTGGATGTGTGTGTGAGTGTGTATCTGAGTGTGTTGTGTCTGAGTTGGTGTGTGTGTGTGTGTGTGTGTGTGCGTGTGTGTGTGTGTGTGTGTGTGTGTGTGTGTGTGTGTGTGTGTGTGTGTGTGTGTGTAGAATATAGAATATACAGCACAGTACAGTCCCTTCGACTCATGATATTGTACTGAGCTGTCTGAACCCAAGCTCAAGTATCCCACTCCCTATCATTCTGGGGTGCTGTATGTGCCTATCCAATAACCGCTTGAAAATTCCTAAAGTATCCAATTCCACTATCACAACAGGCAGTGTATTCCACAGCCCAACCACTCTCTGAGTAAAGAATCTACCTCAGACATCCCTCCTATATCTCCCACCTTTAACCTAGTTAAGCCCCCTAGTAACAGCCACATCCACCTGAGGAAATATTCTCTGCACATCCATTCTATCAATCCCTCTCAGCATCTTACAAACTTCTATTAAGTTGCCTCTCATCCTCCTCTGCTCTAAAGAGAAAAGCCTCAGCTTCATCAACCTTTCCTCATAAGGCATTATCCTGGTAAATCTCCTCTGCATTCTCTCATTCATCCACATCCTTCTTATAGTGAGGTGGTCAGAATTGCACACAAAATTCCAAATGTGGGCTCACCAAGGTCCTGTATCATTGCAGCATAACATCACGACTCTTTTATTCAAACCCCCGTTAATAAATGCTAACATACTTCACGGCTCTATACATTTGAATGACAACCTTCAGCGATTTGTGAATATGAACCCCAAGATCTCTCTGTTCCTCTACGTTCCTCAGAACACTGCCTTAGACCCTGTAATTCAAATTTGTCCTACCAAAATGAGTCATCTCGCACTTAAGAGGGTTAAACTCCAGCTACTACTTCTCAGCCAAGCTCTGCATCCTATCAATGTCTCTTTGGAGTCTACAAGAGCTCTCCACCTCGTCCTCTACGCCATCAATCTTGGTGTTATCAGCAAATTTACTAACCCACCTTTCAGCCCCCTCTTCCAAGTCAGTGATAAAAATCACAAATAGCAGAGGACCCAGCCTGTGGTAGATCACTGATAACTGGCTGGTAACTTTCCCCTTTGTCAGCTTTCTCAGGGCAGGGAAAAGCCCCGAAACCAAGTGGTGTAAGCTACTGAATAAACCTGTTGGACTTTAACCTGGTTTTGTGAGACTTCTAACTACTGTGTTCTCTGAGATAGCCAGTTACTTATCCGATTGGCCAAATTTCCTTCTATTCCACACCTCCTTACTTTCTTCATAAGCCTACCATGGTGAACCGCCTTACTAAAATCCATGTATACGACATCAACTGTTCTGTTTTAATTTACACACTTAGTCACCTCCTCAAAGAATTCAATCAAATTTGTGAGGCAGGACTTACCCCTCAAAAATCAGTGCTGACTATCCCAGATTATGAAAACTATCCCAGGTGATGAAAACAGTGGACGAAGGGCGAACCGTTGATGTTGTCTATATGGATTTTAGTAAGGCGTTTGACAAAGTCCCTCATGGGAGGTTAGTCAAGAAGGTCAAGGCAAATGGGATACAAGGACAGGTAGCTAGATGGATAAGCAACTGGCTTGGTAATAGGAGACAGAGAGTAATAGTGAAAGGGTGTCTCTCTAGCTGGAGGTTGGTCACTAGTGGTGTGCCGCAGGGCTCGGTACTGGGACCTCTTCTATTTGTAATATATATAAATGACTTGGAAGAGGGAGTAAGTGGAGTGATCAGCAAGTTTGCAGACGATACAAAGATGGCTGGACTTGCGGATAGTGAGGAGCATTGTCCAGGCGATGCAGCAGGACATAGGCTGGTAGCTTGGGCAGACAGATGGCAGATGGAATTCAATCCTGATAAATGTGAGGTGATGCATTTCAGGAGAAAAAATGTAGGGGGGAGGTATATGATAAAGGGTAGACCTATTAAGAGTATAGAAATGCAGAGGGACCTGGGGGTGCAGGTGAACAAGTCTCAGAAGATGGCAGAGCAAGTGGAGGAGGTTGTGAAGAAAGCATATAGTATGCTAGCCTTTATAGGAAGGGGTATAGAGTACAAGAGCAGGCCTTTAATGTTGCAGTTGTATAAAACGCTGGTTAGACCTCATTTGGAATACTGTGTCCAGTTCTGGTCGCCTTACTACCGGAAAGACGTGGAGACTCTGGAAAGAGTGCAGAGGAGGTTTACCAGGATGCTGCCTGGTATGGAAAGTCTGAGTTACGAGGAGAGATTAGGCAAATTGGGACTGTTTTCCTTAGAAAGACGTAGACTTAGAGGAGATCTGATCGAGGTATACAAGATTTTGAAGGGGATAGATAGAGTAAACAGGGCTAAGCTTTTTCCTAGGATGGACTCAAATAGCACAAGGGGTCACGGGCTTAGGGTGAAGGAGGTAAGGTATAATTTCGATGCTAGAGGGAGTTTTTTCACACAGATGGTGGTGGGAGTATGGAATGCACTGCCAAGTAAAGTGGTGGAGGCAGGTACTCTGGAGTTATTTAAGAAATACTTAGATGGGCACATGAACAGAATGGGAATGGAGGGGTATAGAAACTGATTTAAAATAGGGATCATGAGCCTTGGGAGTCCCTGGGAAGTGTGTAAATAGATGATGATATTGATGTACTTGTTGTTATCCTACAGGTGCTTTGGTCCACCTTGTTGTCTAACGAGGGGCATACACGCGATGGGTCGTGAGAGGGCTGCTCTTGGACCTTTTTCGAGAGTATCCTACTGCTTCACATCATTAGTGTATGGTTGACCTGGACCATCTGATGGGCAACACGACAGCGCAGTGACTATCGCTGTGCTGTGCAGATACATGGATTTGAGCCTGTGTCTGTGGGAGTTTGCACATTCTCCCCGTGCTTGCGTGGGTTTTCTTCGGGAGCTCCGGTTTCCTCCCACATCCCAAAGATGTGCTCTTCGGTTAATTGGCAAAATAAATTCTCCCTAAATTGTCTCAAATTTGGTTTTTAATCCATAGATCTATAAACATGGACAGGGATCACATGTAGAAGTGGGAACATCAAGGTGGCGGCGCGGGATCGTTGGGCCGAAAGGCCCTGTTTCCCGTGATGTTTTGTTCTTTGTTCTTTGTTCTTTATTAAGCTTTATTAAGCTTTCCAAATGGTCATAAATCCTATCTTTCAGGATCTTTTCCATTAAATTACTGACCGCTGAATTAAGACTAACTGGCCTATAATTACTAGAGTCATTCCTATTTCCTTTCTTGAAAAGAGGAACAACATTCGCCACTCTCCAGTCCTCTGACACAATCCCTGTGGACAGTGAGGACTCAAAGATCAAAGCTAAAGACTCCGCAATCTCATCCCTTGCCTCTTGAAGTAACCTAGGATGTATCCCATCTGGCCAGAGGACTTACCAACCCTTAAGTTTTTCAATATTTCTAATACATCTTCCCTCAGAACATTTACCTCCTTCATCCTATCAGCCTGTACCACATTCTCATCCTCAAAAACATGGCCCCTCTCCTTAGTGAACAATGAAGAAAAGTATTCATTCAACGTCTCACCTATCTCTTTCGACTCCAATCACAAGTTCCCACTACTATCCTTGACTGGGCCTAACCTCACCCCAGTCATTCTTTTATTTCTCACATAACAGTAAAAAGCCTTGGGGTTTTCCTTTATCTGACCCACAAAGGATTTCTCATGCCCCCTCCTAGCTCTCCTGCTCCAATTATTATTTATCCGTGTAAATGAAACCCTCTCTCCTACACCATCCCTGCAGCCACATGTTAATCTCCAATCTGCCTCTGTTCCTCAACTCTTTAGCTAGTGTATGTTTGTGAATGTATGTGCGTGTGTGTGTGTTGTGTGTGTGTGTGTATGTGTGTGCACATGTGTGCGTTTGTGTGTGTGTGTGTGTGTGTGTGTGTGCATGCATGCGTGTATGTGTGTGTGCATCTGTATGCATGTGTCTATGCAGGTGTGCATCTATGTGTTTGTGAGTCTGTGTGTTTGGATGAGTTTGCATGTGTGTGAGGGTGTGAGTGCTTGTGTGTTGCTAGTGAGTGTGTGTGTGAATGTGTGTGTATGTATGTATATGTATGTGTGTGTGCGTGAATGTGTGTGTGTGTGTGTGTGTGTATGTGTGCATGTGTGTGTATGTGTGTGTGCGTGTGTTTGTGTGTGTGCGCATGTGTGTGTGTGTGTGTGTGTGTGTGTGTGTATGTGTGCAGAGGACACAACTTTGTTTTGGTACATAAAGCACATAATCCAAAGAGCTTCTAAAAATACATAAAGGTCAAAAGAGTAACAAGAGGGAGAGAGTAGAGCCTTTTAAGATCAGCAAGGTCATCTGTGTGCTCATCCACAAGAGATGGGTGAGATCCTAAATGAATATTTCTCATCAGTATTTACTATTGAGAAAAGCATGAATGTTAAGGAACTTGGGGAAATAAACTCTTGCGGAGTGTACATATTACAGAGAACGAGGTGCTGGGAATCTTAAAGTGCATCAAGGTAGATAAACCCCCAGGACCTGATAAAGTCTATCCCAGGAAATTATGGGAGGTTAGGGGAATATTTGAATTACCGATAGCTGTGGGTGAAGTGCCTGAAGACTGGAGAGTGGCAAGTGTTTAAAAAAGGCTGCAGGGAAAGTCTGAGAACTACAGTCCAGTGAGCCTCACATCTGGGGTGGGTAAGTTGTTGGAAGGTATTTTGAGAGACGGGATCTACAGGCATTTTGAGATGTAAGGACTGATTAGGGACAGTCAGCATGCTTCTGTAAGTGGAAAATCATGACTCACAAATTAGATTGAGCTTTTTGAAGGGGTAAGCAAGAAGGTAGATGAAGGCAGTGCAGTTGATGTTGTCTACATGGACTTTAGCAAGGCCTTTGACAAGGAATCGCATGGTAGGTTATTGTGTAAGGTTAAATCTCACGGGATCCAGGGTGCAGTAGTAAATACAAAATTGACTTGCTGACAGAAGCCAAAGAGTGGTTGTAGAGTGTTATTTTCAAACTGGAAGCCTGTGACCAGCGGGATCAGGGATCAGTGCTGGGTCCACTGTTATTAGTCATTTACGTTAATGATTTAGGTGAGAATATAGGAGTCATGGTTAGTAAATTTGTAGGTGACGCCAAGATTGGTGGCGTAGTAGACAATGAAGAAAGTTATCTCCGTTTGCAATGGGATTTTGATCAATTGGGCCAGTTGACTGATGAATGGCAGTTGGAGTTTAATTTAGACAAATGCAAGGTGATGCATTTTGATAGATTGAACCAGAACAGGTCTTATTCTGCTAATGGTAGGGCATTGGAAAGAGTTACAAAATAAAGATCATGTTCATAGCTCTTTGAAAGTGAAGTCGCAGGTGGACGGAATGGTGAAGAATGCATTTGGCATGCTTGGTTTCATCGTTCAGAATACTGAATATAGGAGTTGGGACGTCTTGTACAAGGCATGGAATCCAAGGGGCTTTGGCCTCGTGGATCCAGAACTGGCTTGCCGGCAGTAGGCAGATAGTGGTTGTGGATGGGTCTTGTTCTGCATGGAGGTCGGTAACCAGTGGAGTGCCCCAGGGATCTGTTCAGGGACTCCTGCTGTTTGTCATTTTCATAAATGACCTGGATGAGGAAGTGGAGGGATGGGTTAGCAAATTCGCCGACGATACAAAGATCGGTGGTGTTGTGGATGGTCTGGAGGGATGCCAAAAGTTGCAGCGGGACATAGACAGGATGCAAGACTGGGCGGAGAAGTGGCAGATGGACTTCAACGCAGATAAATGTGTAGTGGTCCATTTTGGCAGGAATAATGGGATGAAGGAGTACAATATAAGGGGTAGGAGTCTTAGCTGTGTTGTAGAGCGGAAGGATCTCGGGGTCCGGGTCCATAGGACTCTTAAATCGGCCTCGCAGGTGGAGGAAGTGGTCAAGAAGGCGTACGGTGTACTGGCCTTCATTAATCGAGGAATAGAGTTTAGGAGTCAGGAGGTAATGATGCAGCTCTTTAAGACTCTTGTCAGACCCCAGTTGGAGTATTGTGCGCAGTTCTGGTCGCCTCATTATAGGAAGGACGTAGAGGCTATTGAGAGAGTTCAGAGGAGATTTACAAGGATGTTGCCTGGATTGGGAGGCAGGCCTTATGAAGATAGGTTGAGGAAGCTGGGACTCTTCTCACTGGAGCAACGTAGGTTGAGAGGCGACCTGATAGAGGTTTATAAGATGTTGAGAGGGATAGATAGGGTGGACTCTCAGAGACTATTTCCCCGAGCGGAAATGGTCACTACGAGAGGACACAGATTTAAGGTGCAGGGAAGCAAATACAAAGGAGATGTCAGGGGTAGGTTTTTCACTCAGAGGGTGGTGAGTGAATGGAACCGACTGCTGTTGGAGGTTGTTGAGGCAAACTCACTGGGGTCTTTTAAGAGACTTCTGGCTGAGTATATGGAAAAGAATAGGATAGGGGATTATAGATAGGTCTGTGGATTGGTAGATGTGATCGGCGCAACTCGTGGGCCGAAGGGCCTGTTTGTGCTGTATTGTTCTATGTTCTATGTTAAGACATTGATAAGGCCACACTTGGAATACTGAGCTGTTCTGATCACTGCATTATAAAAAAGATATTATTAAATTAGAAAAAGCGCAGAAAAAATTTACTAGGATGTTACTGGGACTTGATGGATTGAGTTATAAGGAGAGACTGGATAGACTGGGAATTTTTTTCTCTGGAGTGTAGGAGGCTGAGGGTTGACCACTTCCTCCACCTGCGAGGCCAATTTAAGAGTCCTATGGACCCAGACCCCGAGATCTTTCCGCTCTACAACACAGCTAAGACTCCTACCCCTTATATTGTACTCCTTCATCCCATTATTCCTGCCAAAATGGACCACTACACATTTATCTGCATTGAAGTCCATCTGCCACTTCTCCGCCCAGTCTTGCATCCTGTCTATGTCCCACTGCAACTTTTGGCATCCCTCCAGACCATCCACAACACCACCGAATTTTGTATTGTCAGCGAACTTACTAACCCATCCCTCCACTTCCTCATCCAGGTCATTTATGAAAATGACAAACAGCAGGGGTCCCAGAACAGATCCCTGGGGCACTTCATTGGTTACCGACTTCCATGCAGAACAAGACCCATCCATAACTACTCTCTGCCTTCTGCCGGCAAGCCAGTTCTGGATCCACGAGGCCAAAGCCCCTTGGATCCCATGCCCTCTCACCTTCTCCAGAAGCCTTGCATGGGGACCTTATCAAACGCCTTACTAAAGTCCATGTACACTACGTCCACCGCCCTTCCTTCGTCAATGTGTTCAGTCACATTTTCGAAGAACTCAACTAGGCTCGTAAGGCATGACCTGCCCTTGACAAAACCATGCTGACTATTTCTAATCAGTCCAAACTTCTCCAAATGTTCATATATCTTATCCCTCAGAAGCCTCTCCATCAGCTTACCAACCACTGAAGTCAGACTCACCGGTCGGTAATTTCCTGGACTATCCCTGTTCCCTTTCTTAAAGATAGGAACCACATCCGCAATCCTCCAATCCTCCGGAACCTCTCCCGTTTCCATGGATGACACAAAGATCATCGCCAGGGGCTCTGCAACCACTTCCCTCACCTCCCACAATAACCTGGGGTACATCCCATCCGGTCCCGGCGACTTGTCTATCTTGATAGAATTTAACAGGTCTAACACATCCTCTTTCCTAACATCCACATACTCAATCTTTTCCGTATGCCTCAAACCTGCAGTCCAATCTCCCAGTTCACTTTCCGGTGAATGAGGAATTCCTCATTCAGGATGTAGATGGCCTGATTAGAGTGGGAGCAAAACTTGACCTCCTCTTAGGAAATAAGGAAGGGCAGGTAACAGAAGTGTTAGTGAGGGATCACTTTGGGACCAGCGACCAAAATTCCATTTAAGATAGGTATGGAGAATGATAAGTTGGCCCAAAAGTTAAAATTCTAAATTGGAGCAAAGCCAATTTTGGCAGTATTAGGCAGGAACTTTCAACAATTAATTGGCAGAGTCTGTGGGAAGGCAAAGGGATGTCTGATAAATGGGAGGCTTTCAAAATGTGTTCACCAGGGTTTACTCATTCCTCTTAGAGTGAATGGCAAGGCTGATAGAAATAAGAAATTTCTGTGTGAATACCGAGGCAAAGTACTCGTTAAGTACCTCTGCCATTTCTTCCGGATTCACACAGACTTTTCCTCCTTCACCTTTTACAGGCCCTATCCCTTCTCTTCTCATCCTTTTACTTTTCACATATTTGTAGAAGGCCTTGGGATTCTCCTTAATCTTCCCTGCCAAGGCCTTCTCATGACCCCTTCTGGCTCTCCTAATTTCCTTTTTAAGTTCCCTTCTACACACATTATACTCCTCTAGATCCCTAACATCCCCTAGCTCTCTGAACCTTTTATATACCTTTTTTCCTTCCTAACTAGGTTCACCATGGTTCCCGCGTCCTACCAGAACTTCCTTGACTCCTCAGAACGTTGTCTTGCAGTGCCCCAGACAAACGTTCCTTGAAAAACCGCCACTTTCCTTCTGTACTCTTCCCCAAGAACACCTCCTTCCAGTTTATGCGTCCAATTACCTGTCTAATGTTTTCATATTTCCCCTTACTCCAGACATACACCTTCCTAGCCTGCCTGATCCTATCTCTTTCCATCACTATCGTGAAAGAGATAGAATTATGATCTCCATTCCCAAGATGCTCACCTACCATGAGATCCAACACCTGCCCTGGCTCATTAGCAAGCACCAGGTCAAGTACAGCCTCTTCTCTCGTAGGCTTTTCCATGTACTGTATCAGGAAACCTTCCTGAACACACCTAACAAACTCCACACCATCCAAACCCCGTACCCTTGGGACTTTCTAGTCAATGTTTGGGAAATTGAATTCTCCCATCATGACAACCCTGTTCTTTCTACATCTGTCTAGGATCTGTTTCCCTATCTGCACGTCAAGTTCCCTGTCGCTATTGGGTGGCCTATAGAATACACCCAGCAAAATTATTGAGCCTTTGCTGTTCCTAACTTCCACCCACAGAGACTCCGTAGACAATCCCTCCCCATCTTCCACCTTCTCTTCAGCCATGATACTGTCCCTGATCAACAGTACCACACCACCTCCTCTTTTGCCCCCAACCCTGTCCCTCCTGGTTCCTGTCCTGATTCCTGTCCCTGATTCCCTTGGGCTCTAAGCACAGTCCTCCTACTCTGTCCCTAAGAGATCCAATTTTTCCTCTAACCACCCTTTTATTTCTAACATAGGAATAAAAAGCCTTTGGGTTTTCCTTAATCTTATCCACCAAAATCATTTCATGCCCCCTTTTTGCCCTTCTAACTCCCTGTTTGATCTCCCTCCTACTCTCTCTATATTCCTTCAATGCTGTCTCGATTCCCAGCTACTTCAACCTATCATACGCTTCTCTTTTCTCCCTAACCAAGTCCTCAATATCCCTAGTAATCCACGGCTCTCTATTCCTACCTTTCCCATCTTTCCTCTTGGCCGGCACGTACTTATCTTGCAACAGTTTCAGTATTCCCTTGAAAGAGTCCCACATGCCTAGCGTGGACTTACCCTCAAACAACCGTTCCCAATCAGTTTCCCTAAGTTCCTGCCTAATCCGACCGTAGTTAGCCTTTCCCCAATTCAGCACCCTGCCCCTAGGGCAACAAGCATCCTTTTCCATCTGTATCCTGAAGTAGACAGAATTGTGGTCACTGTTAGCCACATATTCCCCTACCACAACATCAACCACCTGCCCTGGCTCATTACTCAGAACTAAATCCAATATAGCTCCTTCTCTAGTCAGGCTAGCCACATACTGTTCCAACGATCCTTCCAGTAAACATTTTACAAATTCCTGCCCATCCAAACCCCCAGCTCTAGGTACTTTCCAATCCACCCTAGGGAGATTAAAATCTCCCACTATAACGACTCTGTTCTTTCTGCACCGATCCAAAATGTCTTTACATATGCCTTCTTCAACTGCCTGTGGGCTGTTGGGTGGCCTATAATACACCCCTAGCATAGTAATCGCCCCCTTTCTGTCCCTCAACTCCACCCACAGTGACTCCACTCCTAACTCCTCTGTGTTGTCCTCCCTCTGCACTGCCGTGATGCTCTCCTTAACTAACAACGCCACTCCCCCACCTCTTCTGGACCCTCCTCTGTCACACCTGAAACACTTATACTCAAGAATGTTCAGTTGCCACTGCTCCCCTTCCTTTAACCATGTCTCTGTCACTGCAACCACATCCAAGTTCCTCACAAACATTAAGGCCCTAAGTTCATCCGTTTTTCCCGTTACGCTCCTCGCATTGAAACAGACACACTCCAGACCTCCAAGACTACTCGGAACCTCCTTCTCCCCGGTGCATCTCTTCTCGTCCAAGCTTACTCTATCTCCCAACTCACTCTCTACCGAGCTATCGGTCTCAGCCCCTCCCCTGCTCCATATTAGTTTACTTGGGTATTGAGGGAAATGGGCCAAATGTGTGCAATTGGGACTAGCTTAGGGGTTTAAAAAAAAGGCGGCATGGACAAGTTGGGCTGAAGGGCCTGTTTCCATGCTGTGAATCTCGATGACTCTATGACTCTAAGCCATCCAGGGTTTCTTATTTCTATCAGCCTTGCCATTCACTCTAAGAGGAATGAGTAAACCCTGGTGAACACATTTTGAAAGCCCCCCATTTATCAGACATCCCTTTGCCTTCCCACAGACTCTGCCAATTAATTGTTGAAAGTTCCTGCCTAATACCGCCAAAATTGGCCTTGCTCCAATTTAGAATTTTAACTTTTGGGCCAACTTATCATTCTCCATAGCTATCTTAAATGGAATTTTGGTCTCTGGTCCCAAAGTGATCCCTCACTAACACTTCTGTTACCTGCCCTTCCTTATTTCCTAAGAGGAGGTCAAATTTTGCTCCCACTCTAATCAGGCCATCTACATACTGAATGAGGAATTCCTCCTGAATGCACTCAACAAATTTCTCTCCAACCAACCCTCTAACACAATGGCTGTCCCAGTCAATATTGGGAAAGTTAAAATCCTGTATTATTAGCACCCTGTTTTTCTTGGAGCTACCTGTAATCTTACATATTTGCTCCTCAATTTCTCATTGACTATTTAGGGCCCTTTAGTACAACCCAATCAAAATGATTTCCCCCTTCTTATTTCTTTGTTCAACCCCTATAGATTCAGTGATTGAGCCCTCGGATATATCCACTCTCAGTACTGCTGTGATGTTTTCCTTAATCAAAAGTGCAACTCACCCTCCTCTCATACGCTCTGTTCTATCTTTCCTACAGCATCTATATTGTGGAACATTGAGTTGCCAGTCCTGAGCTATGTTTCAGTAATTGCTGTAATATCCTAGTCCCATGTACCCATCATGCCCTGAGTTTATCTGCCTTGCCCGTCAGGCCTCTTGCTTTGAAATCAATGCAGCTTAATCTGAACTTCTCTTGCTTTCTGTCTTGCTTTTACCTTTACAGTACCTCTGGCAATGCAGCTCTGAAATCAGGCTGAGCTTTCTATTCAAATCCCTGGAGTGAGCTCACAAAACTTCAACATTCCAACAGGCTATCAGTCAGCCAAGTCTGTCTCTTACAAGCTGCCATCTTTCGCAATGGGAGGTGGTGGTCTACTGGTATTATCACTAGACTATTCATCAGCTAACGTTCTGGGGACCTGGATTCGAATCCTGCCATGGCAGATGGTGGAATTTGAATTAAATGAAAAAAATCTGGAATTAATAATCTACTGATGATCATGAAACGTAAGGAGCAGGAGGAGACCATTTGGCCCCTCAAGCCTGCTCTGCCATTCAATAAGATTATGGTTGATCTTTTCATGGAGTCAGCTCCACTTATCTGGCCACTCATCATAAACCCTTAATTCCTTTACTCTTTAGAAATGTGTCTATCCTTGCCTTAAAAACATTCAATGAGGTAGCCTCAACTGCTTCACTGGGTAGGGGTTCACAACCCTTGGTGATTGTTGGAAAAGCACATCTGGTTCACTAATATCCTTCACGGAAGGAAATCTACTGTCCTTACCTGGTCTAGCCGACAGAGCCACAGTAATGTGGTTGATTCTCTACTGCCCTCGGGCAACTGGGATGGGGCAATAGATGCCGGCAGGCCAGCAACGCCCATGAATGAATAAAAGAAAACTGTATCAGAAGCGAGCCTACGACAGTTCCAAATATAGATGGGAATGAGGTAAGACACTTTTGAACCAGAAAGATTAAACCTGATACAAGGACACTGATGGTGAAAGATAAAGATGGAGATTAAATAAGCAGAGAAACCGCCTTTCAGCTTCTGACAGGGATTAGCTTCAAATGCCAGCAGTTCCCATTTCAGGTCAGTAAACCACATGACAGCTCAGTTATGTTGCGGAACAAAACAGGAAAACCACAAAGGAAGATGAATGCCAGAGAATTCAATCTGTGGGGTTAAGCACAATATCTGCACTGTTTGCCAGCAGACATATTCACATTACAGTGTGAATTACAGTAAGGAGCAAGGGGAATTCCCACTCTGAAAAAAATGCTTAAAATGCTTCCCTATGATACTAAGGATGCCACGGTCTACAGTTAACTCAATGATCTTGTACTAAGGAACAAAGAAAATTACAGCACGGGAACAGACCCTTTGGCCCTCCAAGCCTGCACCAATCGTGCTGCCTGACTTAATTAAAACCCCCTACGCTTCCGGAGACCATATCCCTCTATTCCCATCTTGTTCATGTACCTGTCAAGAAGTCCATTAAAAGTCACTACTGTATCCGCTCCCACTACCTCCCCTGGCAACGAGTTCCAGGTACCCACCATGCTATGTGTAAAAAATCTGCCTCGTACATCTCGTTTAAACCTTGCCCCTCGCACCCGAAACCTGTGCCCCCTAGTAACTGACACTTGAGAAAAGGCTTCTGACTATCCACTCTGCCCTTGCTCTCATAATCTTGTAGACTTCTCCCCTCAACCTCCGTCGCCCCAGTGAGAACTAATTACTAATAAAATGTGATAAGAACACTGAAAGAACAAAGGTATAAAATCCCTACTGTGCAGAAGGAGGCCATTCGGCCCATCAAATCTGTGCTATCCAGGCCCTATTCCTATAACCTCACATATTTACCTTGCCAATCCCTTGATATTACGGTCAATTTAGCTTGGCCAATCAACCTAACAGTGCTAAGCATTGTGCCACTATGTTGCCTTTATGGGCAATAATTATTGACCTCGACAGTGAACCCACATCCCGTGAACACATTAAAAGAAATCATACACTGCTTTTTTACATAATGCTATAATCTGCTTCTGATTCTATGAATTGTGATTTTTGTCATTTTTTTAAAATGTGGGTTCAATAGCAGTGGGAGAGAAGGTGGTGATCAGGGCTGGCCATCCAGGCTGGGGCAGGGTGCTCAGGATTGCCTGGCTGGGGACTGGGGAGTGGGGGTGAAGTTGAGAAGATTTGATTTGATCTATTATTGTCAATGTATTAGTATACAATGAAAAATATTGCTTCTTATGCGCAATACAAAGCGTGCCGTTCATAGAGAAGGAGGAGAGGGTGCAGAATATAGTGTTATAGTCATAGTTATGGTGTAGAAAAATATCAACTTAATGCGAAGTAGGTCCGTTCAAAAGTCTGACAGCAGGGAAGAAGTTGTTCTTGAGTCAATTGGTACGTGATCTCAGACTTTTCTTTCTCTCAACAGAAGAAGGTGGAAGAGAGGATGTCCAGGGTGTGTGGGGTCATTGATTATGCTGATTATGCTTTGCTGAGGTAGCAGAACTGTAGGGAGAATCAATGGATGGGAGGCTGGTTTGTTTGATGGACTGGGCTAAGTTGTTAACAATGATTCATTGCATTCACCAAAGGTTACAGAGCTACTGAGCCACACAAAGTCAAGCAGTGATCATCACCAACAATAGAGAGTCTAGTCACCTCTTCTTAATATCCAATGCTATTACCATCATTACAAAACTGAGCATCAACATCCATTGGTGTCAAACTCAGATAATAGCTCAGGAATTCTGCAAATAACTCACCTTCTAACTCCCTAGTGTCTGTCAAGGCACAAGTCAGGAGTATGCTGGAATACTCTCCACTTGCCTGGATGGGTGCAGCTCTAACAACACTCAAGAAACTCAATACCATCCAGGACAAATTTGCCCACTTGGTTGCCCCATTCAAACCCTCCACTAACACACAGGGCAGGATTTCCTGGCCGCACTTGCACCAAGACTGATTGAAAGTTTTGAAGGGGGAATCAAGAAGGTAGATGAGGGCAATGCAGTTGATGTTGTCTGCATAGATTTTAGCAAAGCCTTTGACACGACACTGCATTGGAGGTTGTTGCATAAGGTTAAATCTCACGGGATCCAGAGGGAGTATCTGAATGGTTCAAAATTGACTGGATGACAGAGGCCAGAAGGTGGTTGTAGAAATCTGTTTTTCAAACTGGAGGCCGTGACCAGCGGTGTGCCTCTGGTTCTGGGTCCACCATTATTTGTTATTTGTATTAATGATTTGGATGAGAATATAGGAGACATGGTTACTGTGTTTACAGATGACACCAAGATTGGTGGCATAGTGGACAGTGAAGAAAGTTACCTCCAATTCCAATGGGATCTTCATCAATTGGGCCAGTGGGCTGACAAATAGCAGATGGAGTTTAATTTAGATAAATGTGAAGTGATGCATTTTGGTAGATTGAACCAGGGCAGGTCCTAATCATTGGCGAGAGTTATAGGACAAAGAGATCTAGGGGTACAGATTCATAGCTCCTTGAGAATGGTATCACACTTGGAGAGGATGGTGAAGAAGGCATTTGGCATGCTTGGTTTCATTGCTCAGAACATTGAATACAGGAGTTGGGACATCTTTTTGAAATTGTACAAGACATTGGTAAGCCACACTTGGAATACTGTGCACAATTCTGGTCACCCTATTACAGAAATAGTATTATTAAATGAGAAAGAGTGCAGAAAAGATTTACTAGGATGGTACCAGAACTTGATGGTTTAAGTTATAAGAAGAGGCTGGATAGTCTGGGACTTCTTTCCCTGGGATGTAGGAGGCTTAGGTGTCATTTTATACAGATCTATAAAATATTGAAGGATATAGATCTGCTAGATAGTCAATATCTTTTCCCAAAGATAGAACAGCCTAAAATTTGAGAGCATAGGTTTAAAGTGAAAAGGGAGAGATGCAAAAGGGGCAATTTTTTACATAGAGGGTGGTGAATGTCTGGAACAAGTTTTCTTAGATACATAGAACATAGAACATTACAGCACAGTATAGGCCCTTCATTGTTGTGTTGACCAGTGAAACCAATCTAATGACCTTCTAACCTAATGTTATCCATATGCCTATCCATTGACCATTTGAATGCCCTTAAAGTTGGCGAGCCCACAACTGTTGCAGGCAGGGCAATCCACGCCCTTACTACCCTCTGAGTAAAGAACCTACCTCTGACATCCGCCCTATAATTACCATCTCTCAATTTAAAGCTATGTCCCCTCATGTTAGCCATCTCCATCCCAGGAAAAAGGCTCTCACTGTCCACCCCATCTAACCCTCTGATCAAGTAGAGACGGGTACAATTTTGTCTTTTAAAAACCATTTAGACAGTTACATGTGTAAGATGGGTATAGAGGGATATGGGCCAAACACCATGAGTAATTGGGACTAACTTTGTGGTCAAAACTGAACAGCAGGGACAAGCTGGGCCGAAGGGCCTGTTTCCATGCTGTAAACTGCTATGACTCTGTGACTCCAAGACTGGAAAATCCCACCTGAGGTCAATGGACCTTTGCATGACCCCATCCCACGCACTACGATTCTTGCAGCAAGTGGGGCAGGAAATTCCACCCATAACGTCAACAGTATCTATAATCCACAAGATAGCAGTACATTAAAGTTCATTTGACGATACATTCCAAACGGACAACCTCTCCCACCAGGAACAACATGGGACAAGGGCAGCAGATGCATGGGAACAGCACAACGCAAAAGTTCCCTTCTAAGGATATATTGGTGTTCTTTCACTTTGGCTGGGTCAAAATCTTGGAACTCCCTCCCTAACCGTACAGAGGGTGTACTTACTTCAGTGCTTCGAGATGGTGGCTCCCCATCTCACTAACAGCTAGGGATAGGCAATAATTGATGTCAACAAAATTCACATGCCAGGACATAATAAAAGAAAAGATACTGAGGTATGAAGGTTCATAGCTACCGTTAGCAGTCTGTGAACTTGATTAGGATGGAGTATATCAGGCTGGGGGTTGGGAGAGACGCCAGGGCTGTGAATAGGTTGGGTCAAGCATGAAGCAGGGTCTGTTCTGGCATTGGAACCAGTGATTGGGTAAAAACTGCCATACTTCCCCGAGTGTCGGTGCAAAGCAATATCAGCCTTGCACTAAAATTACATCTGTGGCATATATGTCAGATGTCAAGCTGAAATTCCTTCCCAAGTAGAGAAGAAACCTGTATATTTGGATATTCCCTAATTCAGACTCAGGCTGGATTTATACTGTGACTACCATGCCAGTGTGAATCCAAACCAGTTCAAACACATATGACAAATGCATCCAAGGTGTGAGGGCATTGATAGTCAGCAAAAGGTCTCACTGAGCAGGGAGCTAGTGGATTGAATGTTGAACAAATTCAAGAAGCATGGTGCTCTTCGTATTTGCATTTGTTTATTCATTTATCTCCTTCCCTCCAATTCTGGCCGCTTGCATAATCCTAATTTTAATCACTCTGTCATCAGTGACCATGCCCTCAGTTTTTATTTATTTGATCATGGGTTGTACAGCTGGCACTAGATTTGGCCATGATAAATTGTTTCTTAGTATCCCAAGATGCGTAGGGTAGGGGGAGCCAAATCTGCACATCTTTGGATTCTGGAAGGAAACCAGAACACCCGGAGGAAACCCATGCAGATAAAGGGAGAATGTGCAAACTACACACAGACAAGCTGGGGATCGAGCCTGGGTCCTTGGTGCTGTGAGGCATCAATGCTAACCACTGTGCCACTGTCTTGCTATGACAGCAAATAAATAAATGCTAATAATGATGCTTTTGACTTCTATTGGCTGCCTACATCGGCCCATCTGTCTTGTAAGCACTTCTCAAGTTAGTTTCTGTTCAAAAAAGCCAGGGAAAAATGTAACATAAAAGTTGTTTTTTCAGCCCTCCTGTTATTTTGCTTAAAATGGGGAAGTTTCTTCTATTCTAAGCCTTTTGTTTAGTTGTTCATTGAATTTGTTTTTTGGGGAGTTTTTCGAGTGGGGTAGCTGTCATGATTTACAATAAAAGTCCCTGAGATGCTCCTAATGGTTTGGGACAGCTTCAGGCCCTAAGTTAGCATTTTTAGATCAATGGTAGAATATTATATGTTATGCAAAAAGGACTTGCAACTAATTTATAATAAAGGCGCAATGCCTCAAAATGTTTCACCACAAGTGTCAACCAATTTGGGCTCTGCAAGCTCCGCCAAACAACAGCATAGTAAATACCATCTATTGTAGTGGCAATGATCATGTAATCAACATTTTCCAGGGTATTGGGAAAACTCCCTTGTTTCTTTCAAAATATTAGTCATGATGTGGAGATGCCGGCGTTGGACTGGGGTAAACACAGTAAGAAGTCTCACAACACCAGGTTAAAGTCCATCAAGTTTATTTGATAGTAAACACACAAGCTTTCGGAAACGGTGTCCCTTGTGTTCCTGATCAAAAGCTTCCACTCACCTGATGAAGGAACAGCATTTCTGAAAGCTTGTGGATTTACTACCAAATAAACTTGTTGGGCTTTAACCTGGTGTTGTGAGACTTCTTACTGCCTTTCAAAATATTGCCAGGGGATCTTTTGTGTTCACCTAGAGGATAGTTGGGTATTTGGCTCAACATTCAAAAGGCAGCACTGCAAACAGGGCAGCTACATTTTATCCTTGACCCTCACAGGATCACAGAATACTATAGTGCAGAAGAGGCCCTTCGGCCCATCAAGTCTGCACCAATGCATGAAATGCCCTGACCTGCCCCCTAATCCCACTTGCCAGCACTTGGCCCATAGCCCCTAATGTTATGATGTGCCAAGTCTCTCATCCAGGTACTTTTTAAAAGCATCCCACCTCCGCCACCTTCCCAGACAGTGCATTCGAGACCCTCTGGGTAAAAAAGTTTTTCCTCCAATTCTCCCTAAACCTCCCACCCCTCATTTTTAACTTGTGCCCCTTCATAATTGACCCTTCCACTGAGGGGAACAGCTTCTCTCTGTTCACTCTGTCCATGCCCCTCATAACACCTCAATCAGGTTGCCTCTCGGTCTTTTCTGCTCCAATGAAAACAACCCAACCCAATCAAACCTTTCTTTACAACTTAAATGTTCCATCCCATGCAATAGTCTGCTGAATCTCCTCTCCAGCCCTTCAAGTGAGTTGATCCCACAAATCGGAGTTGTGAAGGGCTACCTCATGGTCAACAAGGATTATCACGCTGTCCGCTGGCCCCAACCTCATTCTTACTAAAGTCTTTCCCCTTTCCTCAAATGACCAAAATCCCATATCAGTTGGTCTCCTCACTCAGCCTCTGAATAGCCTTAGTAATATGGGGGGGAGTGGGGAGGGGGGGGTGCAGGAAGAGGGCGGGAGGGATTGGAGAGGAGATTCACCTCTGAAATGGAGGGCAATTAGGGATGGACAATAAATGGCGGCCCTGCCAGCGACACCCACATCCCATAAAATGAATGAAGAAAGATATAAAAACCAGAAGCCGGAGTAGGCCATTCGGCCCTGCTCTATCACTCATTTTGACCGCGGCTAATCATCAAATTCAATTTCCTGATTTCCCCCCCCTTCTCCCCCTATCCCTTGATTCCTTTAGCCTCAAGAATTATATCTTATTTCATCTTAGATATGCAGGTTAGTTGGATTGCCCATGCCACTTGCACCTTAGAATCCCAACATGTAGGTTACTGGTAAATTACAAGGATCGGGCGCAGGTTGGGCCTGGGTTAGATGCTTTGTCGGAGAGTTACAACACGATGGGCTGAATGGCCATTTTCTATGGATTCTATAATTGCCACTGGTGGCTTGAATGCCACTTTTCCCACTCAGTATTGGTCTTTGGCAATATCAGAGAAAATCCCAACCTAGGTATGTGGAGGTCCAAACATTGTTTGAAACATTGTGCCATTTCTAAGATTGAGCCATCATATCATTAAACTGGATACCAGTGTATTATTTCTCTTTGTTTTATTAAGGAATGCGCAGTTTACAAAACAAATCTGCTGCACTTTCAAAGCGCAACATTACATTGTTTCAAAAAGGAGCCAAATAAATAAATAATATTAAATAAATAAATAACATGATTGTTCCATTATTACAACAAGAAGTAAGAAAAGAAACAGTTTGAATTTAACATAACCCGTGAAAAGCAGCATGTAAACTCAGTCAGCTCTCCAGCAGGGGAAGGAAAGCAGATATTCCTTGTTCCTTCGTAGCAGTGTTCCAAAATTCTCACAGGAACAAAGAACAAAAAATTCTGGTGAAGGCTCCTTGATAAAGCACAATTTTGGCCAATGGTGTACTTTTAGCTTTTCTATGCTGACGGGGTATGTTCAATCCAGGGCTTTTTCCCAATTTCAATCATGTGAATCCTAGTGTATGGTCCCTTTAAACTGATGTGTTGTTTGCTTCCCTACACTTTGCCCAATAGTCCATGGCTTTATTCTAAATAGTGCCGCGTCGATGGGCTTGGTTTTGCCTTTTTCTGCCTCTTTTTTTCTAAAGGGAACAAAGCAAAAGAGAGAGAAAAAAATTGTAAAGCTTTGGAAATGTTATTCTTTTGTCTTTTTAGCACGTGGCTCTCTCTCCGAGAGGCTGGGGGCATTTGTCAAGCTACTCACTAATATAAGTTGCAGATTAATAATGTCTCCCATCACACACGCTAGGGGGTATGAAACTAAGGGGCATGGCCTCAAAACAAAGGGGCAGCAGGTTTAGGACTGAGTTGAGGAGGAACACTTTCACCCAAAGAGTTATGAATCTGTGAAATTCCCTACCCATTGAAGCAGCTTAGGCTACCTCATGGAATGTTTTTAAGCCAGCGATAGGTTTTTGGAACAGTAAGTAATCGCACAACACTAGGTTAAATTCCAACAGGTTTATTTGGTAGCATGATAGATTTTTGAACAGAAAAGGAATTAAGGGTTGTGGTGAATGGGTGGGAAAGTGGAGCCATGGAAAGATCAGCCATGATCTTATTGGATGGCCGAGCATGCTCAAAGGGCCAGATGGCTGACTCTTGCTCCTAGTTCTTACGTTCTTACACTGATCGGTCTTCAGTTGAAACAGTG